>JABYQE010000006.1:0-470744 GCA_022376435.1 Amylocystis lapponica
ATGCAAGACTAGCGTTGCAAAACTGAGCACAAGGGCATTCCGGATGCACACAGGCCTCTCGAATATACAGAGTGGACATTGAAAGAGATGAGAGCGACACAAAACAAGTAGGCAAGTAGGGAGATATGTTATGCACTGGAAACTTGGAAGAGAAGTGAGCGGTCAAAAGAGGGAGGAAAAATAGAGGAGAGTAGCGTACTAGTCCGGGCAACTCGGCGATGTGATGCGACCTTGATGCTCAGCTCTGAGGATTAACCGTTCTCACTAGTCAATCTACAAGATCTAAGATAGTGATTCATGGAGATTCACGAGGTAACCTTGCGATGGTGGAGTAAAGTATGTCAGCATGTGATGGATATATATTCCACACTCACTGTATATCACTGGTGATCTTGCACAGTGAAGGAATGCTCGCCCTCATGGAAATTCCTCAGTTTCTCACAGGATTTGTGCGGTGAAATTAGATTCCCGAAGGATACTTCGAACATGGTAGGCAGCCCAATACAAAGCTTATCTTAGATCTTGCAGTTTCCTTGATGATCATTCGCATGCATGCATGAGCAGAGGGATACACTGGATATCCTTCATGATAATGTGCTACCAACATATACATCTGATTTTTGTCCAGTAGAGCCCTTCATAGTCATTGCTGATATCTGGATCCTCGGGCTCTACCACTTTATAGCACACCGCCTGCCGCTGCTTGATCGTGCTGGTGTTGGTCAACAGCGTGCTTTCAAAGTCGGGGAACCAAGCACCAGATGGCATTGGAGTAGAGTGCCCAATATTTGAAATTGACTCGGAGAACAAAGATATTTGGCTACCCGCCACATGAATGCGCTGTGTGGCCAATGGCCTCGTGGTGGTGCACGTGACTGTACTTATTTACATTATTTACATCCCCCATTTCGGGGACATGTAAAATACTGTTTTAAACCTGTTTTAAACATGTAAATAACACATTTGTAAAAAACATCCGACTTTTACCCCGAACACTAGAAGGGCACGGAGCCGATGAGAAGGCCGGGAACATTCCTCGGACATGTGGAAGGCCAGATCGGAGCGGGGAGGCCTTCGGGGACGGAAATAGAAGACGGAGCGCCCGCTTGATGAAGGGCGGAGGGCACGTGAGGGGATAGACAAATCTGGAAGGGCGGGGTGGGCAGGCGGCAAACACCAGCGCCAGCGCGTGATGGAAAGATCATGTGAGCGGTGAGATCACGCGACATCGGAAGGGAGCGGGGTGGGACGGGAGATGGCGGCAACGGGAAGCCCGGCAATGGCAACCGGGAAAATGCCGGAACCCTCTATCTACAGTGAGCATAAGTCCCAGAGCTTCCTAGCGCTTTCTCCAAGTGTAAGGCGATTCACTGATCTCAACACTAAATAGCCGGATCAATCGGTATCCACTGACACCACTATTTAGTAAGGGATCGTGGGACGATCAGGTGAGACTAGTGGGGGTCGATCTTCGGACCTTAACAAAAACAAACAAACCCCGCACTTCTTGGCTGCATATGGAATTGCTTCGCTTCATTGGATCTTCTCTTCGTCAATTTTCAACATGCGGCTATGACACGCCACGCCTCCCCACTTGATTCGCGAACATATATAGCTGTTGTCTTCATCACCAGACCATGCACTCTCAATGCGAAGCACCGTGTGCGTCTGTGTACCTTCATTGCGGAGCAAATACAGCCTGGATCACTTCCCGCACCACCTCAGCCTGCTCCAGCTTTCTTGATGCGGGTCCGAGGACTTAAAGGTACATATAATTTCCACGATTGGACTGGTATACGTGGTCATCGGACCTTCCAGCGAATAGTCCACAAGACTGGATTGATCCGGCAGGCCGAGATTGAAGTCAGAGGCCCAAGTATGGACCTCGACGACGTTGACGATGCAGAGTCAACTGCAAGAGACCCATAAGCTCTGAACAGCTGCTTGTTGAGTATGTTGTTCTGGAAGAGAACTGTTGCTGATGGAGATGGACCATCGATAACATGAAAGTGGGAGGCAAAATGCGGGGTTTTGAGACCCGCGGCCTCCTATTTTCGATCTGTCACACTCTGGTTCCGGGCTGCAGCCACCACTGCAGTTTGCAGCCTCGCACTCATTGTGGCGAACTTTAACGCTTACTCCCGAATTTTTTGCCAACTTCTGCTAAGACAGCGTGCGCCGTGCGGAGTGGAAGAGTCATGCGACATACTGAACATGCGCATCCTTGCCACTAGTACTCTAGCGCGTATCATCCCAATCATCGCCATCAAAACTATATTCCCCAGGTCCTCGTGGGCCTTCTTTCGAATGAACACTGGACTTAACGCCACCTGAAGGCTCAGTAATCCTTCAACCCGCTGTCTACCACCGGGTTTTTGGGATTTGCCATCCTTTGCGCCCCTGGTTTCGCATGATTGCGTAGGATAAATGGTCAGCACACATCCATCGAGGAGACGAGACGAGACTGGCTTTTTGTACGAGGCTTGGCGTCCCTCCGATGTCTGTGCCTAGATCGAGGTCGTCTGACCTGTACTAGTGTCCTCGCGTAAAACAACCACCGGACGAGGGACGAGCCGCCTATGTCTAGTAGGCTTAAAATGCCCCGCAAGTGCAAAATTCCCTCTAGTGCTCCAACACTGCTTCTCCACCATGGGCAAGGGCGTATGTCCACCAATCCTTCTTTCCTTGGTCTTTCCTGACTTTCTTACAGTACAGCGCCGCGATCGCTTCGAATCCCGTTAGTATTCCATACTGCCTAAACATTATACCGCTAATCCTTTTGCCATAGTATGTTGTCGGTAAGTCGGGCTTCACCAGTCCTCTGCCTCCTCTAATCCTCCCCAGGTTCATTCGCCTGCATCGGCGGTGGCCTCTTCGGCCTGGACATCTCGTCAATGTCCGGCGTCCTCTCTGTGCGTGTTTCCCCCTTCCATCGCTGTCCACCTGCTCATACATGTACGTATAGAACAATGCGTATGAGAGGACGTTCGGCTACCCGACCCCAAATGCGCAGGGAGCGATAGTCGCAGCGATGCCGGCCGGTTCTTTTGTTGGCGCGCTCGCGGTCACGAAGCTTGGAGACAAGTTGGGACGCAAGTACACGGTTATTTTGGCTGGCTGGATTTGGGTCATCGGCAGCATTCTCCAGTGTGCTTCCGTGGTGGGTATTTCCGCTGTCATCCCTTCCTCCTCTCCGTTGAATGTTTCCGATGCAGAACCGCGGGATGCTCGTAGTAGGTCGTATCATCTCCGGTCTCGCCGTGGGTATCGCGTCGGCCGTCGTGCCGGTGTATCAGTCCGAGATCACCGCGCCCGCTATTCGCGGGAGAATCGTCGCGCTGCAGCAATGGTACGTATTTTCAGGCCCATAGTGAGATATATTTGTGACGTCCATCCAGGTCAATCACTTGGGGAATTCTTCTACAATATTTCGTCGAGTTTGGGTGCTCTTACATCGACGGCGTCGCCTCTTTCCGTATACCCTGGGGCCTGCAGATGATCCCTGCGATCCTTCTCGCGCTCGGCATGATGGTGTTTCCGGAGGTATGTTTTCGTTTGTCTACTGACTTTCCTCTAATACTAATTTTTGGCTGCCTGTTCAGAGCCCGCGTTGGCTTGTCGACCACGATCAGCAAGTGTTCTGTCATCATGCTCTACCCATCATCCCGCTGACATTGCCGTGGATCGTACAGCCCTGAGGCCGCGCTTGAGGTGCTCGCTGACCTGCACGGCAATGGCAACCAGGACGATCCGCTTGTGCAGCTCGAGTACGCCGAGATCCGCGAGCAAGTTGCGTTCGAGCGCACGCAGGGTGCAAAGAGTTATATGGACCTCTTGGCTCCTGGGGTCGTACGCCGTGTCGGCCTCGGGTGCACGCTCCAGATGTGGAGTCAGCTCAGTGGAATGAACATCATGATGTGCGTTTGCGCGGGTTGCGAGTATCGTGTAGTGCTAACCTCCTATGGACAATCAGGTACTACATCATCTATGTGTTCCAGGGCGCAGGCCTCACAGGCCGTCGCGGGAATTTGATCGCGGATTCGGTGCAGTATGTCCTCAACGTTGTGCTCACTAGTGCGTCCGTCTCTTGCGTTGTTCTTGTACCCGTGCTGATGATCACCTCCATGCTATTCGTTCCCTCTCCCATCTGTGGCATCGACATTTATGACTACCGATTATTCAATCCTACTGACGATTTTCGACTGAAACCTCGCTGCGATTGTGTATAGTCCCTGCGATTGTGTACATCGACAAGTGGGGCCGACGCCCGATGCTCCTCATCGGCACCCTGCTCATGGGCTTCTGGCTCATGCTCGTGGGTGGTCTTCAGGGCCGTTACGGAGACTGGGGGGACGTGGATGGTTCGCGTGAGTGGTTTTTGTGTTACTTCACTGTCCTATGTGACTTGAAGGTGGATTGGAGGCAGTTCGCTGATCTTAATTTACGTAGGTGTGTGGGTCATCACGGGGAACCAGGCCGCGACCAAAGCCATTATCGTCTGCTCGTACCTGTTCGTCTGCAGGTGTGTATCTATTCCCTTCTCCTTGTTCCGTATTGCTCATGGATACTCCGCTCCCTTTCATTTATTTGTACCTCTCCCCTTCAAATAGCTTTGCCATCACAATGGGACCTGTCTCCTGGACGTACCCTGCGGAAATATTCCCTATGCGCGTACGCGCCAAGGCAGTCTCTGTCTCCACCGGTGCGTCTCATTTATACGCCATGATCGTGGGCGCACGCTGACTTTCTCGTGCTACTTGTGACCCACTGCTGCGTTCGTGCATGGACACTTTAGCAACGAACTGGGTCTTCAACTTCGCGCTTGCATGGGCCGTGCCTCCCGGCCTGTCGACTATCGCCTACAAAACATACTTCATCTTCGGAACGTTCAACTTCGCCGTGCGTTTTAGCCTGTCTTCTGATTCTTGCAACTGCTGACTTGTGATGACCGTAAATAGGCCTTCATCCACATCTTCTTCTGTTTCCCTGAGACGGCGGGTCGTTCACTCGAGGAGATCGAGGACGTCTTTGGGGAGGGCCACGCCTTCGCTGCGTGGCGCGTTGGACGTGATGTCGGCCGCAAGTCGCTTGTGGAGATGCAGCACAAGGGTCTTAAGGTGCGTCTCTTGATACTTCAATAGTTGTCGACTCAACGCTAATACTCGGCATCCGCAGGAGGAGGCACACCATGAAACGCATGACGACCACTCGGTTAACGAAAAGGCGTAGGCCGATTTCGTATTTCTTCTACCTTGGTTCCTAGCAGTCCATCGCTCGTCAGTTTGGACTGCTTGTGGTTGTGTTTGTAGTCCGTACGTTACGATATTTCATGATGTATTACTACTACTTGTGCATATGAAATTTAATCATCCGTAGCAACGGCAGTCAGTATGAAGAGCAGATTGTTGTACAAATATTTGAGCTCGGAGACTCCTCAGGCTTCGGTATACTCCGATTTGATCGCATCACCGAGCCATAAGAAGGAACGACTAGCTACTTTCTCTAGAGGCTGAACTTGAGCCTACACCGAGCCAATCTTTTTGGCTACTAGTGTTTCCCGACTCATTACTTTGCCATCCGAGAGAATTATCTGTGCTATCTTCACAACACACTCATGGCGAAACGCAAAAGATCTACGCAACCTCAGTCCGACCAGCCCAAGGAGCAGACTCTGCTTCCCCAGGTCCGTCTGGTTCTCTGTGCCCCGTCTCACATCATCAACCGGGTATTCGACAGAAACGACATTACAGGCAGCGCGCACATGCCAATCCCTTCTCGGACCACGCCCTCAACTATCCCTCTTCGCCCGAGACTCTCGACTGGTCCGTTCATTATCCCGCCTTCGTGGGCACAGGCAAAAACCCCGAGTTTGCGGACGTCGGATGTGGCTTCGGAGGTCTCCTCATTGCGCTCGCGCCCTTGTTTCCCGACACCCTGATGCTCGGTGAGTGTCCGTGGACCTCTCAAGCGTGTCGGCGAATGATTTGTGGCACCCGGTGCCCGGCCATATCTTGCGGGTCGCCGCGAGCCAGGCCATCCACTCATCTGACCGTCATATCCATGCAGGCATGGAGATCCGCGTTCAAGTCTCACAGTACGTCCAAGATCGCATCGTCGCCCTCCGCGCCACCTCCAACCCCGCATCGCCCGAGTCCACCGCTCCCGGCCCGTACCAAAACGTCTCCATCGTGCGCGCGAACTCGATGAAGTTCATGCCCAACTACTTCCCCAAGCACTCGCTCTCCGCGCTCTTCTTCCTCTTCCCCGACCCGCACTTCAAGTCGCGCAAGCACAAGGCACGCATCATCTCGCCCACGCTCCTCGCCGAGTACGCGTACGTCCTCCGCCCCGGCGGCGTCGTGTACACCATCACCGACGTGCGCGACCTCCACGAGTGGATGCGCACGCACCTCGAGGCGTTCCCGCTCTTCCAGGCCGTGAGCGAGGCGGATCTCCGCGCGGAAGGCAAGGGCCCGATTCTGGACGCTGTGTATTCGAGCACGGAGGAGGGCAGGAAGGTGGAGCGGAACCAGGGCGAAAAGTGGCTGGCGTGCTTCCGGAGAGTCGAGGTGAGCAGGGACTGATGTTCGCTGACGGCATCTTGGACGGCAAGTCCAAGTCTGTATCTGTATGTATCTCACAATGCATTTTGTGCATACGGCATCCCCCTTGTCCTGGAATCGTGAGACGTGAAATCCCGGTGATGGACATGTGCCCGCAGACCGAGTATTGATGTCTGTAGGCTTTGGCTTGACCGCCTGTACGCGCCACGCCTGCTAATTGGTCGGCGTAGTCGCCGGTGCCGGTGACCTCCCGTTCTATTCTTTTTTGCTCAGTCACTGAACTTGGTAGTACAGTGGCCGTTCATCGATCAGTCGTTATCGCGTACTTTAAACGCTGTGCGCTGTGTGCTACTGATTCCAGTGCACCGGCACTCGAATCCAAGCCTTCTTACAACGACCGACTGATGCTTTCCACCTTGACCTCCCATCCTTGTCGAGGAAACCCGGGTGCCGTCCCGCCTGTACTGCCGTCCCATCCAGCTGCCATCATCGCGACAGCATAGAGTAACCCTCCTGAACCGGGGAAATACGGCGTCGGGACCTGTGCCCCTCCAAGAGGCATCCCGACGTCGTCAAACTGGAAGTACGGGTCAAGCAGCCATTCGATTGCCTTCTCCGTATCGCCATTCCGCGCTGCCGACATTGCAAGCATAGGGAAGTCCCATCTAGGTGCAGGCTCATCGTTTCCCGTCTCAAAACATGCGTTTCACTGATGCAAACTCACCCCCACAGGTTACTGACGTTCCAGGTCGTCCACACTCGCTCCATAGTGTTTTTCGCGATGTCGAGGCTCACATTGGCTGTCGGAGGTAGCCAGCCGTACAGCCCCACCAACGCAGGATGGCTGTTTGTATAGGCTGGGTCCGTCCAAAAGCCGCTCTCGATCCCTTCGTAGACAGCATACAAACCGTCCTGGATGGGAAGCGGCGCAAGTCCTTCCTTGACCTCGGACCACGAGGCCGGTGCCTCCTCTCCCAGCCGGCCCATCCACGTCTGCGCCATCTCCAAGCCTAGCTGCCAATAGGCGAGCTCAAACGCAGGATTCCGCGTCGCGTTCGGACTCGTGTCCTCGCTCACGACGTACATCGGCGGGCCCAGGTCGTAGAAGCCGGAGCTGGCATTGTACCGCGTATAGGCTGCCATCCAGTCCGCCGTCTGGTACACGACGTCCCGCCACTTTGCGAGCGTTGCACGGGACCTGGTCGCCCTGTACTCGTACTCGGCGAACACGAGGGCGTGTGGCTGCTGCCAGATCAGCAGCTCGTTGATCTCCCCTGGGGCGGACCGGCCTGAAGGATCGGTCATCTTCGACCAGCGGGCGCCATGCTTGAATCCCTCCTGCGTCTGTGCCCGTTCAATGGACGTTTCGAGGAAACGGCTGTACACGTTGAGCGAGCGGTTCAGAAGGTCCCAGTTGTTCCACAGCGCCCAATGGCAGCTGTGCCAGAAGTACATCTCCATGTGGAATTTCCCATACTGCGATAGGTCAGTTGCTGGTGTCTGCATCGACGTCGCGGGTGTCGCTCACCCAACCGTCATTCACAAGACCGGACTGAACACACGACAAACACATCAGCAGGCCGTCGACGCGTAGTCGAAGTGCATACAATATGCATACCTCCTGTGGGGGATCCATGCCTGCCTCGTTCACTCGCATCAAATATCGAGAGAGGATGATCCTTCGTTGCAACTCGTCCGCACGAGGGTCGGTCGATCCTGTGACGACGTCGATGAATCCACTGTGTGACCAGTACTCTTTCCATGCCCCAGCGGACTCGCCTACAATTTCGCCCACTGTTGGGATCGCCGCGGACGGATCCAAAGAGTACCCCACGGCTACCGAGAACTGTGCCGAGGGGCGGTCAGGCAACACGCTATACCGATGCGCGGCGGGCGAGTCGCGCAATACAGCAAACGAGTCGCCGCCGCCGACAGACGCAAAGTATGTCGTCGCGACCGAGGAATGGCTGATCCGCGCCAGGACATTTCCTCCCAGTCCATATTCGCTCTGCAGGGACGTCGTATGACTACCCGTGTCGTTCCAAAACCCCACAAACGGTGCCTGGAACTTTGCCGAGCCGTCGTTCCAGGGAAAGTCGAGGAATAACCCCAGCCGGCCCGTCAGCAGCAGCTGGGACTCGAGCTCGATGGCCACGGCACTGCTACTCTGTGCGGCGTACGTCTTCACCGCGATCTCCTCGCCGGCAAGCACGAACCGACTCGTCATAGTCCCCGTCCACAGATCGAGCTCCTGCTGAATGTCGTCCAAGTCCGCCTCGGTGACGTTCTGCACCTGCCCGTCCTCGGTCCTGAAGAGCAAGCCGATCCGCCCGAGGTTCATGCGGCCGGGATCTGCGACGAGCCACTGCTGCGGTGCGGCAGGCCCGCCGAATTCGTACTGCACGCCGTCCCAGACTACGCCGCGGTACGAGTAGATGTCCTCCGGGGTGGTCGCCGCGGGCAGGCTGTCGTTCTTCCAGCCCCAGTCCGACATGGTCGCCCAGGGCAGGAACGTCTGCAGCCCGGTCACGTCTGCGCCGAACGCGAAGAACCCGTTCCCGACCTGCATTGGAGTGGTCCCGCTGGACGCGTTGCGCGTGGGATTGTACCGAGAGACGACTGCCCGGCGTCGGATGGTGGACGCCTGCCCGGCGGCGCACGAAGAGGCGGAGGAGAGGGTCAGGACGAGGAATGCCGCTAGAGCGTACATGGTGGTGCGAGTGCAACGCCGTGGCTGAGGGTGCTACTACATGCATGGTGAGTACCGCGGGTCGATTTCTCGACGGCGAGACGGTTAGAACGGCGCGGGAGGTGATGCTGTCGCGGTCCGGGAGTCAGATGTCTAGTGACATGTGACCGTCTCGTCTCCTACAACACATATTAATGGATTGAAAAGATGACTTACCACACTTCCAGACATGCAGGCCATTCCGCCGATTAACTGCTCTTTATCATTATCCTGTAGGCTCGTAGGCGCCAGACGCGCGCCTGAGCAAGCTTGTATTGTGGCATCGCGTGATGGTTACAGTAAACAGCTTGCGATTGCGACAACACCATGCCAAAACATCAGGGTCATTCGAGGGTCACCCGCCGTGCAGTCAAGTACAGTTAGTAGGCTCCGGCTTGGGTCTCAAGGAGTGCCACGAGGCAAGCGGCCGTTGTCCACGCCGAATTATGCCTTTGTACTGCCTCGTGGAACTTCGTGTTCAATACCGCTTATGCGTGCTTGATCCGTACTTCTCATTCTGCTGCATCCAACACCCAAAACCCACCACGTCTGGAGATGATGCGCCGACAGACAATGTTCTCAGCCACATACTGCGACAAATCCGAGATCATGGCGCATGAAGGCGTCCTCTCCCGCGAATCCTCCGACCACTGGAGGCGGGAGTGTCGACACGGCGAGCGAATGTGGCCCGGGATGCATTTTCCAGCTGCACCTCCGGGCCTACCCTCGAGACCGGCGACGGCGGGGGCCGCTGGTCAGGACGACGAGTGCGTTGCGTTGTGCCCCTGTCCTCAACCGACGCGAGCAACTCATGACTTCCCACGGGCTTGTGAATCCTCCCAGCGACCAGGCAACGGCACCATCCTCACCATCCTCCCTCCGACCACCACGACGCCCCCCCGCACCCATGGCAGCCAAGACCAAGACCCACACCGTCGTGTCTCTCTGGTGCGTGCCAGACCGTGTGTCGGAAGCGCATCGCGCCGAGCCCGGTGCTGCAGGTTCTTCGTGACGATCCCCATCATCTTCTGGGACGCGCTGTACTGTTTCCTGCGGTGAGCCCGCCCGCCCCCCGCCCCGCCGCCGCACGCTGACCGCCGCACCCACGCAGCCCGCGCTCGATGCGCGGCGGCGACCTGCACTGGTTCTGGACGCCGTACGAGCTGTACCAGGACACCGACTACGTGCGTGTGTCCCGCGCCCCGCCGCGCCGTCCGCGCGCGCTCACGTCACGCCCTCTCTCTTCCAGATCTACGGCGTGCCGGCGCTCGACGCGGGAGACGGCTTCCCCAACGCCCAGTGTGAGCACCCACCCACCCCGGTCCGATGACGGCTCCCCGCCTGACTGACTGACTGACTGACCGCGTCTCCCCAGCGGCGCTGAACGTCGTCGAGAACCTGCTGAACATGCTGTACCTCTACCTCGCGCACGGCGTCGGCACGCCGATGGCGCCTGTGGTCGGCTTCGCGAGCGCCACGATGACGCTGTCCAAGACGGCGCTCTACTGGCTGCAGGAGTACTTCTGCGGGGGCTGCTCGGTCGGGCACAACAGCCTGAGGGACCTCGTGCTGCTGTGGATGGTTCCAAACGGGTGCGTGGGCGCGCTGTGGTGGGTGTCGCGCAGTCACGCGCCGTGCTGACGATCGTCCGTGTGCGCGTTTATCCAGATTGTGGCTGGTCGTCCCGGGCTACATTGTCTGGCGCTTGGGCAGGGACATTTGTGCATCGCTGTGTGCGGCTGATAGGGCCAGCAGAAAAGACGCCTCCGGCAAGACGCAGTAAAAACGCCGCGCGCCGTTACGTTGTATCTACTACCAGTGCATATCTACAGGACATCTGCTCGGATGTGTGACGCTCCGCTGCGTTTTCGATCTCGAAAGTGCAAAAAGCTGCGAAAACTCGCGATCACGGACTTTGCACACACGCCGCCGCCGCAGAGCGGAAGCGGACCCAGAAACGACTCGCACGGCGTGAGCAAGTACTTACTTCACGTCACAGAACGGGGGTTGCCTCTCCTCCTGTCCTGCCAGCATGCGGCGTGAGACCCTCGAGCATCGGACAACCTTTCCGCACCTCCGTCCGGCCAGCAGGAACTATCGAGAATCCACGAGCGCAAGAGCACGGTAAGTATCAGCCCCATCACGACGCGGCACACGCTGCCACCCCCGTGCTGTAAGTGACAGCATACGCCGCGGAGGTTCCCGTGTCAGTGAGTCCAGGATCCCTGGAGCCGTGTGCCGCACACGTACGCCCTGCACACCCATCGCGGATCCGGCGCCCCCCGACCCCGTGTGCCGGAAACATTTAGGGCGCCCAACATCGCGAGTCGAGACACCCCGGCGGACCCACGGCAAATGCACCGCGGCACGCCAACCCAGCATGCGGCGCGCGCGAGCACTCGCCACCCCTGTAGATCAGCAGGATGCTACGCCTATGTGCCGCGCCGACGCATATATGAAGCAGGGAGGATCGTCCGCATCGGGAACAATACCCAGGCAGAAGGCCACGCACGACGCGGCTCCCACCACCGCAATGCGCCCATACGCCCGGGCTCTGGCCGCGCAGGAGGGGTGGGGGCCGCGTCCCAACTGCCCCCGATCGCCACGCCCCTTGCCAACCAGAACACCCAGCGATAGGCTCCCGGGGCTTCGCGGCGCCGCAGCGAGATAGACTTGCGCGGGACTTACCACATCCTCGAGTCCGGATCACCTGGCGACGAAGCGGGGCCCCTTCTTGCCCTGGCTTCCCCGTCCCCGTGCCCGGACGCGTGCCGCGTTCCAGTCTGCGCGCCCACGGACAGAAAGCCGCCGCGTCCTGACATGACATGACATGACATGACAATGCGGCGATGCGCAACGAACGTCCGCCTCCGCCTCCGCCTCCTTGGACTCGTCCTGCCGTCTCTCCCGCACCCACCGAGCGCGCGCGAGCCCAGCGCGGCTGCGGCCTCCACGAGGGGACCGCCCCTGGCACAGGCAGCGGCAGCGCCGGGCGCGTGGCCCGGATGCGCGCCGAACACCGCGATGCCGTGGCGCCGCACGTTGGTGGAGAGTCTGGAGACGCACAGCACGCTGCAGATCGACGCACCGGCGGCGGGACGAGAGTGCCCACCAGCGGCGAGCCACCGTGGCTGATGGCGAGCACCGCGCGGCACGTCAGGGCTCAGGGTCCGCGTCCGCGTCCAGTCCAACGTGAGCCTCGCCCCGGAAACCGTGCGCAGGGACCCTCGCTGGACAGACACCGGACGCAGTAGTGCAGTAGTGCGGTGCGAGCCAATCGGCGGACGCGGGCGCGGGCATTAGCCGTGGCGGATTCGGAGAAGCGCAGGCCTCGGGCCTCGGGATTCGCGAAGCTGTCTGTCCGGACGTCCTGTGCACGCCTGATTCGCTGCGATTGACGATCGATTGCGAGGGCCTGCGTTCGCTTGGGCTCGCCAGTGTGGGTGCGGACCACTGGCCGTCATCGCGCGTGCGATCCCACGTCATGATGACGGCTGCCTGCCGCGATTCGATCCCGGGCAGTGGGTGCGCAGGGGCCCGGGAGCCCGGGAGCCCGGTGGGATGGACAGGAAACAGGCGCAATAGACGTGGATAGACCGACGCGAGACGCATCGCCGCGATCTGGCCGGCGTGCGAGGCGGCCCACGAGCAGACGGCTGTATGTCTTGCGGGACTGCTCGATCGGCCCTGGATCGTCGGGCACGCGCTGGCCAAATGGGTGCTCGTTCCGGCTTGGAGGGTCGTGCGGGCTGAGCACTGAGCCGCCGGACAAAGGGATCTATCTGCTCGGGGCAAGTGCCTGTCGATGCGCCGGCCGCGGAGGCTGGACAGTGGCCTGTCTGCAGTCGCCGTCCAGCGCAGGCGGGAAGGAAAGCGGAGTCCTGCGACGGGGGTGCGTCAGACGACTGATCGTGGGCTGTTGCACGTCTGACGCCGTGCACCGATGCACTCGGAATGGGCGGTCCTGGGTCCTAATAGACGACGCGGAGGTATATTGGCTGCGGTGGGTGAGGCTCTCGGGGGAACGGAGGCTTACGACATGCGTGCGGCTGTGCGAGTGCGTCTGGATGGAGGAGGTCGTGATGGGCACTGTGATAGGATCGATAGGCAGGCGTACCGGGGTGCTTCGATGCACAGAAGACGACTGGACGACTTGCGTCGAGGCGCCGGGCACGCGAAGACCCTGGATGTCGCGCGGCAATGGGGACAGTGCGGAGGCGGATGGTAGGGCCTCCGCTTTGTCCGGCGAGGGTTCCGACAGCGAAGTAAACGAGGCGACCCTCCCGTCGGGATCCAATGGCAATAAGTACGGGAGACAAAGAAAGGCCCGGGGATGATGATCCCGAGCGAGCGTCGACTGCCGCATCTGGGAGAATGTTGTGTGTAAAATGCTTATCTGCGTGGGTGAAGTGAGTCAAGCGATACGTTATAGGTTCGATGTGCAGTCGGAGAACTTGAAAGTTTATCAAAAGGTCCACTAGTGCCACGTGCGTTGGAAATATTCCGGCCAGGATGATTTGTCCTGGGATGGATCACGCTTCTATCTGGCGGTCCTGGACGTTCGCGGGATAGCAGCCAGTGGCAGGCAGCCAATGGCAGGCAGCCAATGGCAGGCAGCCAGTGGCAGCCCGGTGACGTGCACGGCCTAGAGAAAGAAGCAGGCTGTCGCAGGCTGTCCCCCCGTTTCGTGGGCAGCACCGTCCGACTCGGAGTCACTACCATGAGGTCATCGATGTCGCCCGTTGCTCGTTGCCACCCGATCCAACCCCGCCCGCCGGCACTCGGACAACGAGCAGCCTCCACGGCCACCGCGCGCCCGACACCGGGCTGCCGTGGTCGTCAGGCGCCGTGGCCCGGGCTACCCCAGACCTGTACAGCCAGTCCCGCAGCGGCTCCCATCGACGCTGGCACCAAGCGTCGCGAGATACCGATAGTATGATAGTACTTGCCTCCGACGCGCTTCTGTGCTCAGCAGACAAGCACACAGTGCCGGTGCGGCGGTGTGATGCAGCAGAGAACGGATGAATCCATTGTAGAGAGCCGGTAGCGACACAGAATGCAAAGAGTGAGTTAGACACCAGAAGCCCCAGCCAGATGTGCACGAATAATAACGTAGACGTAGTAGAGGAGGACAGAGCGTATGCGGGACGGGGACGGGGACGCGAAGAAGATGCGGGAACGGATGCGAATATTGAGGCCATGCGGTATAGGTAGCTACGGAAGAGGGAGACGTCTAGGGATGATGCAGAGCGAAGAACGATGAGGTGCGACGGAGAGCTTTTGAACGGCAGGCTGTGCTGTAGACTGCAAAGTCCCGAGGAAGCAGTATGTGAGGAAGGGAAGAGGGGCAGCGCGGACGATCTATGGAGAGGGAGGAGAGACGAGGCAAGAGGCGAGTCATCGTTCAGACCTGGATCTTTTGTTTTGTCTGGGCGCCGTGTTAGACGACACGCGGCACGACGGTGCAGACGCTCACTCACAGGCTTGCGCATCATCAATGGCGGCGAGTTCGAGCCCGGCGAGTACGACTGGGGATGTGACTGAGGCACGGCGCGTCAGTCGCCTTATTCTCAACTCGAGCTCGGCTCGGATACGCACTACGGGAGCGTATGCGGGCGGGAGCGACCCGTGTGCCGACGACGATTTTGACAGCGCTTTTCTCAGCTGAGCGGAGCAACCGAACAGGATTACTATCGGGCGGACGCGACACGAGAACGTTCGGTTCACCTTTGCTTCACTCTCCGCTGCGCGCTGCGCGGACATGGTCGGGTGGAGCGACACGTTATCGACGCTCTTGGCCTGCGGGAGGGCCGATAACGAGCAGGAGAGGCTCGGGAGGGAGATGAGCTGTTGCGGAGTGGTGGAGGAGGAGCTGGAGGACGTGGAGGAAGAGGTGGACTTCTGTATTTGCGAAGACATCACGCGAGATAGGTGCCGGGGTGTTGATATGGGGATCCGGGGGGAGAGGACGTGCAGCGCGTCCAAGCCAGTTGGAGGAGAAGGAAGGAGAAGGGCTCGAGACGGAAGGGGACTGCGAACGTTGGGAGGGAAAAAGACGGAGAGCGTCGAGCCAGCTTTATAGGCGAGAGGGCCCAGGCTCTGCCAACTGTTTCGGTATTCATCTCGCGTATACGTTTTTGGGCGATGGCGTTTCGCGTAAATCGGAAATCTCTCTCCTGCGAAGATTGAGGCGTGGGCGAGTGATCCAGCCAATCCCCGCCCGCGCTGAGATGAGCCAGGGCTGGCCAACGAGATAAGCCACCGACTTTGATCATCCCCTACCTCGTTGTCCAACATTATATTCCTTCCGTCTTCAGCCTCCCTCTCCCGTTCCATCCCACATGCCCACCCCGCCTCAAGGCCATTTATCCGCTCTCGTGTCCGTGTACATATGCCAGATAATATCACCTCGCGGCTTCGCCAGAATATTCCCTACGTATTTACGCTCAATGCTATGATGCAATGCTCTCGAACTGCCCGGGGCGCCTCTCTGACAGCACTGTGCCCAATTCACTTTCTCTTCACCTGACCCCGAACCGGATGTTCATGGCCCACCATTCCCTTTCGGGTCTCTCTATAGTGTTCGCCTCCCACCGCAGCCCTCTGCTGTCATCACCGCATTGGAGATCATAAGACCATCAATACATGTCCGCTGCCGTATTTATTAACGTCCCCGGCAGGTGTGCAGTGTGGCGTTGCTTACTCGTTTCGCTACCAGGCGGCTCCGTCGCTCATATGCACACGATCTCGGCCTGTGGGGCGGCTCGGACACAGAAGCGCGTCTGGCAACGTACCCGCCCAGTATGTCGACAGCATGGCAAACTCTCTGTCGCCATCCGCAACTCAATCTAGCGCGACGCGTTCGCAGCTATCTCTCTGCGCAGCCCAGGCCGCGTCCGATTCCTCGCCCTGGTCAGCTGTCTGCCTCCGCGAGTGCTCGCGGCTGCTGCAGCGCGGCCGGTATCTATGCACCATGTCGCGATCCACCGCACACGCAGCCGTGTACATGTGAGCGAGCCTGGGATCCCAGCGCGAAGCTGCTACCTAGCGTTTAGTGTCTGCCGTCACATTGACCCGACGACGCGTCGAATCTGGCAGGGTTTCCTGTATTCCTGCCTTCCGCGTGCCTCATTGACCGCGTTCTTTCCCCACACCGTCAGTTAATGCACCGTGCCTCCGCCGCCGCCCAAGTAAGTACGCGAATTCATTATGGGCGTGTCCATACTGGGAGCGAGCCCGGGCGTCATCCGGGTGTCATCTGTCCCCGACCCAGCGCTGCCGTGTCCCCAGCCCTCCCTCGCGCACCGTCCTCGTCCCCGTCCCCGTCCCCGTCCCCGCCCCGTCCTGATACCGTCTCCGAAGGCCCGAACTCTCTTTGCGCTTATCTGGACGCGCCAGCGCGTCTTCCACGCACGCACGCAATCCGGGCGCAGGCATCTCGACGCCAGAACGCCGTTCGCACCACCCTCCATCTGCTCACCGCGCAGCCCTTCTCGCCCGCTCCCACGCGACCCGGCCAGGCAGCGCACCATGACCTCACCCGTCTGCTGACTCTGCGTCTCCCAGCAAGTACTTCTGCGCTTGTGCGTGTGTTGCTGCAGCTCTCTTTCATCCGCCCGGCGGACGCTTTACCGCGCATGGCGTCCAGGGCTGAGGGCCGGATCCGAGGCCCAGCTCTCTGAATCCGCGCCGATAATTAACATTGTCTTCGCCGCACTGGTCTGGCAGCACCGACGAGCCTGAGCCCCCGGCTGGCCGTCCCAACGCGTCATGCGCTTGCGCACGACGTGCGATCCAATCGATCTGAATTCCACCGCGCGCTTCTGGGTCGCAAGCTTCGGCGCGCGCCGCGGTCTCTAAGACTGCAGGCGCCCCCTGGCAGCCTCAGGTCCTGGGCGTGTGCGTGTGCGCGAGCCTGGGCCGGACGTGCCAGCCATTAATATTCCAGCAGAATCGCACCGCGCACAGCTGCAGGACCGCGGCGAATTCCAACGTATGTGCGCCTGTGCGTCCCCACGGCGACGCCGCACCATGCACGCCGGGCACCTGAAACGTCACCCGCCCTGCGTCTGGTTCCGCCTTGACATACTCGTCGATCTCGCCTCGCGGCGAACGCCGCCGGCGCCGGATAGTACGCCTCGGCCAACACCCTTCGCCAACTTCCGCTGCAATATGTCACTGATACGGCCACACGCGTGTTCTCTCTCTCTGTCTCAGTCTATCCCGTGGCGCCGTCACCCAGGGCGCCCCGGGCTGATGTCGTCTTCACGTGATGGCGATAGCGGCCACGAGCAACTTACTAGTCTATCTCTGACTCTCTACGCACAAGTCTACGCACGGGTGGTCCGCTCCTCGCCCCACACCGACTCAGAAGCAGGACACCCGCCGCAGGCACGGGACCGCGCGCCTCCTCATTACATCAATTGCCGCGACGCCGCGCTCAGTCGACGGCCTGCACGCCGTCGTACGCGGGGAGCCGCCGACAGGCCTCTGCCCAGTCGATGCTGCCCTGCACGAGCTCAGAGACCGTCGCGAGCACGTCGTCGATGGGCCCGATGAGCTGGCCGGTCGTGTCGCGTTCCCTGCCGAGCGAGCATGCAGTCAGTCAGTCAGTGCCGGCCGGCGCGCGGCGCAACGGGGACGGCTCTGCATGTAGCTAGCACTAGCACAGGCGGCAGGACGCACCGTAACGTCATGGTCCGGTTCTGCACCGCTAGAAGGTTGGGGAGGAGCTGTGAGCTGGCCGCGCGGGCGAAGGCATGGGAAGAAGGGCGCCGGCGCACATGCAAAGTCCAGTGTCAGGCCGAAGGGCGTGCCCAGCTCGTCGTTCCGTGCGTAGCGCTTTCCGATCGACGTATTTGAGTCGTCCACGCGCGAGAACACGCCTGCCTTGCGCAATTTGCTCGCTGCGGCAGCGCCGGCGGACGTCAGCCCACGCTAATCGGGTGTGCAGCTGATCACGGCGAACTACGCACAGACTTCCTGAACGAGCGGGTCAAATTCTTCTTTCGAGCTCAGGGGGACTATCAGAACCTTGGTGGGAGCGACGACGGCAGGCAAGGACAGCACCTGAATAGTTAGCACGTTAGCGCGAAGCACAGGCGAGGTATGAGCTCATGAGAGAATCGGCAAAAGTGCTCACGCCGCGCTCGACATCCTGTTCTCGGCTCCAGAAACTGTGCTCTAGCAGGGTGTACAAGATGCGACCGAGACCGAACGAAGGCTCTATGACGTTGGGCGTGAACTCTCGGACTGAATGGCGGTGGTCAGATGAGAGAACATGCGTTCATAGACGACCTGCCTGATTGTTTGAACGTCTTCCGTTCGATGGTCAGAAGATCAGGACCCAGCTTGAATTCCTTGCCGTCAGACGACGTGATGGTGGCCGACCTGCAGCACTTCGCGTGTGAGCACACACCGAAATAGCATGGCGCTGTGGATCCTTACCCCTGTGCGAGCTCGCCCTTCAGCTTCCCCAGACTGACATCATCCATCTCCCCGATGGCTGCCTGGATTGCCGCTGAGTCCTTGCCAAACGTCTTCCCCAGCGCCTTCTTGTTGAACTCGGCAACCTCCTTCTCAGTAATCACCGGCTCCTTGAGTGCCTGCCGCACGACGAGCGGGTGCCCGGTCTTCTTCGAGTGCACGGTCAGGTCGTACGCCGCGCGGTCCGCACACCCCACACACTCCGTCCACCCCGTCGAGTTCTCGATCTCCGCGTCCCAGCAGTCCGTCGCGTAGTGCGCCATCTCGTTCCCCATGTGCTGCCGGAAGCGCAGCCGCGCGGGGTTGATCCCGATCCGGGTGAGGAACAGGTGAATGCGCGCGAGGAAGTAGCCCAGCGTCTCGTTCGCGATGATCCCCTGGTCCACCGCGGCGCCCACCGCCATCCGCGTCACCTTTGTGCTCCCGGAGACCTGCACGTGCCGGTCGAGCAGGTCGAGCTCCACATCGCGCACGTCGACGAACCGCTCGTGCCGCTTGTCGAGCGGGTCGACGTAGTGCTCGATCTCCGCCATCGTGAACTCGCGCACGCGCAGAAGACCCGCGCGCGGCGAGATCTCGTTGCGGAACGAGCGCCCGATCTGGGCAGACGCGAACGGCACCCGTCCGTTGTTGAATTCGAGCAGCCGCGAGAAATTCAGGAAGTGGCCTTGCGCCGTCTCCGGTCGGAGGTAGCTGCAGAGATACGGTGTCAGGCTGATAATGTGGCGGTGGGGCTAGGATTTACCCCGGGTGCTGACCAGTGGGGCCGATGCTGCTCGCGAACATCAGATTGAACTGCTGGGGCTCCGACACCTCGTTGTCGGTATCAGGGTTCGTAATCTTGAACTTGCGGCACAGCTCTCCGAGCTCTGGACCGGAATAGTTGTCTAGCTACATGAAGTATGTGCCAGCTACCAGCGGAAGGGTGCCGCGTGGACTCACTTGTGCAAGGATGCTTTCATATTCAGCCACAACAGCATCTGCGAGCTGTACTGGGGCGGCCTTTGCCTTGTCCTTCTGCTTCTTCTTCTTCTTGTCGTCCTCCTTCTGCGGTTGCGCTGCCAGCCCACGGGCAGCCTTGTCGCTGTCCAATCGAGCGCCGAGGACGTTCTTGACAAGGTGGTCGGCACGAAGCACGTCCCCGGTCTTGACATCTTTGACCATCCAGTCGGCAAAACGGGCGACGTGGCCGGAGGTCTCGAACACGGGCGCGGGCGTCATGATGGTCGTGTCGAGCTCGAGCATGTGCTCCTCGACGATAAAGTGTTTGCGCCATTCAGCGATGATATTGCTCTGCAGGGACGAGCCGGGGGGCCCGTAGTCATACAGTCCAGCGACGCCTGGTGGATCAAGGGTCAGAATTGTGGGGATCGCGAGAGCGGGACGTCTGGGCTTTTCCCAATGTTGGAGACGCGATTGGCTCTGGAAGCCCTGACATTGCGTGACAGGTGGTGGGAGCATTTTGCGCATGCAAGAAGACGTGCCCATTCCCACTCTGCTCTCTTCTCGGACAGCGTAAGCGGTGCACACGAGTGCTGAGTGAATATCGCTCCACCGAGGAGGTAGTGCGATGTCCGTCCTCGTACCGACACACTAGACGCGTCGAGCAGGCCAGACTCGGCACCCTCGATTCCCTACACGCTGCCACCGCGACATGCTCAAACACGACATCCGTCGCACAAAAGACTCACCTCCGTAGATCTCGAATGCAGGCGCATAGAAAAACCGGCGATTGAGCAGCGCGTCCAGTCGGCCCTTGTCGAACGGGTGGGCTGTCCTGTTGACGGCGCTGTTGGCCATGTCTGTGTGGTTGTGGCGGATGTGTAGAGCGGGGAATGTACAGAGGCGGATGCAAGGGCGATGGACCGCGGCACGGACACTGCACAGGCGCATTCAGCAGATTTGACTCGATCGCCCAAACAGGTCGCACAAATTTGGGCGGTGCAAATTTAAGTCGGCTAATGAGATTAGATAAGATTAGATTTGGCCGATAGCCTTCAAGGAGGGCCTAGATAAGATTAGATGGGCCCAGCATCGGCCGATATATTAGTGAGTACCATCGATTCACCACCGCCTGCTCCTTACCATTTCCCAAGCACATCAGCACCCTCCCACAATGCCTCGTCAATTCTTCGTCGGCGGAAACTTCAAGATGAACCCTGCCACGCAGGAGCAGAAGCGTGCTTTGGTCAAGATTCTAAACGGCGCCACCATTGATTCTTCCGTGGGTATGTTACATGCTCCCAGCATCCGCCGAAATCGGCCTGAATAAGTCCGGATCGTGTAGAGGTCGTTGTCTCCCCCCCGGCCCTCTATCTCCTGCCCCTCAAGGAAATCCTGCGCAAAGATGTCAAGGTCGCCGCGCAGAACTGTTACTTCAAGCCATCCGGCGCGTTCACCGGAGAAATCAGGTGCGCCGGCCTCAAACCTGGTTTCTTCATGCATACCAACCGCACACAGCCCCGCACAACTGGTAGATGCTGGCATTCCCTACGTGATTCTCGGCACGTCCGTCCGCCGATTCGAGTAGCGCCCACCAATAACTGCTCTGTGAACAGGGCACTCTGAGCGCCGCACCCTCTTCCACGAGACGTCCGAGCTCGTCGCGCAGAAGACCCAGGCGGCGTTGCAGGCCGGCCTGTCCGTCATCCTGTGCGTCGGCGAGACCCTCCAGGAGCGCGAGGCGAACCAGACCGCGCAAGTCGTGGAGAGCCAGCTCGCGCCCGTCGTGGCGGCGCTGGCAGAGTCCGACTGGAGGTCCGTGCGACCGCCCACCCAGCGGTGCTGTGAGAGCTGAGACCGTGCCACACAGCAAGATCGTGATCGCGTACGAGCCAGTGTGGGCAATCGGGACCGGCAAGGTCGCCACCTCTGCGCAGGCCCAGCAGGCGCACGCAGACATCCGGGGCTTCCTTTCCCAAGCCGTGTCGGCGACTGTTGCGGACGCCACACGCATCATCTACGGCGGCAGTGTCACCGCGGCGAACTCCAAGGAGCTTGGTACGTCATTCTATCGCACGATGCGGGATCAATGGATTGGATATCGTCCTTTCCTTAGGAACCCAGAAAGACGTCGACGGATTCCTCGTTGGCGGCGCGTCGCTGAAGCCCGAGTTTGCGGACATCATCAACGCAACACAGGCGTAATCCCCTTGTGTCCGTGGGAGAGGCTAACAGAAGGAAGGGCATCGTGTACGGTCCCGCAGTCCGCATGTATGACGAGTAGCATGTACTATCATGGTATCTGGCATCTGACATCTGAGTCCGAGGACGCCATGCTCTCCCGCGAGGATCGTGACAAACTGCTTCTAGGTCGAGGTCACCTCTCAGCCCGGGACCTATATCATACATTTGAACATGGCATGTTCCAGGGACGGCTGCCTGTAACAACGCCGCCACGCACATGGTCTGCTCTCAGAGACCACCACAATTTGCACGCACCGGACGCAGAGCGCAAGGTGCCCACGCCCGCTCCGCTGTACATACGCCTGTGAAAATTGCCGCAGCCCCACGCTCATGCATTCACACACAGCTCACGTACATCCTACACGGACCCCGCCCGCATCTGCCGCAGCTCCGTCAGCTCGATCTGCGTCAACATCGACGTGCTGTCGTCCGAAAGCAGCTCACTGGCAGAGCGCCGCGCGCTGTCGTAGGCCAGGTGTATCCGCGGCGGCTGTGGCGGCATGCTAGCACTCTGGACCGAGTCGCGGTTCTCGCGCCGGATCATGCCACGGACGTTGAGGCACAGCCGGTTGCCCATGACGCACGACAGCGCGACCGCGAAGCCGATGGGGATCTCGACCTCCGACTCCTGTGCGACGCGCGAGTCCATGGGCTGCATCATGAGCGCAGGGACGAACGGGGACACGCACCGTGCCGACGACGAACACGATGGCGTTGCACAGGTACGTCGCGAACATCCTGCAGCACGTCAGTTGTGCATTCCGGTCTGTGCCGCCGAGCGTGTGCGGCGGGCACTCACACGACGAAGTAGAATACGGAGTCGCGGATGAGGACCTCGACCATGCGCTTCCCCTTCTGGATGCGCGTGCGTCCGCCGCGGTAGTTCTGCGCGCCGCGGAAGATGGCGAGGCCGCACAGCACGGTCTCGGAAACGAGCATCGGTATCCAGAAGGCGTAGAAATGGTGCGCTACGCCGGACGCCACACAGAACGGAAGCCCGGGAATCGCATGGGCCGTCGCTAGATCGCAGCATAAATCAGGCCCCGACCATTGTCCGCATTTGGCCGTGCTGCAATACCTGTGATGCTGGACAGCACAGAACCCATGACTGCCGCACACGCTGTGGTCGCGAGCAGCGTACATGTCGCCATGATGACGAGCACCCTCTTGTCCAGGAAGTAAAGGGCATAGAGCCTCAGCTGTAGGATGACTGGAACGCCCGAGACGTGAGAACATTTGTGTATCGAAACCTGAGGGACTCACGTTCAGCTATGACGAACGAGATTACGCCCGTCCAGCCTTGCCATTGATACCAATGGACGCCTACATGAGGGCAATAAGTCCATCTGTGGTTCCGCAGAACATGCAGGAGACGCTTATGCACATCTGAAAGAAGCCTGTCAACAGTTACACCGTATCAGACTATGGAGGGAACCTACAACTGCGGACGGATTATCAGTAAACGCAAAAAGCTCCGCGAGTTATGGGGCGACAACTCACTGAATCGGACAGATGTGGACTGAAAAGAGCTGTGTCGACAAGGAGTTCATTTTCACCCCGATGACACGTGCATCAGTGTCACTTGCCGTAGTTGTTGAAACTTGGGGGAAAGTCTTAGATCTACAGCTCCGTCGGATCCATTCATGCACTCACATGACTGTCAGGAGAGTATAGTAGCGATTCTATCCGGCTTCAGGTTTGGCAACACGATCGCGACAACATTTCAAGCTCACGACAAGAAAGAGGCATTTGCCCGGAGAGAATGTCGAATTCTATCGCGGCACTGTGAGCAATGGCTGAACGGCAGAAGTGGAGGGACACAACATACCCAGATTAACTCGACCTGTTTCACATACGGTGTCAATCCTGACTGTATTGTCCGCAGCGAGCACACTCACCTCCTGGTCGAGCGTGATTACTGCAGGCGACGAGTTAATAAGCGCAACAAGAACAAGTGGAATGCAACTCACAATGGTCGAAAATGATCACCATACTTGAGGCTACTATAACACAGCTGCAGTAGCGTATCCCTGTCCCATTAAACGACAGACGTACATTCTGAGTATCGTATCCTGTGGACCGCACCGACTGCTGCCTCCAGCTCGATCCCAGTAACGTTTCGAGCCATAACGCAAACTGCAGCGGACGGGTTCGAAGGGAGAGCCTCAAGGGCGGAAAGACAGTAAACAGAGCCTCAAGGGCAGAAGACAAACAACAAATCCACGGTACCTAAGCTACGGTCGATGCTTATGATAGCCCATGGGGAAACGCCCGTAGGAAGGGGTATAGATCTCATCGCCCCATATATACGTACCGGGGGAGAATTGGTTGCCCACCCAACAAGCCGACATTATAAGCGCCCATTGACCCCGCTCCAGGGGCTCGCAGAAACTCCGGGTACCTGGATGGTCCAGTTTGAGGTAGCCTTGTTGATGAACGGAAATGCAAAGATTTCCGCTTGAGTGGCAAGAAGGATCAGCCGGGCCAGACTTTCATAAAAGTTCAATTGTCCAGGGCCGATGCTAAGTAAAGAATGGACGTCTTCGCGAAGGATGCTGTAACATCACGCCGACAAACAGGCCTGGCTATTGCGACTTCAGGTCGGTGCCATGTACGAGTCCCTAGGATATGAAGACGCGACAAATACGTCCGCGAGCACCTGTTGAGCGTGGTCAATAAGTGCCTGCAGGTGACGTCGCCAGAGCAAATAACTAGCCGCTGGGATGTACAATGCCTAACTGACACTCACCTCTTGGAATATTTGCACCTTTGTCAGCCTGATCGCCGAGCATGCACGCGGCCAGCACTAAAAATTCACATCATGTTCCATGCGCTGAGCATGCGCGCTGCCGAAGAAGAAACATTCGCAGTCGAACAAGGCACGACGTTTGGGCTGGCGCGCGCGCCTGGTACTTACGTTCTGTCAAACCATGGGAAACTTTGAGGGCCATCGAGCACCGAAAATTCAAGTTGCCATTCAGAATAGAAGGGTCCGATCCTAGCGGGGAGCTCGAGACACTCAGAGCATTGGTGCGATGGTGTGGTCGATACCAGGGTTGGACTCGGACGTTTAAATTGAGCGGCCACGTGGGATACCACGTATAGTATGCGGTGGCTGGTCCATTTCTTGTCGAACCACAGCGACATCGACACTGAAGAGCTTAATCATATCAAATACCAGCTTGCACGTATATATTGGTGAGTGACTGGACGTTGTCGGACCTCGTAGAATTGGACGTCCGGGCATTGCACGTTCAAAAACCGCGCAGCAAACAGACTTCCGGGTGAAGGCTTTGAAGCCATACTTTCTATTGAGTGAACTGTTCCATTGATAGTCAATACATCTCAGAATATGAAGAATGGCCGTGCAACTTTTTGCAGCAGGATGTCGCTTCGGTGTCTTGTGCCATCACCAGAAACAACCTGTGCATCGCGTTCACGTCGGTGTACATTTCATTTTCTCTATCACGAACATCGATGCACTCATGCCACGACTCGGAGCATTCATGGATGGCACGCAACATTCATTTAGACTCACATCAGAGGCATTTTTCACAAATTACAAGTCACCCAGAGTCATTACGGGACACCCATTCTGTTCCATATCACACCAAGACACGCCAGGCAAGATCGAACCCTCTTCCCAGCGCCAGACAACGCACGGCCGACCTTCCCTCCGCGATGGCATGTACAGCAATCATCACGTCTACGTCCGCTCTCCGCGCCTCCATCCTATCGTATCACTACTCACAACATCCACACCACACAGCCGTCGCACCCGCACGCCCGCTACACCTCCACAAACGCCCGGTACACCGCCAGCCCCGCCTCCGCGCTAATCCGCACCTCCGTCCCCGCGCCCACAAACAGCACGTCGCCCTCCGCCACGTCCACCCGCGCCTCGCCGTCGCCCCACGCGAGCGCGCCCGCGCCCTCCGTGACGATCGCGATGCTCGGCCCGCCGAGCGGCGGGTGCGTCTCGCGCGCGCCCGCAGCGAGCGCCGTGCGCAGCACCGCGAACTCGGGGATCGGCGGGTCGTACAGCGTCGTGTGCGGCGCGCCGCGGAACGGCGCGGGCGGGACGAGGTGGCGCGCGGGCGCGCCCGCGCCGTACGTGAGGCCTGCGACGAGGTTGGGGATGTCGCGCAGCTTCGGCGTGAGGCCCGCGCGGATGACGTTGTCCGACGTCGCCATGCACTCGATGATGTCTGGCCCGCGTCAGCGGAGGGGGAGAAAAGAGAGAGCGGGGGACGTACCGCCAGAGACGTACGCGTGCGGCTCGCCCGCGGCGAGGAAGATCGCGTCGCCCGGGGCCATGCTGACGTGGTTGAGCATGAACGCGCAGAACACGCCGATGTCGGCGGGGAACTGGCCGTGCAGCTGCAGCACGAGCGCCGCGACGCCCGCCTCCGCCGCCGCCGCCCCGCCCGCCTCGTACCGCCGCACAAGCTGCTCCAGCTGCGCCTTGAAGACCGCGTCCTCCGCGGTCATCACCGCGGCGAAGAGGTCCCGCAGCGCCGCCTTGGCCGCGGGGCCCGTCGGGTCTGACGAGGCGGCCGCGGCGGCGAACGCGGCGACGACCGCGGGGGGGCTCAGGGCCGCGAACTCGGGGGTGGCCGCGAGGTACGCGGCGATCTGCGGCAGCGGCCGGAAGCCGCACAGCGCGGTGAACGGCGTCAGCGCCAGCGCCATCTCCGGCTTGTGGTTCGCGTCTGCCGGGGGGAGGGGGGGGGACGCGCATGTAAGCATGTATATACACGTATAAAAAGCAAAGAACGCGCCCTTGTACACGTCCGGCCGCGCCCTGTGCAGCGCCTCCGCCATCCGCTTGTCGGGGTGCGTCTGGATGCTGAGCGCCTTCCCGATCGCGAGCACCTTGAACAGGAACGGGAGGTTGCCCGCCGCCGCGCCCGCCGCCCTGAACCGCTCCACGACCCGCGCCCCGATCAGCTCGGGGTGCGCCGCGAGATGGCCCGCGAGGGTCCCGTCGGCGAACAGGCGCGAGGGCCCGCTGGGGTGTGTGCCCATCCACAGCTGCGTCCGCGGTCCGCGTCACGGTCAGCACACAGCAGGGCCAGACAGCGCGGACGCAACGCACCTCCGCGTACGGCGCCCTCTCGTCGAGTGTGAATCCGGGGATCTGGGACGCGGCAGCGTACTGCGCGACCTTGGAGGACAGTCCGATCTTGCCCCAGTCGTACTTCTGGGTGGTGGGTATGATCTTGAATACTTGGGCCATGGTCTGCCGGCACGAGCAGAGGAGTGAGATGTCGAGGACGGCGGGTGGATGCGCACCTTATAGTCTCGGTCGGACAGCAAGCTTCCGGTGGTCACGGTGCGGATTATGCAGATTACTGGCGTGCGGGGCGACCTCGGCGCTGCACATCGTCGCGGATCAACTGTAGATCGCACGCATCAGGAGCCACCAACGTTGGCTGAGGCTGAGAACTTGGCTTGACGCAGTCGAGGTGCTCATCAGCAGCGCTCGCAAGTCTGATAACTACTCCCACTTCGTACGACGAATACTGCTCGATGCATACAGAATGCGGGACACTGCACAGACACATACATTCTGGACAACAATAATGGCTAGTGCTACGAAAGTCTACCATACACACATACGGACGTCCACTTTACACCTAGAAGAAATAATTAGGGGGAAAAACCAGTCCGAGAGTTATTCCTGCATGGTGTACAGCGAGTTGGCAATATCGGAGAACAAGCGTTTTGACAAGACCACCTTGCAATATCAATACAGAGCTCGCTGCCCACACTCATGGCGGCAGCAACCGTTCCTTGTCGCGCACAGTGCGTATCCAGATCTCACCCGGCCGACTGACGAATTCCCCAAAGAAGAAATAAGCACAATCCCGTACGTCGAACACTGCGAAACATCCTCACCTTCGCTCCCGCAGGATGCGGAACACCAGCTGCCTGTAATCGTGCGGCGCGCCGCGCGAGCCCACCGCGCGCGGCGGGAACGCACCCCTGCAACGCGCCTGCAGATCCGCAAGGCCCTCGTTCGTGCCCTCCGCCTCCACGACAACAGTGCCGTACCACCCCGGATCGACCGCCCACACGCTGTGCGGCTTCGGCCCCGGCGCGACGCCCGGCGGCACCGGGATGCGGATCGACGAGAAGCCCGGCGGGGGCCGGACAACGAAGGACGACCTGTGCACCCATCGCACGACGGTGTGGTGGCCGCCTTGCGGTCTGCAGACACGCACACAGTCACAGTCAGCACACGGACGCAGAATTCAGCAAGGCCCAGACGTGACGTACGTCTCCGTCTTCATCCGGTCCTGCAGCAACTGCAGCTTCGCCGCGATCTCCTCGGCCCACGGCGAGATGTCGACATGGCAGATCGGGTTCCCGCTGCCCATCGTCCGGATCACACGGTGGAAATACGACGGCGCGAACGCGAGTGTTGGCAGGTAGTGCGGCAGGTCGCCCGTCCGCGAGTACGTATAGTCCAGGTCCTGTCACCAAGCCAAACGTCAGCAGCGCCGCCAGGAGACCGCAGAACAGGACAGGCCCGGCACACGCACGATCAGGTATCCGCCATCCCACACCATCCGCCCGATGTTCCCCTCGTCGCCCACCGCCGTGTCCCACACGACGTCCCCCGCGCGCATGAGGTGCAGCACCCCCGCGCGCTTCAGCTCCGCCTCGCACTCGAGAACGCCCGCGTCGGACAGCCAGTCACCCTCCGGCGACGGCACGAACACTTGCAGGAGCGGCGCGCGCCGTGGGCGGAACAGCGGCGAGTGGAACGAAATATCGCGCTGCCCAGGGCCCGTGTTGCCATGCACGTGCGAGAACGAAGACGTGGGAGAAGGCGCGCGGCTCGAGCTGCGTGATACATTCTGCGAGTGGACCACGGACCGATGGCTCGGATCCTTGTGCGAGGACGGCGATGCCCTGCGGCTTGGCAGACGGGATACCTTGTCAGAGTGCAGAGTGTGAGTGACCTCGGCCTCGGCCTGCGCACGCAGACGCAGGACGATGCGCGTGTAGGCGCGGCACGCGGCAGCGAGCTCGCGCATGAGGTCCGCCTGGCCAGGGTCCTTCGTCCGGAGATACGCGACTGCCAGGCGTGCGTACTGATGCGTCGGCATGGAGACGCCGCGCATGTACGCGTTGAGGTCCTGGAGGTATGTACATGGGGACACCGTGAACATCAGGACGAGGGACGCGGGCACGAATGGCTCACCTGTAGCGACAGGACGAGAGGCTCGGGCTCGGGCCAGCTCCAGCGCGCATATCCTACAGTCCTCAGATACCTCTCCAGTACACACTCCCGCAACTCGCGCTCCTGCGCCGACAGCACCCAGACCGCCTTGCTCACGGTCGCCATCGCGCACCATTCGCAGAAACTGAGATACGGCAGCAGAGCTGGCAGCAGCGCTGGATCCGCGAGATGTCGCGCAAGCGGGTAGAAAGTGGGCGCGCGCGGTTCATATTCCGGAGGCGGCGTGGCCTCCAGTTGCGCTTCTGGCACGTCCGCAGGTCGCGCCTTCTCCAAACGCTCCCCCCGCCGGCGGCTGCGTGCATGTGCGTACTCATCAGGGGAGATCGGTGTCGGAGGCTGGGCGGGCAGCCAGCCCTTGGGCGACACGTCCTCCTTTTCTCCGTTTGCCAAACGGCTGTGAAGCTTTTCAAGCTGGCGTTCAGTCAGAACCTTGATTCCATTGCCGTCGCGTTCGGATCGCTTCGACCGGGACGGCTCCCGCTTCGTCGGCGAGATCTGTTCGACGCCTGGGCGTTCGCTAGCCGACCGTTCCTGGCGAAGCTGGATGGGCGAGCCCAGCTGTGTGTCGCCACCACCAGTAGTCGGCATGTCGACGGGAGCAGCCTGCCGGCTGACAGGCTCTGCACGCACATTCACTGTGGACGGATCAGCTTGAGCATCATCCGAGACGTGCTCGCGCCCAGAGTCCGAGCGGTTCCGCACGGCACGAGCATTGGACTTGCTCAGCTTGCGCGGGCGCGAAGAACCGTCGTGGTCCGGCGCAGGCGACACGGACTGTCCGCGACCGTGTTTCACCTTCTGTTTAGACGTGGAAGGGGATGGAGTCTCGGGCTGAGACATTGAGTGTGACGGCAACCCTTGGTGCACGTCGTCCACACTCGATCTCAGTCCCATGCTGGACCAGTCGGCATTCGGGATCTCTGGCAGAGGCGGAGACGGAGACCGGGGTGTTGGGTACCCATGGACGAACGTACCATTGTGCGCGGACTCGGGCTCAGGTTCGACGTCCCGCTGGCGACCAAGCTCAACGGCAGGGTGAGAAGCGATCGGCGTGAGATCTTCAGATTGCAACTGAAGTGGACCCTCAGTGGCCATGGCAGCAAAGATCAACGGACGACCTGCCGCTGAAGGGATCCCCTCTGTGTAGGTTTCCTGTGGTTCCGACGACGACATGGCTGCAAAAATGAGCGGACGGCCGCGAACAGGCCCGTTGTGGTACTGGGCATGCTGTTCGCGCGTCGACGGGGACGTGGGTGAAGCATACGCAGCATTCCAAATGGTAGGGTCTGGATGGAGCGGGTATTCGTGGGCAGGCAACGGCTTGAGCTTTGCGAGCGGCGGAGGGCTGAGAGACGATGTACGGGATTGGGGAGAGAAAACGGACATGGCGGGGTCCTGGAGCGTCGGCTTTGGCAGGTCCTTGGGAGGCGGCTGTGGAGACGCAGCTGGGACGGTGCCCGTGCTGGGAGACGGTTCAGCGTGCGGTGGCAGTTTCCTTTTTGGGGAGCCAATGTTCGGAGATGAAGAGGAATACGTATGGGCGAGCAGAAGAGACGCAGAGGGCGGCGGGCTTATGTCCGAGTTTGCAGCGGTGGAGGGAGCGGGTGCAAGAATGGGCTGCGGACTGGCAACGTTGGTGTTGCTAGCATGCTGTTGCGAAAGAGCGTCAACAAAGAGCGACCCGCGCCAGGTTGATGTAAGAGAACCATCCTCGTGAGCGGCGAACTCACGAGGCACGGATGTGAGTGTGGGAGTGAAAGCACTCACTGGACGCGGAGGCGCCTGGGCCGGTTGCGCGTTGGTCTTGCGCAGATCATGTTCGCTGCCTCGCGGATCTGGTGCAGGGGCTGATGGGGGCAGGGGCTGAGGGACGCAGGTTAGCATTGGACCCTCGGGGGAAACGTACAAGACGGACTGAATGCGGGCTGAATGCGGGCTATAAGAGGAAGGGCGACAGCGGAGCTGACCAACGCCGACGCCTCGCGCAAGGAAAGCGAAGAGACAAAAGAAAATGCAGCGGCGTCGAGGCGAGACGCGTTGACGTCCTTCCCGTCGCGTGTCGCGCCACGTGCGTCCGAGAAGTCGCCCAATCGGGACAAGCCGCGACAGACGGACGCACACGAACCGAACAGCGACACTTCTGCCGCCAGCGCTGCATCGCCCGCAACATATGCCAATCGAGGACCCTTACCTCCTTCCCTCTCGACGGGAGCGGCCCGAACGCAGCCAACAGCGAGTACTTTCTCCGCGGCGCCGCCTTCGTCGGTGCGGACGACAGAAGCGCTGCAGGCGGCGCCATCTGCGTTGGCGGTGACTGGATCGACGACGTGGATGACGCGGGCGGCGTCGGCAGGCCGTGCGCGTGCGCCGTCGTCGACCGTGTGCGTCCGCGCTGCTCTCGCATGGCGTCTTCTATCGAGCGCGTCTCTTTGACACGCGGCGAAGACGAGGCCAGCGCGGACGTGTGTTCGCGCGCTCGTTCATGAGTGTTTCTGTTTCCTGCTACGTTATGTGGTGGTGCGGTTTCTGCCAGCGAGTGAGGGGAAGGTATTGCTCTCGGTGACTCGTGTTCGTGGGGCCTGCCATGCGAGGATACTAGTGCGTTGCTTTGAGGGACGGCGGGAAGTGGTGCGGACGAGAACAGCGGCGACGTAGCGCTTTCCAGCGAGTGCGACGGTCTAACGCGGGGGAAGACGTCTTGTTATCGGAACCTGGCGGCCTTTTGTGCGGTGGTGTCGCCGAGGCGTTGTAGGGCCGGCCTAGTGTAGACGCGTATGCAGACGCAGACGATAGCGACGGAGTCGGCGTGTCATCTGGCAAATAAGGCGGCCTGACGCGACGAGGCGAGGACTTCAAGACCGCTCCCGGCGACGGGTGCTTGGGCGGTGTGGGCGGTGCGGACTCTCCCGACGAACGCACAGGTAACGGGGCTGCCTTCAGCGAGCTCGCAGACTTCTGCTGCAGCCCTTCGCGTGCCCCAGCGGGCGAGCCTGAGGAAGCGGACTGCGCACGCGCACGCGCATACGCAGACGCAGACGAGGACGCCAGCTGCCTGTTCTCGGGCGCATTGACGTGCATCGGGCCGACCGCTGCAGTCCGACTCGGCGCGCGGACGCTGTCCCTGTCCCCACTCGCACCGCTATCCTTCCGCTGCCTCGTGCTCCGCTCCCGCCTCGCACCCACCTCGCGCCTCGCCCTCCCCGCACCGCCGAGCGCCATCGGCTCCGACACGACCGCCTTGGCCGTCGCCGCCGCCGCATCGCTATGCTTGTGCCCGATGGCAAATCGCGCGTAGAGCGGTGTGGCGGTCGCCGACGAGTCCGAGGGCCGGGCGGCGGCGGCGACGGCGGCGGCGACGGCGGTCGAGGAAATGTCCTGCGAGGACTTCTTTCTCCGCAGCTTGTGCATCATGATGCTTGCCGTGCCGGGCTTAGTACTTGTGGAGCTCGCTAAAGGCCAAGGTGCGCGAGCCGGCGCTTCGGTTGGGACGTCCGTACGTGGTTGGCCAGCTGGCTGGAGGAGGAGAAGCTCGCTCAGAACATGTCTGTGGTAGACATATGGCGCCCAACGAGGCTGCTTGCAGGGCGCGCTTCGAAGCAGATGATTTGATATTGGGCGAGGCCTGGTAGATTTGGATGATAGTTTCGGGCGGTGACGTTCGGGGGCCTCTTGAAATATGCACGGCACTTGTGGTAATTTACCTACTAGTAGCTTCCATAACTGATAAGATTAGCGTTGCCAACTTTAGATCTCCATCGTAGCTCCCTTGGTAGCAGTCATGTATCGCGTTCGTGGTCGCCAGTGACCCTGGCATGAGCAGTCAACACTATATGTTGGACTTGAATGCTGTAGCTACGGTCGCCCGCTATGTACTTGGTAACTGCCGCTCTATGACCTCTGAAGCTTGACGTCGGGACTCGGGACCCGTCCGTCGATCGGATTTCGTGCACGACCATCTTTCAGGGTCGCAGCAGGGCCTCGAGACCCTTCAATTCACATAGCAATGCTGTCAGTTGCGGTATGCAAGGCAACGATATCCCGACGAAACACGCACAGGAGTCTCCTGGTCCAAATTTATCTTCCATCGTAGCTCGCACAATCAAAACTCTGAATCGTGGCCAGTTCCATACAGCTCGCGAGGGGATCATATGTACAGGCTGCAGTGTACATTCTGCGAAACAGGGAATGCGCGTAGATTGAGTCCATACCCACCCATGAATGATCCCGACATGTTTCTGTCTGCCGGGCCGTCTACAACAGCCAAATATCGTCTAGATCGTAGAGGCTGCAGAGTGCAACAACGATATATATAGCAAATGCACCAACGGAGAATATATGTAAGTATGCGGGGTAGTACGGACAATGCAGTGCAGTGCGTCTACGGTTAAATAATGCAGTGTATGTGCTCAGAATGCGGTAATGTATGCAATGCGAAGGAACGGATGTCCGATGTCAGTATGGATCTGCAGTCGGACAACATTAATATCATGAGTATACACCCCCCGCCCGCACACCACCTTCAGCGCCATGTGACGGCTCGCGACAAGCCGCCGCTTTTCCCAGCACGCCTAGAATCTATATGACCGACAGCGCAGCCTGCATGCGACCAAGGCCGCGCTGCATCCACTCGTCTGGCGTAGCACGCTCCTCGTCCGACACGGAGCGCCCGAAGATCTGGTCGTTGAACTGCGAAAAGGCCCAGACGGACGGATCGGGCACGGGGAGTGCTGTCAGAGCACGGAGCTCGTTCCCTGGGGCCATGCACAACGTGAGCGCCGACAGGCAGTGCAAGTCGCGGTGGTGCACTCACGGATGATGTTGTGCGTGAAGTGATCGAGGTTCTGCGGGACGGCGGGTTAGTCGGGCACTCGTAGCGGGAGTCGACGGACTCACCAGATCGTTTTTGTCGTAGCCTGGCAGGTCGCGCTGCGATGTGAGCATCATCAGGTCTCACTGTGGACAACGGGAGGGACTAACCGAATGGATCTAAGAAATGTGTCGGATTGTGAGACAGGTCATCCCCGGAGAGAGGTAACGACTGCACTTACTCTCGATCTCCTCGCCGGCGACCAAGAACCCGAAGAAGATGAAACTCTGCAGCACGAGACCATACACATCAGCCTGATGGCGCACGCGGGTGACACTCAACAGCGCACCAGAAGGCATGTCGCCGGAATCGTCAGCCAACCTAGCGTCAGCCAGATCTGGAAAGGCTGTCCCGGGAAGTGAGCACAGCGGTGCGTCGCAGATAGCCACGCAGAGCTGCTCACCAGGAAGAAGCAGTACAGGGTCGTCACGGTCCACAGATGCACACGATATCTACGGCATGGCGTCAGGTCCACCAACAAGTGCGTCAATGGGCGAGACTCACGAGAACGGGATCGGCGTGGTGAGAATCCGCTCGAGCCCCGTCAGCGCATCGACCAGCTGGCCAAGGGCATTCAGCAGATACGCTGGACACGTCATGAGCCAAGGCTGAGTCTGTGCCGACAGAACACCTACTGGATGTGGGAGGATCAATGGCCTTGCGGAACTGCAGCGCGGCGATGTACGAGCTCTACGTCTCCAGGTCAACAACGTGTACGTCTGCGCTCGCAATTAATGGCACGACGTACCAGGTACAGGGAAATCTCGAGAGGCAGATTGTGCGTGACGGTCTTGCTCCGGAGCTTGGCACGAATACGCGCCGCCCTCTTGCCCTGCAGAGGGGCGCATCAGATCACCCACTCGATACGTGGTCCGCGGTGCACGGACCTTCACTTCCTTGCCCTGCTTCGCGAGCACCTTGACCAGGAGCGAGAATGGGAACATGTCGAAGAGCGCGTACTTGGGGGGCATATACGCGGGGAGGAGGAAGTCGTCGGCAGACATCATGGAGGCCTTTTCGCGGTCTGCGCTCTTGCGGACACTGCCGTTCCCATTCCCGCTCCTGTTTCCTGCATTCGCGTTCGGGGGGACAGCGAACGCAGTCCGGCGGGGCGACGTTGCCGGCAGCGGCAGCGTGTTTCCCATGCGCGGAGAGATGGCCGACGTGTTGGAAGGGAACTCGACCTGGGTTTGCGAGACAGGGCTGTGCAACGACGTGACGTCCGACAGACGACGATTGTTGCCATCATTCTCCTCGCCCTCGGGCGACGGCGAGGCCTCCGTGACATCCACCATGGACGGGAGACCCGGCGGGAGCGCATACGAAGGGAGGAACTTGACGAGGTGGTACAGGTCGACGTAGTACACGCCCTCTTCCCCGCGCAGGTAGTGCTTCACGGCCACCGCGAACGCCTCGATGAGGTTGATCACGGTCTTTTTCTCGATCGTCACATGCGCCCTGCGCTCCTCGAGCGTCGCCTTCTCGTTGGGCAAGGTGGGCATCTGCTCTGCGCGGATGTCAGTTGCTGCAGAACGAGCGCGCGCAAGGTCATTACCTGGCACGTGGAACCAGACCGTACGAGCCAGGGTCCGGCTGGCGAGGATGATCTGCGACCATAGCCTTCTGCCTTCGTTGTACCGTTCGAAGCTCGACGTAGTCCTGTACGAGACCACGAAACCAAGAACGGTACCGATCCTATGGAAGAGCAGCGAGTGAGTGAACGAATCCAGAATTCAATCCTACGAGACGGCGAAGCAGACGACGACGAGACGCCATCTCGTGCGACACCTGCGTTGCTCGTCGCGCCCCAATTGGACGCCGCAGCACAGACGACACGGCAGAACGAAATGAACGGCTTCCCCGCCTTCGAGCCTCGAAAGCTTGATTCGACGCTGCGAATTGTGCCGGCAATCCCACGATAGTGATGTGCACACGACACGGCAGGGGGAATGACTATGGGATGCGACGTACACTGTCAGAAGGGTGCTCTGGATGCCGATGTTGTGGACCCAGTGATTTATGCAGCAGATGGCCGTAGCCCACGCAGTAAAAAACAGCAGGATGGGCCAGCACTTGACGATTGCCGTGGCCGACAGCGCATTTGCAAAGGCAATGATGGCCGATTTCGACTGGTGCGCGAAGGGGTCGACCTGGTGCAATTGTTGTTCCATCGAGGCAAGAAGGGACTGGGAGCCAGTCCAGAGACACAGAGATACTTCTAAGAGAACAGACACAACAACGAGAACGAAAGAAAGGAATAGCGAGCTGGAAGGTTGCGAAGAGAGGCGCAATAATATGACAGCGCTGACGGCAATCAATCAGCTTGGCAGGAGCCGTTTCAGCCTGCCAACGATCGTTCGAACGCACTTCGAACGCTCTAGGTCGTTAGGACACTCCATCTGGCCGGGCTTCACGTCGGTCAAGCGATCCAGGCGGCAGCGCATGTCCTGCCTTCCCGTGTATAAGTATGAACTTATCGGCGTACCGCTATACTGTTAGGTCCCGTAACTAGGCTTCAGCTCAATGAACACATTCATTATGAAAAGGGTATACTCGAATCTGCCACAACTGAACGAATAAAGGTACCCCGGAACCATTATTGCAGGATCCGAAGCCAACAGACGACATCATAAGTCGTCTTGACTGCTACTACTTAAACCAGGACGATGGTACCCACACAGCCACCGCGGGCCCGCAAATTGCGAGAATTAGTGCGCTAAGTGACTCTGAGCGCATCAACAAAGAAGATGGACAGAACACGCACTGATCCACATTACTTCCGCGCGGCCCCCGTCGCACCAAGCACAAACATATTCTTCAAATGTCAAAGTCTGAATCGTCGAGCAGCCCAAACACTAGGTTGTGCAGGGACATGGTCATATCATGGTGCCGCATAAGCCACTCCCGATCCTCGCCGCCGAGGTCCTCTGCCGTCCTGAATACGACCTTGTGCTTGGACCACGGAAGCGACGCTTCCGCCCTGTCCCCGACCTTCTCTATCTGTCTGACCTGCCCGTTCAGGCCCAGCAGCTCGACCTCGCCCGGGTTTGCGAGGACCTCGTCCAGGGTGACCAACGGGCAGCTCCAGTCCTGAACGTCCACAAAGCGAAGCGCGGGGAATTTCGACAGCTGCAAGAGCTTTGAGTAATGCACGTATCGTGGCGACTCAGAGCGGGGGGCTTACGTGGTTCGTCCAGAGCCCGAAGTCTTCTGAGGGCTCTTCGACCGAAGTGTGCAAACGCAGCGCGGTGAGCCCCGGCGGGAGGTACTGTGCGACGGTGGCGGCGTCCTCGGGTGAGAGCGGGCCGTCCTGGGTCTGGAGGTCCATCCCAAGCACCTCCACAGTGCCCAATTCTTGGACAACCGAAAGCAGGAGTGGGAGTATTTCCAAGGTGCAGTGCAGGTCGAGGTCGAGTCGCCGCAACTTCTTCTTGGGCCGCAGGAAGTCGGCGACATAGGCAAGGATGGGCTCGGAGAGACGGAGATTCGGCGAGATCCACTTGAACGACGATAGGTTGGGCAGCAGCGTGGGTCCTATCACGAATGCGGCGAAGAGATGTTTGAGCTCGTCGAAATCCGGCTCAAGCGTGAGGCTCTCGAGTTGCGGACAGACGTGAAAGAGCACGGCAATGCCGGTCAGGCTCGACATCGCGTGGATCTCCAGACACGTCAGATTCTGCAGGGCAGGCATCACGCTTGTCCAAGGAACGGCTCCAAACGTAGACAGCTCCTGGAGGCTGTTGGTATTCGCCTCTATGAGTGAGCTGTATTCGGTGAGGTCCTGGCTAGCCTCAACAACATTGCTCCCAACTTGATCCCACGTAAAAGCAATAGATCGCAAGTTTTGAAGCGCGTACAGACCCGGCCACGACGTCAGAGATCGTCTGGTCGGAGGTCAGAATGCGCACTCGCAGTCGACAATGCCGGAGATGCTCACGAGAAGGAGACCTCATCCAGGTGTGGACAGGAAGAAGCCAGTGCTTCGACGACGTCTTTCGACGGCTCCGGCAGAGAGCCATGCCAGGTGAACGCGCGTAGATTGACAAGCGAGGGCACGGCCTGCACCAGCAGATCTAACCGCAGGAAAGGCTGGTCAGCGCAACTTCAGTATATATTTCAGGATATCACTGACTTTGTTCGGTGGTCGCGTCTTCAGTGGCATAGGCATAAACGACCACTTTCTTGACCACTGCGGCGAAGGTGTCATTGCCAGCGATATGCTGGAGGACCTCTCGCGTCCTGGCAACTTGGGCCTCCTCTGCAACTCGCAACGATGCATCCGGCTCGCTGCCCCTATTCGTCTGCCTGGTTGTGAGGCGCTGCCAACTGCCGAAGTAGATGTGTAAGGTGCGAAAAACAAATGGTAGCGCGAAGTCATGGAAGAGGGTTGAAACGGTAAGACATCGACGTTTGTCTGGGTCCGGCAAGCACCCAAAAATGATGTGCCATATCTCAGGCGGTGCCTTTGAAGTCTGGTCCTGAGCAGACATGTCAGTGCATTCCACGGGTCGGTGCAAGAGAGAACATTGCTAACCGAGGTCTCCAAGTTGATACGAATATTTTGTGTGCATAAGCTACAATGCACTACTTATGCAAATAATCAGTGAAAGGCATAACCTACAAAGTTAGGATCCATTTTGTTTCTACACATACCACAGCATGCACTCGAGCTCAGCGCGGGAGCCCTTCAAACTTCAAGCTTCAAGCTTCAAGTTGCTCGCCCTCACTAATAGGCCTCACTGGCATGAGTACTTCACGGTACTGCAACCCCGGTAATGTGTCTCGCGCGCCACGACATGGACTTCCTCGAGGAGAAAGCTGATAAAGGTGACAATGTGATGCGAACTTTCCGGCCCGGCGTGTGCAATCCTGGCAGTGCGTCTCTGTTTTTGTGCAGCCCACATATATGTTTATGTCCTCGGAGAGTCTGGAAGACGGAAAGGTTCGTGCAAGGCTCCTAACAGAGCGGCAACTAACATCAATGCCGTATTCTCAGTGGCTAACCAAATTCTGTACAGTACCAAATTGACCGCATGTGATGCCTCGATTCCACACCTCCGCCCGTTCAGCGGACCGGGAGGGGGGCCACAGCACTCACTGTGGTCACATGCTGTCAACGGAAGAGCGGGCGGGATACTTCGAAATTCGATATCAATATTGCGTACATACATAAGGTCTGCGCTCCTCGACTTCGCAGACCAAACCACCGATGGCCTCACATCCCCTCGTGCAATCCTTCCGCGCTGCGAAGCCCGCCTTCGGCGCCTGGCTCACGCTCCCGGGCGCACTCAACGCCCGCACAGCTGCACTAGCGTCCCCACACTTATCGTGGCTCCTCATCGACTGTGAGCATGGCATGACGTCGCTCCAACCAGGCGCTCTCGAGATCGTGCAGGCGGTTGCAGGTCTTGGGCCCACTGCGCCGAGCACGATCGTGCGCATACCCGCGACCGGCGCGTGCGCGGACGGGAGCGCGGGCTGGCAGATCAAGTATGTGCTTGATTCTGGCGCACGGGGGGTGCTCGTCCCCATGGTGCGTTCTGCCTTGTGTGGCGGGTGTCTGTACTGACCGTGCGCGCCTGTTGCGGTTGCGATATTAGATATCGACGGCTGCACAAGCCAAGTCTGTCGTGGCTGCTGCGCGCTTCCCCCCGCAGGGCATCCGCGGGTTCGGCAATCCGTTCACGCAGACCGCCTGGGGCATTACCGCCGGGGAGTATCTCACCAATGCGAACGCACATGTCCTTGTCCTTGTGCAGATCGAGACGGTCGAGGGTGTGCAGAACCTCGATGAGATACTTGCTGTCGATGGCATCGGTATGTCGCCCCGTACTTCGACACGTGTGTAGATGTGCTCAGCCATGTTCACTGGGACAGACGCTATATTCATCGGACCTTTCGACCTGTCCCTCGCTCACGGCTACGCTCCGCCGTCTCCGGATCCGCACCCAGACATGGAGGTTATAATCCAGGATATCCTGCGGAGGGCTCACTCGAAGGGCAAGAAATGGTGAGTCCCCATTCGTTATTAACGTGGTTTCTTTATCATACTTGTGTATCTACTCCGTCGCGACCGCTACAGTCCGTCTTTCTGTTTAGATGCGTACAGGGAGCAGCAACCAGGATGGACGTCTCCCTGGTTGTTGTTCTCTTCGTTGGTAGTTTTGGGTATTGTTCGATCAATGACGCGCTGAATCTGTTTTGACAGCGCGATATACTGCACTTCCGGTGCGCAGTCCGCGAAGCGTGCCAAAGAAGGGTTCGATATGGTGTGTTATTTCTTCTGCATTATGAGTTGTTGCTAACTGGCAGTGTTTGAAGATAAATGTCATCTCGGATAGTGGCGCCCTCGCGGATGGTCTTGCGCGACAGCTTGCCACCGCCGTTGGAGAGGTGGTTGGCGCGGAGGAGGTGGGCACGAAAGGCTTCAGCTACTGAGTCGAAAACAGTATTGGTGCCAGCGAAGAAGGGTAGGCGGCCCTGTTAGCAGTTGCTGAAGTATGTGTACGATGATGTTGTAAACTAGAATATATTGAATTCAAAACATTCCACAGTCGGGGGCTGCGTTGATTAGTCAGCATATGACAGTGAACAATGGCAGACCTTTGCACAGTATATAAGGCCCCCATCGCACGGACACTGTCCACACATTGATCTACTCTTCCATCGGTCTACGGCTCTCTGCCCCAACGTGCTTGTTCGTGAGTTTGCACAGCGCGCAGCCTGAGTCCGCGGGCGTTACTTACTCGGATGATACCAAATGCAGAATAGACGCCAGTCTTATCTAATCTCTTACCCCGACCACCACTCGCTACCGCCGCCTTGAGGTACATGCACGACCGCTACACGTTCTCTTGACTGCCCACTCTGCTCGAGCTCTGTTCACTTCTCTTCATTTATCGAATATTGTATAATGGTTCAATCCGTCTCGGACTCTGCATTTTCTCCAATTCCCTTCAGTCCTTTCTCGTCCTATTCCGTGGCCAGCGGCATCACCTCGGACGGTGAGCAACTTGACAACTGTTGCAGGCGGCCGCTGATGGGACGCTTTGCAGACGCGCCAGACCTCGGTGCATTCACAACCGTATTCCGTGCGCTGGGCACCCTCCAGCCCCGGACGGGTAATGGCCACCTCACGGATGTCGAAAGCGCTACTCCCAACTCCTCTCTCGCATTCTCGCAGTCAGACTATGACTCGGAACCCGCTGCAGGATCGACGGTGTGGTTGCGCGACCCCGTAGCATCCTACCTCTCCTACTCCTCTCCAGGAGATAGTGTGTCCCGGGGCCGCTCGCCTGCTGCCTCGGAAAGCGACACCACAGCCTCCGATGTCGAGCGGACGGACCTTCCGGACCTCGACAACATTGACACCGTAGATCAGCCCTCGCTTGGCTTGCTCGATGAAGCGCTTGGTTTTATCGCTGCGGAACGCGCCAAGTTCGTTGCTGCCCAACGCGAGACAGGCATGAGGGGGAACAGTTCGACGACCACAACGACATCGGACAGTGTCTGGAAACACGTTATCCAGCCGAGACGCAAGCGCCGTCGCAAGAAGAACCGGTCGGTGCAGGAAGTGTCTCGTGTTCGTGCATCGGAACAGACTGAAGAGGCGCAAACCGAGACTACCGCAAATGCCAACGACGACGTCGATACGACGGCCGCTGATGATGACGACGCCTACGAATCCTCCTCTTCAGTTGAGATATCTTCCTCCCCCCCACATCTCAAGTCGACACCAGGCACACCTCCACACAGTAAGAAGGGCAAGCGCCGGGCGAGCGTGGAGCCCAGACCTCTAATTCACCACAGCAAATCGACTCCGGCTCTACGGCTTCCTGTAACGATACCTTTCGATGCCCGTGCCCTGCAGCTGCGGACACTGGCACATAAGCTGCGGCTACTTTTCCCCGCAGATGCCGCAGCGCTCTCATCCATCCTCTCCCTCAACAATCCCGAATCATCGACCTTCATCGATCCGCGTGGGCCTTCGCCCCAATCACAAGACACATTAATACATGTTTTCATTGATCAGTGCGTGCTATCTTCCCGCTCTTCGAGCCCCTCTCATCCACTTGCAGCTCAAACATCCTAATCGGATTCATCACCTATCTCAGGCGGCACCCCCACCACATCACCCGCAAGGCCGGCCGCCACATGTCGTACGCCGCCCTCGCTTTGATTCTCGAGCGCGGGCGGCCGATCACACGGCGCGTGCTGGTGGCGTCGTCGCCTCTGTACCAGCCACTCGACGCAGCGGAGCAGATCGGGTACGAGGTGCGCGTGTACGCGCGCGTGCCCGACACGGGCGGCGGCGCGGACCGCCAGCGCACACACAGCAGCCCGGGCGACGCGGGCGCGCTCGCGCACACGAGCCCGCCGGCGAAGGGCAGGGGCCGCAAGGCCGTGCCGGGGCCCTCGCGCGGGCACGCGCACAAGATGTCGGCGGGGGGCGGGGGGACGTCGACGGAGTCGGAGACGGGGGCGGGCGTGTCGAACGGCGCGCGGATCCGGTACCGCGAGCAGGGCGTGGACGAGCTGCTGCAGCTGAAGCTGCACCAGGCGATCGCGGACGTGGATGTCGTGCCTGCGGGCGCGACCATCATGCTCGCCACGGGCGACGGGAACGTCGGGCAGTTCAACGAGGAGGGGTTCCTCGGGTGCGTGCGCACCGCGCTCAAGAAGGGCTGGCGCGTCGAGCTGTATGCGTGGGAGGGCGGGCTGAGCAAGGCGTGGATGCGGGAGTTTGGGGAGAGCCCATACAGCAGCCGGTTCCAGATCCATATACTGGACCTGTTTGCGATGGACTTGCTTGAGATATGAGGTGGAGGAGAGGACCCCTGCTGGGACGTGCCTTGTGTTGTGCGAAGATACAGGCGAGAAGGTGCTGGATACGACGTCGTGTTGTTGTGTTCTAGGCAGTCACTAGCATAATCTCGTGTATGATTGGCATATTGTAGCAACAAGTGGAACATCTGTATGTACTGTACATCAAATTATCTCGAGAATTCGAACGGAGAATCATTTCATTTCGTGAAGGAGAACGGAACGTTCCTAGGTCATGGATTCATCAATCGCCTGTTTCACTTTGACCTCCACCACGCAGCCGCAGTGGATGGGCCCCTGCTCTCACTGGAACGTCTGTTCCCAAAAAGGTTCTGCAAACCACCTACGTCCTGGTAGGGTGCGGACTGTTCAGTTACAGTTGCCGGCGTACCATTGTTACTGCGGCGACGCCAATCATCCGAATCCGTGCGCTCTCCAGACACCGTGGTCCGGCGCTGGGGCCGCCATTTGGGCACAGGCGGCGACGCGGGAGGAGTGAGGGGATCAGCCTCATTGGCCGGAGAACTTTGGACGTGCGCCTGCTTGCGAAAGTTGAAAGCTGGGTGCGGGACATATCCTCCTTCGGGAGGCCCCGGAGGAGACGTGGGACCAGACACCGACGCTGCACGCGCTCTCCATCTGCCGGTCACTGGAGAGGGAGGTGGGGTCAGCGCGAACTCCGCCTGTGTTGCATCGCCAGTTGGACTCGGAAGCCCGCCGAGAATGTCGCATCCTGTATTGGCCGCCAGCGCGTCAGTGGTTGTGGCATGACATCGGGGACGACATGACTTACCACCCGTCTGCGAGGACAAAATGGCCGCGAACTCAGTGCGGATTGCATAGAACTGCGTTTCCCAAATGGGCTCGAAGAGGTCGAGGACGAAACGCGACTGGGCCTCGAAGATCGAGGACGCGGACTGGCCGGAGAGGAGCGGCAAGTCCTCATGACCGCTCACGACGGTTCTGAGTCCTTGCGGCACCACTTCGGAAACTCCGAGCTGGGTATCCACCTCCCCTCCGTCTATGCGCGACTCGTACGCCACATGATCGAGGTGTTCCAGCGCCGCACGGATCCGGCTCGTGTAGTCGCGCATATCTTGCTCCGTGGCGCGGAAGCCTCTGCACACGAGATAGCAAGACGAGCGTTTGGCGTGGAACTTGCCCGACTTGCAGGCGGAGACGGAGAGGAAAGATGCGCGGAGCATGCCGATTAGGTCGACGATCCACAGGTATGGCTTCGTGTTGATCACGACAACGCACGCACCGCCCGGCGCGACATTGCTCATGACGACGAGGACCTGCGACAACACGAGCTGCACGCGCCGCCACCACGGGACGTGTACCTCCATCGTCGGAAACGCTCCGGCAATGACGATATCGTACGGGTCATCATTCGCATCGGCGAAGACTACGCCGTGCCCAAGATCTTTGTCCAGCGTCACAACAGGGTTCAGGCCCTTTGCAACAGCACCCATGGCAAGTGTGATGATGTTGTCATTCCGCACGAGGTAGCGCTCCCCGCCGATGGCAGCAGGCTCGTCCGACATGAGAAACTTTGCCTCCCCATTAGCCAGCGTCAGCCCGAGACCGACAGCGTCACGGTTGGCTTTCAGGAGCCAGCTGGAGAATCCACCGGGCGAGCAGCCCAGGTCGAGGAACCTGTGCACGCGCCCACCGCCGAAGCAGCCCGCGTTCGCACGGTTGATATTTTCGAACGCCCCCTCGTAGCAGCGTACATGCACCAGCGACGTCGTCTGCGTGCCGGACTGTAGATGTTTGTCGCGCCGTTCCTTGAACTGTGCGTCGACTGCAGGGTGTGCGCCGAAGAGGCGCTTGATATGCACGAGTCGTCGCTGCTGAAAGGACTGCTCCCAGAAGAGTATCACATAGGGATTGTCGTTTTGGCTCCATGAAGTAGGTAGCTCTTCGTTTGTGATGAGACGATCGACATCCGCGATGGTGATTACCGTCGAACTGGTACTTTGCGCCATGGTGTGTTGGTCGGGGGGAAAGTAGTGTGGCGTACCGCTTCGAAGCTATATAGAAAATATCCGAGCACCGCAGGCATGAGGCACCGGCGGCAACGCACAAGAAGCAGCAAAGCGCCTTAAACCGGCACGTACCTGGGTTGATGTTTGATGTACTTTCAAGAACAAGGTAACACCTTTGTCTGTAGCAGGATCGCGTCTTCTGGTCTGAGCTCCATAGCTATGGCCAGATGTGACGTGGCATAATTGGCGACACAATGATTCGCGCTCAAACGGGACCGATTGCCTGATCAAGTACGGATTCCGACCATATGTATCTGTGAAGTCAGTCAGTCAGGACCAGACACTACTCGCCTGGGGTGACAATGGGATACTTACCAGCAATGTATCCTAATCAGAAACGAACAGAGCTAGACTAGAAGTGGCGAGATCCTAACTTGTCCCAATGCTCATATATCAAACAGGACCATTCTTCGAAAATTCGAACCGAGGTCTCAGGAAGGGTGAGAGCACTAAAATATTACCGTGTGTTTCTATGCTGGTCCGATTTTTTGTGAGTGATACTGCCGACGCCGCCTGTAGCCTTTCGATGGGTTCTTGGAGACTTGGGCCCCGAGTCAAGAATATGCTATAACCGTGGAAGAAGAGAGGGTCCAAGTTATGAGGACATGACCGCGTCAATAAGAACGGCGTACCTTTAGCCTCTGGCTTGTAGGATCGCGGAAGCATCGACTTCAAATCATGAAGTTGCATGTCCTTGGCAACGTGCCTGAGCCAGCGTGTGCACAGCAGCCCGAGCGACTCGAGCTCGCGCACACACGAGCAGAGTGAGCAAAACACGAGCCCGCCGGCGAAGGGCAGGGACCACAAGGCAGTGCAGGAGCCTTGGGCAGGCACACGCACAAGCCCTCGAGCTCGACTGCCAGGGGCGGCCGGGGGACATCGACGTCGATGGAGACGGGGGCGGGCGTGGTCCGACGAACGGCGGGTGGATCCGGCGGTACATACAACTTCCAGATCAATATACTGTAAGTACTTGCTTGAGAAGTGAGCCTGAGACGGAGGAGAGAGCCGGGCCCACTGAGACGTGCCCTGTGCTGTACGGCTAGAGGCGAGAAGGTGCTGTACATATTCTGCAGTCACTAGCGCTCATAATCTCGTGTATGATCGGCATATTCAATTGTAGCAACAAGTGGAACGTTGAAATCTGTATGTACTGTACATCAAGTTGTCTCGAGCCCGTAGATGGAGAATCTCGAGAGCGCGAAGGGAAGAAGGAAACGTCAGCCTAACTCACAGATTCATCTCACTTCGACCTCCACGCAGCCGCAGCAGATGGGCCCCCGCTCTCGCTGTAACGTCTGTTCCCAAAAAGGTTTTGCGAACCACCTACGTCCTGGTAGGGTGCGGGCTGCTCAGGTACAGTTGCCGGCGTACCATTGTTACCGCGGCGGCGCCAATCATCCGAATCCGTGCGCTCTCCAGACACTGTGGTCCGGCGCTGCGGCCGCCATTTGGGCACAGGCGGCGACGCGGGAGGAGTGAGGGGATCAGCATCGTTGGCAGGAGATTCCTGGACGTGCGCCTGCTTGTGGAAGTTGAACGCTGGGTGCGAGACATATCCTCCTCCGGGAGGCCCCGGAGGAGACGCGGGACCGGAGACTGACGCTGCACGCGCTCGCCATCTGCTGGTCACTGGAGAAGGAGGAGGGGTTAGGGCGGACTCCGTCTGCGGTGCATCGCCAGTTGGACTCTGGCTGTCGTACCCTGCATTGGTTGCCCACGCGTTAGCAGTTGTAGCATGACATCGGGAGCGACGTCACTTACCAGCCGTTTGCGGAGACAAAATGGCCGCAAATTCGGCGCGGATTGCGTAGAACTGGGTCTCCCACATGGGCTCGAAGAGGTCGAGGACGAAACGCGACTGGGCCTCGAAGATCGAGGACGCGGACTGGCCGGAGAGGAGCGGCAAGTCCTCATGACCGCTCGCGGTTCTGAGCCCTGGCAGCGCCACTCCGGAAACTCCGAGCTTGGTGTCCTCCTCCCCTCCATCCATGCGCAACTCGTGCGCCACATGATCGAGGTGTTCCAGCACCGCACGGATCTGGCTCGTGTAGTCGCGCACGTTTTGCTCCGTGGCGCGGAAGCCTCTGCACACTATGTAGCAAGTGGAGCGTTTAGCGTGGAATTTGCCCGACTTGCAGGCGGAGACGGAGAGGAAAGATGCGCGGAGCATGCCGATTAGGTCGACGACCCACAGGTACGGCTTCGTGTTGATCACGATAACGCACGCGCCGCCCTGTGCGACGTTGCTCATGATAGTGAGAACCTGCGACAACACGAGCTGCACGCGCAGCCACCACGGGATGCGTCCCTCGAGCGTCGGGAATGCTCCGGCGATGACGAGATCGTACGGGTTGTCGTTCGCATCGGCGAATACTACGCCGTGCCCAAGATCTTTGTCCAGCGTCACAACAGGGTTCAGGCCCTTTGCAACAGCACCCATGGCAAGTGTGATGATGTTGTCATTCCGCACGAGGTAGCGCTCCCCGCCGATGGCGGCAGGCTCGTCCGACATGAGAAACTTTGCCTCCCCATCAGCCAGCGTCAGCCCGAGACCGACAGCGTCACGGTTGGCTTTCAGGAGCCAGCTGGAGAATCCACCGGGCGAGCAGCCCAGGTCGAGGAACCTGTGCACGCGCCCACCGCCGAAGCAGCCCGCATTCGCACGGTTGATATTTTCGAACGCCCCCTCGTAGCAGCGTACATGCACCAGCGACGTCGTCTGCGTGCCGGACTGTAGATGTTTGTCGCGCCGTTCCTTGAACTGTGCGTCGACTGCAGGGTGTGCGCCGAAGAGGCGCTTGATATGCACGAGTCGTCGCTGCTGAAAGGACTGCTCCCAGAAGAGTATCACATAGGGATTGTCGTTTTGGCTCCATGAAGTAGGTAGCTCTTCATTTGTGATGAGACGATCGACATCCGCGATGGAGATTACCGTCGAACTGGTACTTTGCGCCATGGTGTGTTGGTCGGGGGGAAAGTAGTGTGGCGTACCGCTTCGAAGCTATATAGAAGATATCCGAGCACCGCAGGCATGAGGCACCGGCGGCAACGCACAGGAAGCAGCTGCACATGAGCGTCTTGACCCCGGCACGCACCTGATTTAAAGTTTGAGTTCAGAGAGAATGCACCGTCGTTGTCTGCTCTGCAGCGGGATTGCGTTTTATGGTCTGACGCCTTATACTGCGCTCGCATAGCTGCAGTCGGATGTAACGCGGCATAATCGGCGGGACGATTATTCTAATCTAAATGGGACGGATTGCCCGATGTAGTACGGATCCCGACCATATGTATCTGTTGAGGTCAGTCAGTCAGGACCAGACACTACTCACCTGGGAGGACAACGGGTAACTTACCGGCAATGTATCCTAATCGGCGATAACCAGAGGCTAGTCTAGAGTAACTCGTCCTAATGCTTGTATATCAAACAGGAAAATTCCTCTGAAGTGGGGCGAGACTCGAACCGAGGAGGGGCGAGGACATCTCCCGCGTATCACCGTGTGCTTTTATGCTGATCGACAGTGCCTTCATAGGCAGAAATTCGAAATTTGCGGTGAGTGGATACCGCGGACGCCCGTCGGCCGCCTGTAGCCTTTCGGACGATGACTACAGTCTGGAAAAGGACTTTTCGATGGGTTCTTCGAGACGAGTAGAATATATGCTATACCCGCGAAAGAAGAGACTCGTTGCCTGGGTTGCAAAAGGGGTATGAGGATATGTCCGCGTCGAACAGAACGGCGTACCTCTGACCTCTGGCTTGTGGGATAGTGGAAGCATACAGTTGCATGTCTTCGGCAACGTGCCTGACGCGAGACGGCCTCCCCTCAGGTCTTCGATTGCAATGAATATGCCTGAACCGTGAACGTTGCTGTATGAAGCCAAAATGTCCTGGAAAGGCGGGGGAGACCATGGGTATGCCGCGACATGTGCACTATATATCGAAGCCTCAGAGTGCTGGCGGAGAATTACAACGTCACACGAGGTCGAACCCTCTCTCACCCGGTAGTAAGCTGTCTAAATTCTCAGATCAGCTTCCGAGGATACCACTTCCGTTCCGTGCACAGATATCCCGCCGGTATGGGTATGTGGACGTACCAGCGAGTATCCCACATCCCAGACGGCAGCTTCATGGGAGAACAATCACTAACACCTGACAGCGGATTGGTGGAAGGAATTTTCAAGTGCTTTTGTCGGTGTGGTCAGTCGTAAAATGAATACGCTCGGTCGACGAAACCCACTTTCTCGTAGTCCTCGCCAGAGACAACAAACAAAGAAATATGCGACGTACGTCTGCACATCCACTTTTAAGGGGCTGTTTCGAGCACCAAACACGGGCTGTAGAAACGATGTTCAGTGTACATTCTTGCCAGCTGCTGGTCGTCGTAACGGATATTGGGAAGTGCGGAGAAGGTGGCGGCCCGATGACCCATGTGAGAGCCGAAGATAGTGCTTTGCGTGTGTACTCCAACGCGAATCAGCGCTAGCCCTTCGAGGTCGAGAGTCATATCTAGGATCGTCATCTCTCATGGCCGTGCACTATCCTCCCTCGCTCTCGACGGCCTCTTGTCATGATCTCTGCGGCGATGCTCATCGCCATGCTCGCGCTTGTCGCGTCCGTGGCTGCTGCGAGCGTCCATCTGTCTGCCGCCGACAGTGATAGCCTGGCGAGGCAATGTCATATCACACTCAAAGACCAGCGCTTCGATCTCTGCCCGCTCCTCAAGGCGAATGAGGGCCACTGGACGGTCGAGGACGAACGGCTGACGCCGCCAACGACCACGAAGACCACGTATTACCTTTCCCTGCATGGCCCACTCAAGAAGGACAAGGATGCCCCGGAGTACGACCAGGTATGTCATGTCCCCTGTGCAAGCACCACGGCAGGTATCCTCGCTACACCGCGATGCACAAGATCGGGCCACCATTGATGATCAAAGTATGACCGTTCGTGGCGGGGGTTTGGAGGGTTGTCGATCGGCCGTCCCACTGCGAACATCGGTGGAGGACCGTCTGCAGACCGGATGGAGAATCGGTGCAGCGTGGTGATGGTGGCTTGATCATGATGAAGGACAGCTGCAGCGTTTGGCAATCGTCCAGTAGACGAAGCAGTCGGCGGTGTCACCGGCGCCCCGGTGACACCGCCGAACCTGCACGTCGGGCGCGTCTTTTAGAAGGGTAACCCGTTGACAGTGCCCTGCCATGGCCACGAGGACAATCCTGCTATCTACTTGCGACAATATTGTCGAAGATTGGCTGTGTTCTGATAGAACTATCCCTGCATCGGGATACGTATGTCAAGAGATACTGGTCACTGACACGACTTCCTAGTGCCCAGATGGAACATGGATATGCTTGCAGGGTGAATTCATACCTCACCTGTGGTGTGACTATTCTGAGCTCAGCTGCAGTCACAAATCGGAACCTGCACAGCGAGTCCGAGAAATGGCGTGTACTGCAAGCCGTGCCAGTTGCAGGAGAGTTGTCGGTGGGAAAGGGAGACAAGGAAGCTTCATCGGAAGCAGCTGAAGCGTATGTTCCTGGGCTGAAGGTCACAGCGGCCCTGTCCCCGACACTCGAGGACTCGAAACACGGTAGGTCATTGCACTGGTGGTATATCTGTGAAGATCTTAACACTCGCACCTTACAGATATCCTGCATGTCCATTTGCACGGAGGTTACTATGTTAAGCGGCAACAGAAGGCCGTGCTCGCCTTTATTTGTGACCACAATGCCACAGAGGTGCGCATCCGGGTTCGACTGATCCGTTCGAACTGAGCCTGACGGTATACGCACTGGAAGCTCTCCAGCCCGACATATTCGTGGAACTGGAACGGCACACACACACTATCATGGCGGTCGAAACACGCGTGCCCCCAGAAGGCAATTGTGGGGACGTCCACAGCCGCAGACACACCCACTCCTTCGAAAAAGCCCGACGCGGAGCCCGACCGTGAGATGCCGCCGAAGGAGCACACGGGCGACGAGCACAAGCTAATTGACCCAAACCTCGACTCTGATCGCGCCCGGCGGTCCATGATGACGATCGCGACATCCGCGTATGCATTGCACTCCCACTTTCATCGCGGCGTTTGCTAACCGCACCTCTCGTTAGCTCTGCGATCGTGCTCCTGATTTACCTCATTTATTTCCCGCCGCGGCGCATGCGTCGCCTGGTCACCGCGTACGTGAAGGCGCACCCGCGGTTGCTGCGGGCGCGGGTCGCAGAGCGCGTGCTGGTACGCTGGGCGTACGAGGACCTCGAGTTTGAGCGCGGAGAGGAGGACACGATGGTGAACGCGGACGAAGAGTTCACCGCGTCGGACGAGCAGATTCCGCTCAAGCCGTCGCCGCGGCATAGCGTGCTCATCGATTATGGGACTGCGCGGTAGCGCGTTGGACGGCCGTGACGAACTTTTGCGATTTTGTAGAATGGCCTATGATGACGGGTTTGTGTAGAGTATCTCCTCGGCTGTATTGTGTTGTGAAGTATGTATTTTATAGTGTCTCGATGGCGCAACCCATCTTGGCACCCATGCCTTCTACTTAGTGACTGTGCTCGTGAATGGATTGAAATTCCTCATAAGTGGAACAACTTCATTGGTGATGTAGAGAAATTGTCTGAATTGCAAGAAGCCTGGACGAGACGCACAACAGATGGCGGGACCTTGAAAAATAATGCACACAAGGGTGACACACGACCAAGAATATCGAGAATATGCGCATGCTTTGTCAAATTGTAGTGCTGAATCAAACTTGAAATCTGAGGATGCTTCTTCAAGCGGGATCTAACATACCTATACACATATCTTGTACAGCTTTACGACTGTATGATCCGGTGCAGGGGAAAACGAAAAGCGGATACGTAGACTGTATACAGCAGAATAAGAACGGGATGCGGCAGTCGACAACTCACCAGTGGATCCTCCGCAGGACTGGATGAAATATGCAGGCCACAATATCTATATTGCACCGAAGCGCACGGTACATATATGCAACGTACCACACGAGGTAAACCAGTCCTGTTTTGGGAAAATGAATATTGCGGGATTCAACAAGTCCGTACTGATCATCAGGAGCAACATCGGCGATTTCTGCCTTCGCATCATTCACTAGTAGGATATGGGACGTGCGATGGCCATACCTCAACACTCAAACTCTGTGAATACTACATGAGATAGAACAGGTGCAAGCAAGCCCGGGGATGCTTCGTTAACCCCACGCAGCCGTCGTACTAAGTGAGGATCAACATCAGCGTGCATCGCCACGAGAATGCGCCAACATACCTATAGTTGACTATTAGATGCCCGTCTGTCGCAAACGACTGACGACGAAACAGTTAATGCTGTTCACGACACAGAATCACACCAGACATACCTTGTACAAATTCGACACTGTGTCATCAGGTGCAGGCGAGAACGCAAGGTTGATGTAAGTGAACTGTGCTCCGTTAGACGACGTGCGAGTGGGGAAACAAGAACGGATAACGGCTCACCAGAGGATCGCCTGCCTTCCACCCCAGCTCCTTCCGCAGGAACTGGATGACCGCTTGAAATCGATTTGCCGCGGTGATCTTGTAGAAGTTTTGCCTCATGATGGGCGCATTGCCCACCGCCTTGAACCGCACCACCACTACGGTGTGTTAGCACGGCCTAGGGCACGACGAGGAGAGGGAGGCATACCCTTGGCAGCATCCTTCTTCTTGTAGCTTTCAAGGGCGTCAGTAGCTTCCTGCATTGTACCAGGTCCGTCGAGCGACGTCCATGCTGGGGGAAGAGTGCGATTGTGGGCTTCCGGGCTGCCCGCCGTCAGCGCCATGTGTGCACGGTCTGGTTCAGGCGCCACGACCCTTTACGGGATCGTGCCGCGCGCGGCCTGCAGCCTCCAACCGGTGGATGTTCTCAGGCTTGCCTGCTCATTCTGCTCGTCCATTTGGACTCTGAGCTCTGAAGTTCCCTAGTCGCTAGCGTGCTGCAGGACCCAGAAATCCTCGGAAGGCGCGCAAGAGCACCGGTCACACTGGGACAGCCATCTGCACAGCTCCGGTGCACCAGCATGATTCAGCAGAAAATCTGCAAGGACCTTGCGCTGGGATTTTCGAGTTGCCGCGGTGGGTACGATAACGTATCTTGACAAGCCTATTCTACACCGGGCCTATGACATATGCACGACCCTGATTTATGAGGCGGAGACTTCTTCGTTCCTGAATATCTGACCTCGAGGCTCGCCTGACCCGTCCATTTTCTGTTAGAATCAGGTCCTTATGTTCTGGGCACTGGAACAAGGGTGCCTCCTTCTCCTTTTGTTGTTGGGATGTCCGGAGAATCCGAAAGAGGGGACGGGGGATAATCCGGAACACTTTTGTCCCTATAACGAGTAAGTCTTCTTTTCGTCAGGACGAATCTAATGAGTGACTTCCCGTAAGGCATCTGGATACACTTTTTCTAAATTTCACGTCTCCAAATCCTTCGGATCATGGGCGCGTAGCCTTATGAGGGAATCACGGCCGTGACGAAGGGGAGATGCCGGATCTCGACGGGGACCCCGGATCGGAGGGGATCTTGTGCGCGCTTGTTCTAAACACAGTGGATTTGTAGAGGGGGTCGACCCCCTCTCCAAATGCCTGCAGCGGGATTTAGCGCTCAATCGCTCGCTAAGTGCTGATGCCGCTGTTCCGGTCACATCAGGTAACGCTTCGGGTCACAGTTCTCATGAAGCGAAGATTTAGAACAACTGTATCCAAATCCCCTACGGGAAGTCACTCAATATCCTGTGTGCATATGGTCAGATGATGAGGATTGGCTATGGTGAGTGATTGTCCCCATGCTCAGTGCGCCCTGACTCAAGTGCCTCCGAGATCAATAACCTTTTGTGCTCAACTGCGGATAGTAACAATAACACCGTCCCGTTCCGTTTCTCTGCTGTTGATTGTTCGGCTTGTGTGGTGGAGTCGGGTCGGTCTTATTGCCATGGGCCGGGTGTGATTGCTATTGAGCTAACGCATTATCGTCTTCGTGCGTCGTTCAACGCAGGATGCAAATTTTACTGCGAATGCGAAGTCTGCTCTGGGCCTCTGGCTCAGGGCAGCGGAAGCATATGCACGTGTGAGCCGATCATATGCATAAGGTTTCGTCAAGCTCCACAGCCAACGGCCCCGCGCTCGAATGCAACTTGTACATCGATGGACGGGTATGTTATGTTTTCCCAGAATCAGTAGTCGGCCGACCAACAGCATGTCTGACACAGCATTCTGTCAACGGCGGGATATTCCAGCACTGCTACGGAGCCCCTCGAGCATCGCCTTGTGCATTCTCGCCGGGCAAGATGATTTCCGGCGCTCGGGGACTAGCATCGTGGTAACACAAGCCCGGCTCGTGTATGATCGCGGAGTTCTTCCGAGCCATCTTCCACCTGTGGCGGATCTAGCGAGCATCTAGCAGCACTGGAACGCCATGCCATGGTTGCGGCACTGCTTCATTTCCGAGCTTCCCAACAGATAAGCTGCTTCTGGCATAATATAGAAGGACACAAGCGCCATTATGCGCTGGCGCACCCCTCTTGTCTTGCCATCCTGGCCTGGGTAACGAACGGCGACGCTGGCCATGTCCGCCCTCCATATGCCCCCATCTGTGTGGGAGACCCTCGTTACCCATGAGGCCGCCGTCAAGTGAGTAGTATTCGCATTCCATTGTAGAAAGAAAAATTGCGGCTGACGTTCCTTGGAATGAAGCACCGTGACCCGTATGCGGTTTTCAATGTCGTTGTGCACGCACTGTCTGACGTTTGTTGTTTCGTTTCAAAGTTCTCGGCTTCACGGCCCTCGTATACGATCACATTCTGACTGTGAGTGCACCACCTCTTGTGTTCATGAACCGTTTGTTCAGCTTCCAGCTGGGCTTGGTTAGCTGGGCGATGAGGTGAGTCCGACCTCCGTGGCGTTGAGATAGCAACTCTGATGGGCGCATGATGCTGATGATGCAGGTCAACTTCATCTGGAACGCACGCATGGGACTGGTCTCAGCGATCTTCCTCTTTGTGAGTTTGTGTATCACGATCTTCGCTTGCCCGGAACCGATGTCCGTTCCTCGCGGTGCAGAATCGTTATGTTGTGTAAGTATTTCTTCGCTCCGATAGTTGATCCGGGAATATCTCATGTCTAAGGCATACGAAACAGCCCCCTCGTGTTAGTTGTAGATGTGTATGGTGCGTTGATACATTCATCTCTGTGTGTCCGCTCCTCATCGACCTCAACAGAGACCATCGGCCTTTCTGCCAAGTCGACGTTGGTGAGGCTATGTGGCAATCATCACCACGTCTTCTGTTGATCATCTGCCAGTTTTGTGCAGTATGGACGGCTCTGCAAAGCTATATCACAATAGTATCCTTTATGTCCATCCATGGTACGTCTCTAGCTCGACATCGCACGTCAATGTCCTATGGAACCGCCTTGTCTCCAGCGATTGTTGCATGGAGACTCTACGCTCTTCATGGGGGACAGCCATGGATCGGAAGGCTACTGTGGATCTCCGCGAGTGTATACCTGTTGAGTTCCACCGTCATTATCACAGTAGCTTTGATACCCATTATCAGTGGGTTTTTTTGCCGTCTTCCTTGGACCTTGCTCATCGTTATCCTTCAGCAAAGATCAAGCCAGAGTACCACGAATGCGTTAGCGCTGTAAGTCCACATGACCGATTGGCGTTTCATGTCAGTCTGACTTGTGCGTCAGATACCCTCATTTTTGTGGACCGCTTGGCTTCCAAGGTTTGCAAGAACGCTGTTCTCACGCTCAACCCGACTTATCGAAATGTCATACGTCAGCGTTGTCTTTGAAACGCTCCTTTTTTCTTTGACGGTCTTCGCCATGATCCGTCAAGATCCCCGCAAGTCGTTCAGCTCCCTCAGTATACTTCTCTATCGAGACGGTAAGCAGCATGTTGAGGAGCCTCTCCACTTGTTCTTCTGACACTGATTTCCCTAGGAATGCTTTACTTCGTGGCCGTAACACGTGAGTGCCCTCATCGTCTACCTAGATACCATTTGTACTGAGGCACCGTCTCCTAGTCTGCTCTCTCTTTTCCCTCCTGTGTGTACTTCCTCATGGTCCACTGGGAGGGCATCATTGACACCGTCTACAGCGTCTGGGCCCTCGCTGGCCCTACCTTCCTCGGTCTTGCACGATAGTAAGTTCATCTGCGCCGTTGGCGCTAACCTTCGCCTCATGCACGTGAAACAGCTTCGCACTCGCTATGGTGAACATCGCCGGTTCGCGGCTTGTCCTAAACCTCAAGGGCTACACGGCGTCCCAAAGCGCCGTCTTCGAAAGCTCACTTCCCTCCTCCTCCACTGGTATCTCTGCCAGCGCGCTGGGGCTCTCCGATCGGCCGACCGAGTTCACGACGCAGTCGGAGACCCGGCAAAACGGAGTCGACCTCGAGCTGTACTCGGTCGAGCGTCACTACCAGCATATCGGGACGAGATATCTGCACTCGCCAGTAGGGATAGCCATGTAGGCGCTGAGAAGGAAAAGCGGAGACTGTTGCATGTACCACCATTCGAATGTATCCTTAGTTCATAGGTTATCGGACTGTACCGGGCCCGCGGAGATGCGCAGCGTGCATTATTTTCATACCACCTGTCCCTCGTGTCCTGCCAGTGTGAAAATTCGACACAGACGGACGTTTTGGTTCAGTACTGCTCAGTTTGTCGGGACTGCACCAAGTGATGATATGGACTGACCCAATCACCTTGTGCGTCGGTAATACATCTTGATCAATTGGCTGCCAATGAAAGAGACTCGTATTCGGGGGGAGTGCAGGTGCACATCACTAGTCAGACTGAGCAAGAAATAATAAAAGGGGGGTCACTGGTGATGGTGTACACGACGCCGCTGAGGCAGAGGACGTACGCGTACTCGCCGGGGAGCGTGGGCGAGATGATGCGTGCCTTGTGCTTGCGCGACTTGAAGTGCGGGTCGGGGAAGAGGAAGAAGAGCGCGGAGAGCGAGTGCTTGGGGAAGTAGTCGGGCATGAACTTCGTCGAGTTCGCGCGCACGATGGAGACGTTCTGGTACGGGTACGGTCGCCTACACTGCTAGACCTCCGAACACTTGAAATCCGCCGGTTGAAGCCACCCACCGGAAATCGTGTGGCAAGTCGACTGGGTTTCGGGTGGATAACAACACCACTGAGAATTCGCCAGTGGTTCTGACACGGGAGGCGGGAGGCCCTGTTAGAGCCCCGAACATCAGGCAAATACTTGATAATACATTGTTACTATTTTTTCGAATGTTTAGGCTCGGTATATTTCCCAAAACAGGCTTATTCTCGCGATCTGATTGGCTGAGGATGGGTATCCGGAAGACTGTCACCGGCCTAAACATTCGAAACAATAGTAACAATGTATTATCGAATGATTACAACATTTTCAACGCCCTAATAGGCACCTCCGCCTCCCGTGTGAGTATTTTCTGGTGTCGTACCACTGGCTCGAGTTTAGCCATTCGAAATGTACAAGTGACTCCACGTGCCGGGCAGGGCACCAGTCACATGACGGTTCAGACTTAGAGAATGTCGTGCCTCCCGTCTCAGATAAAATATATTTCAATCTGAACTTCCACCTCTCCGCTGAACATGAGCCTACAACGCGAAATAACTGAAAGTGTCCTTGAATTTCAGAACCCGAGATGTACGTGTCAAGTGTGAATGCAAAGAAAATAACAAAGCACTCACTTATCGGAGAAGTCTTCTCTCGAGATCCTCGGCGCGAAGATCTATGGCGTTGCGAGATATGTCCAAACCAGCGTTTTCAGGTCTTCTCGCTCGCTGCGCGGCATGAAGATACTAGGAGCCATGTCTTGGAGATCCGTATGCGTGACCGGCTCGACAACCTCGAGATGGAAATAGAGGCCCCTGAGGCCCCTGAAGAGATCAAACATCAGTCTGGCTCACTTGGGACGAAAATCGCGCCGCACCATCTGGAGGTCGCTTCAGTTGGGGCTTAGGAGGAAGTGCGATGGGAGATGGACATTGACCAGTGGCAGGACTCGGACACATTTTTACCGGCGACACATATTCGTCGCTTGCAACGACAGGAACCTCCACCCGCCGTCCATGGCCCAGCACTCCCCGACGACCATCCAGAGCAGCTTTATGACGATTGGGCGGGAATCTTAGCATCAAGCAAAACGATTGGAACAATGCACAACGTACCTGACTCGGAGAAGTACGGCCTCGAGCACCCTGAAGGCGATGGTGCGAGTGACATCGATGCTTACATGACGGAGGTGGAATCTGGTCTGGTGGGTCATCATGAAGGCCACGACGAGAGCTTTCGTAAGTGGTTATAAACTCATTAGTAGACTCGAATAAACTGCTTACCTCGAGAGCAGAGCATGCACCTGATATTGTACATGATGTGTTCGAGAAGGAAGCATGGTGGCCGTGGGCTGATAAAGAGGTGTGAACACTTATTTAGATATATTTGTGAGTCCACACTTACCAGGGTGATACAGCATGCTCTCCTTGACGTCCTGGGGGGATTTCCGCGGGCGGTTTTCTCGGAGGCCGAATTAGAGGCGTTGCGGTGGTTTGCTGAAAAGAACGGTGTCAGTGGACTCCCCCATATCAAGCAGGTTAAAAAGGAACGTGAACGGATCATCAACGCGGCGGGTGCAAACCCACAAACTCACGAAGGGGGGTTGGGTAATTTATATACAAGCCTGGATTTTGCAAAAATCCTAAGAGATGTAAGCTTGAAGTGTGAGCATTATTCGAGCATACTCACTGTGTTTTCAGGAATGGGCGAATCCACTGACTCGGCCCCACGTCAAGACATTGCCCGAGGATGCTGGAGTAGTTTTGACAGAGGCCCGCCAGGCTGCGCGATGGTTGCAAGAGATCCCCGCAAACGTTGGGGGCCCGATGGCCCGAGGATCGAACGGTCAAGATTATTACGTCGATGAGATCGCGATGGCAAATATCGACGATCTGGGGACACCATCTCCGGTGCTCGTAAAACGCTGGTTCAAGCGTAACGGCCGAACTATGGCATGTGTACATCCACTCCTTTTAACATCAGCCGGAAACCAATTCGTCATTGATGGTCGTCCCACGTCGTGTCTGGACTTACCACTTGAAGCCTTCTTCCTCTCTGTGGCGGAGTTGCTTCATCCGGAAACACAGGCCGCGTACTGTATTCCAGCGCCGGATGCCATTGCAGGTACGTCCAACCGATCCGAACAACTGCAACATAACTCATATCAGCACAGGAATATTGTACAATGATGAGCCTGCTGATGCGCCGTATGAATCGTGGACAGCGCCTACCGTCAATCCTTGGCGCGAGAAAGCCAAAGGGAAGCGCATTCTCTCTGCACCTATCTGGCTGTATTGCGATGACACCTCGGGAAAATGCGTCGAAGAAATGGAACAAACATAATTCAATACTGTTCACCCTCGCCGGGCTTCCTCGTCGTTTGGCACAATTAACCTACAACATCCATTTCTTGTCCACGTCAAATCTGGCACCACCATTGGAGATGATCGAAGAGCTAGTACGTACATTGAAGTGAGCTATTGTTTAGTACACACGGCACCAGCAGACAATTGACGCATACTTGTTGTATAGAGAGGCCCATAAAGACGGTATTGCGGCGTGGGACTGCCATCATCAAGAGGATGTTCTCCTCGTGCCATGGGTGCTTGCTTTTCTTGGAGATAATCCGATGGCGAGTGAGTTTGCATCGCATGTTGGGATGCAAGGAAAGTCGTTCTGTCGTGCCTGCAAAGTCAAGACCTACGATCAGCACACAAAGAAAGGAGACGAGGATGCGGAGATCCATCGGGTTGCGGAATTCCTGAAGGTAGTCCTGGGTACTTCAGTTTGTCATGAAAAATACTAATAATATTGATGAACTAGCCCGGTGAGCCCAGGAGCAAGTCTCACACACGGGCTGAGCTTACGAGTCAACTTGACAGTGCTGTTAAAGGTGCTCCGAGTACAGTGGATGACATGGCGGCACAGAGCGGAGTAAAGGACAAATATTTTGCACACTTCGTAGCGCAGCTGCAAGAAGCCGCGTCGGAGTTACAGCAGTGTGCACAAAGATGCGGAAACGCAACTTTTTCATTCGCTCGCGCCACAGCAGGACCCCAGCGAGACTTTCCTTTCTGGGATGGGCCCATCTGCAGTTTCCCCGAGCCGCGACTGTACTGAGCAACGTCGACGTTCGATGACCCTCTCCTGCTAGCCCTTTCGAAACGTGGTGACCATCTACCTCTGCAGGCTTGGACACTAAATTGCTACTCCAGAAGTATCTGCAGTCAATGGAGATGTTGGGTATGGTCAGGGACTGATTAGTCTCGGAGGGCATAGAAAGGCGATCTACATGTTGCATATAAACAATTTGAATGAACTGAATGACTGTGGGCCAGCATCACTGCAATGATCGTTGTAGTAAAAATCAATCCGAAAGACTTGCTGAGCTCTCGAGTACTCAGTACTCAGTATTAGCCTGTCTCACTCTTCCGACTCGGAGGCAAACTGTGTGTTGAGCTCTCCATGCAAAGTCATCATGCATCATAAGTTCTGAATACTAAGTAGTCTATAGTCCTCAAGATGTTCAACATGGTCTGAGAAGGCTAGTGGGAGAGGGTCGTCGAACGTCGACGTCGCTCAGTACAGTCGCGGCTCGGGGAAACTGCAGATGGGGCTCATCCCAGAAAGGGAAGTCTCATTGGGGTCCTGCTGTGGTGCGAGCAGATAGAAAAGTTGTGTTTCCGCATCTTTGTGCACACCGCTGTAAGAGAGTTGCAAAAGAAACAACCTGCCAAACGGGGAGTGTCGAAGTCGGATGAGGTTAAAGAGCTGTTGACAATGTTACGTGCACGTATGCCAGAGAACATCTTCAGTCCAGTTCTGGATATCCCCGGTGCGGCTTGCACGAGTGTTCGTATTTTATGCCTGTAGTGCTAACCATATTTCTGATGTCAGATTTCGATCCCAACGTTGACACCCCATTCGAGGCGTTGCATTGTCATCTTGCTGGGTGCTGTGAAATATTTCTGGCGAGATGCAGTGTCACGTCAAAGCACTGAGGGTAAGGAAACCCTGAAGACTCGCCTCTCAAGCCTAGATACATCTGGCTTAGGCATCAGCCCCCTGCGAGGTCATACTCTAGTTCAATACGCGGGCTCACTAGTCGGCCGTGACTTCCGTGCTATACTCCAAGTAGGACCTGCCGTTTTGCACGGTCTGATTCCCGAGGAGGCTTACGAGGCTTGGGTTGCACTCGCACATCTCGGACCTCTCGTCTTTCAGCCCGCAATCAATAATCTGGACAGCTATCTCGTAAGTTGTCAGTATGCAACATCATTTGGATTGGCTGAAACATCGCCCTGTAGGTTCAACTTGAGGATGCTGTTGCAGATTTCTTGGCTGCAACAGCCCTGTGGACACCTCAGTGGTTCAACAAGCCGAAATTCCATCTATTCGTTCATCTTGCAGCATACATCCGAAGATTTGGTCCAGCCAGTCTGTACGCAACGGAAGGTTTCGAATCTTACAACTTGACAATCCGGCTGCGTAGTATTCATTCTAATTGACACGCACCTAGTTTGGACATAGCGCGCGCATTCAACTTCGTACACGCTGTGCGACATCTCGTCAGTGGAGGGTTTCTTCTGGCCAATTGCGAGGGCCAACCTTTACAGCCACCTCAGCAAGCTGGCACCGCCATACGGGAGTTGCTCGATGACAACCTGTTCAAAAGCTTGATGGGGATGGAGCTTCTTCTAGACACTCCGCACTTCAGTACGTAACACAGTCTGAAATTGTGACGCTATCCTCACGGCACACAGAAGACTTATCTGTAATTAAAGACACCACCCCACGACCAGTCTCACAAACAAAATCAGCAAGAGCCGGGTTCCATGCGATCGACAAGCTTACCACCAATGTCGTGCTTGCCGAACGTATCAACTTGCCAAACGGAGACCAAGTCAGTGTAACAAAAATTGCCGGCTACTGGGGCCATGATGCAGGGAAGGTGTCGTTGGTGCGTGTGGAGGAGATTGTTGTCGACGCAGAAGCTCGTACAGTTGTTGGTGTCCTGGCATCAAAATGTAACGTTGGTGAGACTCCAGTGCTGCCGTACCGCCTGCCTTCGGTCCGCGTACAAGATAGTAATTACATATTCCTGGCGTATGAGGTTAGTGATATGTATGGAGGTTTGCTGTAATTCTCACACTCGTGGTTGCAGGATCTCGTCTGCAGCGTACATGTGATCCATAATTGCGCCCAGCATCAATGCGTACCCACGAAGACACGCGTGGTTCGCCAAGAACGCTTCGAAACACTGCGCAAAGTCGACGAGATCATCCATGAACGTGCGCCAACCGACCTCATCTTGAATCTTGGCCAAATGCGCAGTTCTGCTTCACTGCAACATTTACGTACGGCTTGCCGATACCCAGGACTCAGCAATGCCGACGTAGCTGTCAAGGCTGTTAAAAACCGTATACGTCAAGAAGCCGAAGCCCAGAGGCGGAAGGCGGAAGAGGAAGCATCTAAAATCGAGAAAGCTGTCATCAGAGAGCAGAAAAAAAAGGAGGCGGCAGAGCGCAAGGAAGCGCGAGCAAAACGGAAGGCCGAGGCAGAAATCGAGAAGATCAACACCACCGGTCAGAAAGGCAATGCACCTACAAGACATAGACGTGCACAAGAGCCCAGGATTTCAGGAACGGTCGCGCACGAGGGACCCACAATGGAGATACACCAACTGGCTGGCCACCAATCGGCGGCATCATCCTCGAATGCTGACTTGCGACATGAGACGATAGGCCTCCAAGGAGGAAATACTCCTACTGCGGGCTCACTGCAGAGCATCTCAGCGCATGCAGGATCACGTTCGGCTCACTCACATACCTTGCCTGAATGGCCACCCCCATCTTCGGCCTCTCACTCTGATCCCATGACTGTGCAGGTCTACCCCCACCCCTCTGTCTCACGTTCACATGGGCTCTCTGTGGCCACAGGACAGCTCGAATCACCCGCAAACAATTTCGGGGAAGGTTCCTCTGCCGCGCTACAGCATCAAACAATGGTCAGTCCAGCCTGCACATTCTACGCTCGGTGCACATACTCACAGGCATGATAGGGACAGAGTCGGACAGGTGGAACACGCCTGCCTTAGCTTTGGATCATCTGGGTGCGTTGGGGATGTGTTGAAGCGGCGGCGGAATGTGACGGTGGGAAGACGGTGACTTGCCGAATGCGGTCTGCCATGTTCTCGCACGTTACGTCACATTGACTGCTCTCGTCTGTCTGTCTTCCTTCGTCTCCTCACCGCCACCTCCCTTTCTCTGAGCTGCACTCATCCTTGCACATGTCTTAGCCTTATGTGTAATCACCACAGCATTTTGAGCCCGCAATTGTAACTTGAATTTTTTGCTTGTGTGCAGCCATTGATTTTTGCTTGTGCACGGCTCTCCATCATGTTCAGAATGTTCACAGGGCAAGTCGGTGGTGTGCGTGCTGTCCATGAGAAAGACATTTTCTACAAAATATGCTCAAAAGGCACCTGCATCTGCAAGAATTGCAGCTGCTGGCTGCAATGCAAAATTACCGCGTAAGTTATCTATTCTACCGCTTTTTACTTTGGTTCATGACCATGTGCATGAACTCTGAAGTCGCGATCGTGATCGAGAGCATTTACTCCCGCTCACGATTGTGTCGCACCACCACTGTTGTTTGTGGCGCAGCCACTGTGTTTGGTCAACGCGCGGCGCACTTCGTTCCCAAAAAAATTCTTCATTCTCAACGTTCAACCACGCCGGTCGTGTTTTTTTTGCCCCGCCCAACACTCTTTTCCTCACACAAGGATTCCATTTTTATCATACCTATGTCTCATACTCCTTCGCCTGCGCCAGGCCCTGCACGCTCGGAGCGTTTCGGCACTGCACGGCACCACCCTTATGCCCCGCCCATCACTCGATCCTTCCCGGCAGGCTCTCAGAACTCTTTTCTGACTAGCTACGATGAGAACACTCACCCCGATAGCCCTTTTCACGGTCCTCTCGACTCTATCGGGAATGTCAATCCCAGTCGCGACCATTACACCACTGCCAGCGGAGCGGAATACGGAAGCTTCCCAGGAGGCAACCATAGCGGTTACCCCATTCTGCGATGTGCTCCGCAAAGTGTCGACGCCATCGTGGATAAGTTTGAAATCCCGCAGCACAGGAACACTTTGCAACAGTTCTCGCAGGTTCGTATGATAAATTCATATCAATATTTAGTGTTCTCTAAATTCTCACAATGACATCAAGGCCCCACACGAGGATCAAAACACCATGATCTACGGCATGCTCCTCAAGCTCACGGACGAGGTGCAGGCTTTGCGTGAGGAGCAGCGCGTCGCCAAAGTCAAGATCGAGAGAACCGAAGCACTCGCGGAACAAGGCTGGTCTCCCAGCAAATCTCACAAGGTATGCAGATTGCGACAGCTATATAGTGATTACTTACTGTTGAACAGATACTACTGAAAACGATGCTCGGTCACTTCATGGTCAAGCCGCTGGAGACGTACGAAAGAATCCCACGGAGCGTTGGGGTCAGTAATGTCAAATGTTCATCAATACCATGCTAATATATACCTTCACAGCTCTGCGTCTTACGCAAGCCGACATTGTTTAGGCTTGCGCTATACTCCATCGATGCTACGGTTTGAGTGACCGTCGACGGTTATCTGGCAGCCACTGTCGCCGAGTTGAAGAGTGCCTTCCGTAAGATTGTATGTTACGTGCTCCGGTCTACCCGAAGTGTATGCTCACAGTTGATGAGTAGATCATGGAATCTATAACCAAGATGCAGCCACTCGCTGATCTGGGACGCCGTGTGGTTCAGAGGTTCCACATGCCGAAAGTGCCGAACCCTGTTCCGCAGGACATGCTTGCGGCCTACGCACTCTTAGTAAGACTCTTAATCTTTCGGGCAGAGACATGACGTGGACTTATCATTTCTATAGCGTAAGGTTGCGGTTTCCAAAGCTACGGAGCTCCGATACTGGCCTCTCGTCGAAAAGGAGTTGACTCAACTGTATCAGCAGCTGGGGTCCAACCGGCAGGGTGAGGCATGGTGCACGTAAGTGGCAGTTACCAAGACCTCCTTGCAATATAATTTACTCTTCTGGCAGGTGGGAGAAGGAAATTATCGAGGCCGATAACAAACTCTACGACCATGCAGGTCCGCAAGCCTCGGCGTCGACACATGCCGAGGTTCACTTTGCTTTGGAGGAGGCAGACGTCATTGATAACCCGGGTGATCGTGAAGATACGCAGCCTGTCCCAGAGGCGAACGGCTCAGGGATAAACTTCAATCTTATCCTGACACGCTCCGAGACCAGGCTTCTGCACTACACTCGCGATGAGCTAGATGGTGAAGTCGACATCAATTCGCTCGGTAACATTGCCAGTGTGCTCGAGGAGTTTGTAGAGAATTAGATTGTTCGTAGTGTAGAAACTACGGTATGAATATGTTGCCTGCGCTGGCCTCAGGTTCCATGACTGGAAGCCAAGTGTCTACCATACAAAATAAAGAAACTGTACAAATGCGGTATGTTCCAACGAACATGATGTGTCATCCGCGCGATGCACCGCCACTGGCTGCCGACTGGAGGTCACTGTCTGACTTCCTGATGGCCAGTGGTGTTGTTTTCCAGCGGAATTCCAGTAGCCTGCCACCAATCCGCCAGTCCTGATCAAACCGGTGGATTTCAAGTGGTCGGAGGTCTAGCAGTGCTCATTTCCCAAGATCATTTGCGCAAAACCTTACGCGCGGCTAAGTCCTCGGCTACCGGGTTAGATTATCCGTTATATCTTATTACTGATTACATACTATCTCAATACTATCTCATCTAATCTACCAAGTATGATTTCCTCCGAGCTGACTGCTCCCTCGGCGGTGCCGTCTGCTGCCTTCTTTAACTCCATATAATATCTATTATGGATGACCTAGGCTGCCAGCATGCACATTTGCTAGTGCTAGTGGAGTCCAACGTCAGATGGGACTTGCAGTGCGGGAATGGAGGGATGAGGGATGGGCCCGGGGATATGCTCCCTGCCACCTGGTCACAGTAAGCTGTTCGCTCAAATCGGATCTGTGGATCGACTTACACCGATGCGAGGGTTCATGCGCATGGACACTGCAGGGTTGCATGAGGCATTCGGCCTCTCGATGTACGGCTCGCACTTGCAGGACTCGGAGGTTTTCGACCCGGACCTCGCCGTGTTCTCCCCACTACTGGCGGCCACTTGGGCACCTGCGGCTGCACTATGCTCGATGACGAGCGTGTGCTGTGGCTGCACCTCGAGCATGTGTCCGCGCTCACGCACCTCGAGTTCAAGTCTGACGCGCTCTACCACCTCCTCCTCGTGCTCCTCGATGGCTCGCTTTTCTGCCGCATCCTCCAGGGCCCTCACTGCTCGGCGAAGCCACATCAGTACCGGTCCACGGGCTGCAGGCCGAAGACACTCCCCTCCCGGCGCCTGCATGATGCTACGACAAGTGCCTCCGCTTTATTCTGCCTCCCTCTCGATCAGCCACTCTCCAGGGAGCAGCAGGCAGTCTACATCAGCACCCTACTCGGGCACAATTGCGCGGTGCACACCCTGGCTCAGTGCACACATGACGACTTTGTGTGCGCGAGCTGATCGCGTTTGCACGCCTGACAGCCCTGACTCGAGCTACACAGACAAAGATGGATGTATTTGATCTGAATTGTCCCAATAATCAGCTGGACAGTCTACAATCTCCCAGTAATAGTCCCCTGAATATGGCTGTCATGCTTGCATAGTCACAGCAAGCTTTAAATGCTTCAATATTGAACATTTGTCTCGTTGATATCATGGGAAATGAGCAGTCAGAACTATCACTGGATAGATTAGATGAGATAGTATGTAATCTAAGCCCGGTAGCCGAGGACTTAGCCGCGCGTAAGGTTTTGCGCAAATGATCGTGGGAAATGAGCTGGCCCTGTTAGGCGACCGTATACGGGTCGGGGACGTGACTCGGGCGATGCGGGGTTGGAGGTGGCGCGAAGGGCAACAATGCGATCTTGGACATACTGCGAGACTCGTGCCAGAGCTCAGGGCTGAGTGATGGGCTACGACGGTGCGTAGTGGTAGTCGCCCACTTGAGCTATCGCTCTGGGCCGACGAGATGATGCTACGATGAGTGCATAGCAGTAGTCGCCGCAACACGATACTCGTGTTGGGAGAGACCAGGCCGAAGGCCTGCTCCCAGGGGCCGCCGCCGCCGGTTCCTGGGGGCCTGGGGGTGTGCCGTGTGCGAGTGCGAGGAACGCCCGCACGCGGCACGTACCGTGCTGCGACTGCTAAACTGCTACTCCCCTTCGACGGTGAGGGTGGGTGGGACGAAGACTGAACCACGCGTGTTGGGACGCGATGGTGGTGGTTCGAGAGAGAGGGGCGCTGCCGTGACATGCGTCACGGCGCCGCCCTATGACGGGGCATGGAGGAATTAACGCACGTCACGCAAAGTGACGCACACTACCGCTGAAGTAACGCACGCCCGACGCACACAGACGCACACCTAACGCACATCCGACGCACGCCTAACGCAACTGGCATCAGCTTTCAGATCTCAGCGCTCAGCCTCTGGCCATTCTTAAGACCCAACAGCAGTTGGGAGTGGCCAGCTCACATTGCCAGGCCTCTGCTACACATTTTATTGCGAAACTTGGACGAACATCGATATCATGATATATAGTCAAATAAATCAAAACATTTATAATTAGTGAATTTCAGCTGTAAAATTAAAAATGGTAAACTATGAAGTGAATCTCATGTGTCAGGAAAGGAGAGACTGGAAGGGATGTTGAACTCGGTCACTTCAGCAGGACCAGATGATCACCATATGAGAAAGGCTGATGTACAACAGACGCAGAGGCTGCCGCACACCTAACGCAGGCTGCCGCACATCTAACGCAGGCTTCTACACAGGTAACGCAGACCGCCGCACAACTAACGCAGACTGCCGCACGACTAACGCAGGCTGCCACACGACTACCGCAGACCGCCGCACAACTAACGCAGGCTGCCGCACAGGTAACGCAGCGTGCCGCATGACTAACGCACATGTGACGCACACTAACACATTTCAGTCACACATGAGAAGAACATACTAAGAATAGTAAAGCATTGCAAGGGCGCAAAAGATACATACGCAAGACATATACCGTCACATGTCCAACACAGACCCAACGAAAAGATTGATGCAGTAACAGCAGGGCCCATTCCAAGTCCCGGCGGCGGCGAGGGTCGCGTCGAATTGCCATATCGGGTAGTGCTGAGACGCAGTAGCGCCCGTGCGTTAGTTGTGCGTCACCCGGTGCGTTACCTCTGCCTGCGGCTGCTTCACTTTGCGTCCTTTTGCGTTACCTGCGTTAATTTCTCCAGGCCCCCTATGACGCTGTCACGAGTCGGGGAACTCGAAGAGCTTCGCGCGTTCGAGTTCCCTCAACTTGAACGCGGATCTCCATGCCTTAGATGAGTCGATGGCCTGGCTTGCGGCAACCCGCAAGAAATGGCCGGGCACCGGGTGCCACAAATCATCCACACACTTGAGAGGTCTACGGACACTCACCGAGCATCGGGTGTCGGGAAACAAGGGCGCGAGCGCAATGAGGAGACCTCCGAAGCCACATCCGACTCGGACGTCCGCAAACTCGGGGGTCTTGCCTGGGCAGCCCGCGAAGGTGGGGTAATGAACGGACAGTCGAGAGCGGCCTCGGGCGAAGAGGGCGTGGTCCGAGAAGAGATTGGCATGTGCGCGCCGCCTGTAATGTCGTTTCTGATGGAGTTGGACGGGCCAGACGGAGCTAGGGAAGCAGGGTCTGTTCCTTGCTGAACGGACTGAGATTTCTTGCGTTTGCAGCCATGGAAAGGGGTGTTGCACCGTGGGACATTAAATAATATACTCCGCAACAGGGGTGATTCAAAGCCGGTCAGGTCCTGCAGCTTGCAGTTCAGACCATGCACAGAGACCATCATGTCACCCTCTATCAATCGCAGCAAGCTGCCCACGACATTCCTGCTAGTTGTTCACTCCTCACAATCCCAAAGCCTTCGCGTTGCATTATTCCAAACCATGTCCGTCCCAGCCGAGATCATCAAACAGCGAGCGTCTATGGAGACTGATTCCGAGCTAGGCGAGCTTAACCGTCGTATGTCATTTAATTATCCCTTTCAAAATTTCAGACGTTCAAGGGACCTGGTAGCGAGTTCCATCGGCACGTCTGCATTTGGCACAGGCGACTGGAGCACTTCTGTGGACGCCAAGTTCGCCTCCATCGATGCGAAGTTCACTGCCGTGGATGCGAAGTTTGCAGCGGTGGATGCGAGGTTTGCAGCAGTGGATGCGAGGTTTGCAGCAGTGGATGCGAGGTTTGCAGCGGTGGAATCTAGACTCGCAGCGGTGGAATCTAGACTCGCAGCGGTGGAGTCTAGGCTCGCAGCGGTGGAGTTCAGGCTCGATAGGATCGAGATGGACATGAGGCACATGGAGACACGCCTCAGGAGTGACATGTTGCAGATGCAAGAGAACATCCTAGCGGGCTTGCAGGAGATGATCACAGCAGCCATGGCTGCCCGTGGACAATCCCCTGCTCCACGGGGCCCACCTCCATCTCCTAGTCCTATTATCTTCGCCAATCAGTCACATTCCGATTCCTCTGGCAGTGGCAGCATGGTCCCCAACATCGTTGTTTCCGGAGATGAAGAGGTTTTGCCAGAACCCATCTCCTCGGATCTTGCAAGCATGCACTCTAGCAGCAGCCGCCTGTCTGGTTTCGCCAAACGCACGGGTGACACCCTGCACCGTGCTGGCAGCCGCTTCCTGAAGGCTGCATCACCCAAGGTATTGCATCATTTCATATCTTTACTCGGTGCAGCAGCTGACTACGTGCTCTTACTCAGGGGACCTCGAAATCAGCCGAAAATTGATTATGATCATCTTGGTTGTGGTTATCATGTCCGAGTCATCATTGTCACTACGGTTTTGCTTCTGTCTCAGGAATATGTGACTGCGCAGTATTTCCTCCTCGCATATTCATTTCATAGCCGATAACTCGTGAGGCAGCTCATCTGTTTGCATACAAACCTGGTCTGAAAATATACACTGAGCATGCCTCATCAACTTTCATGAGACGGAGCATCGAGGATGTTTAGGTGGGTACATACTGAGACTTGGGCTTCAAGATCATAGAGAAGGAGCAGCGAGGAGGGCCAACTGTTCCTCTTTGTCCAGACCCATGCGGCCGCGCCAGAAGGGCGGGCAGAGTGGAGGGGCCTCGGTGTGGGTGGCCGGAGGAGCTTCACGGTCGTGCCTTTTTAGAATTTCATCCAACACGCGAGATACGTGGAAATCCTGCAGAGTACCCAGCCTACCTCAGACAATGTCAGTCCACATCGCACGTGTTGCACCAAATCCACCAGACGCACCAGTCGCCAAAAGGAAACACTAACAAGTTCCCGGCATATCTGGGCAGTAGCCCAGGTAAGCAAACGCCGGCGAAGCACACCGAAGACCATAGCAGTCCGAGTACGCACTTGTGTCCACCGACGTGACCGACATGGCCGACCATAACTCGGTGCCCGATGCCCCGTTTCGCCACCTCCGCTCGGAGCGCACGGTGGACCTCCCCGCCAGTCTCGCCGCACCTGCAATCGCGTTCGCCGTGCGTACACACATACAGATGCAGCCTGGCAGGGCGCTCTTGTTCCCGGGGGCGCAACGCATATTCCCGCAGCTGCCGCTCCACCGCGTCGAGGTTCGCCAAAGAGACCTCCGGAAGACCAAGCTGCCCTCCGTTGGCCGAGAACAACGTCGCGCTGTATTTCTCGGGCTCCCCAGATTCTGCACCCAGACCCGTGAACCCGGGGTGGACTGGCTGGTCTTCAGACCACGAGAAGTTGACGATTCCGCCCCATTGTGCCGTCTTGAGCAGCAGTGCTCTCTGCAGCGGGGACTTTGGCTTGGAGGGGTATTCCGCGGGCGGACGATGGGTGTGCAGAAGGATATAACTTTGGTGGTGGGGTACTGTGCCGGCGAGAGAACTCGAGTGCGCCGCCGTCGCCGCAAATGACCTCGAACATCGTGTGCGTTGGAGATGCGCGAAGGGCAGCTTGTACAGGACTTTCAGAGACATGAATGCGTAGGTGAAGTGAAAGGAATGGTACTCACTGGATGGACGCCGGACAAGTTAAAGTGGGCGTCAGTGCCGTGCCGCGTCCAATGCGTAATCGCTGCAGGATTCGGCGTCCCCGATTCTCAGCCGCCAACTGAACGTTACTATCATTGTTATCGAACTAATACAGAACTACATGTCACCGCGCAAGCTGTATATCCAAAGAAAAACTGGAGTAGGGGCACGACGTCGAAATAAAGTAGGTCGTAGTAGTATACGTGAAAAGCGTGTTCGTCGTCAGTATGAGGTACCCATCTATGTATGTAGCAGAGTCCGAGTGCGCTTAGGGTCCGTCGTAATGTCTAACGGTATCATATCGCAGAGGGATCTTCATCCACAGCGGAGTCAACACCCGGTACGCTCGCGCGTATGCGCACTATGTCCGGTCTGGCCAGGCCCGCCTCGTTACAGAGCGAGCGGAAAATAGAATCCTCCTTGTCGAAGAGATTGAGTGGGGTGTCGAATTCGGCGACTTGACCTGCATCCATTACGATGATGCGGTCATAATACACTAATCAGTGCTTCAGTATGATGTTCGGGATGGTGGTGAGCCGCGTGGATCTTACCAATGGTGTTGAGACGATGCGCAATGCATAGGAGGGTGGACAGCGCGAACTCGGTCTGTATTGTCCTCTGGAGCTTCGCATCCATCTCTACATCGACGTTACTTGTCGCTTCGTCCTATCGCAAGCGAAGATTCAATACTCAAATGGGGAATGAAAGGATCAATAAGCCTACCAAGACAATGATGCGACTGTTCTTGACAAGAGCTCGACAAAGAGCCAGCAGTTGTTTCTCGCCGGCACTGTAATTTGACCCTTACACGACACAGTCATTAGGACACGCATCAACAAGCAAGATTTACAACTTACCGTCATCATTCACAGCGGAGTCCAGGCTGAATTTCGCCTCCGCAACAGGATCCTGCGTACCGTCCCTCGGCAGTAACCACGCCCTTCGCAGCGCAGAAAGGAGCTCTGCGTCAGTGCGAGTCGCTTGTGGATCTCTGCACATTCCTCAGCGACGATAGCATAGCAGAAGCAGGCGCACTTACAGATTTTCGCGCAGCGTGCCCTTGAACAGGATGCTGTCCTGCGGGACCAGAGCTAACCTTCCTCGCAGGACGTCCAGACCAATGTCACGGATGTTTCGCCCGTCAATCTCGATGCTGCCACTCTGGACATTGACCGTGCTGCAGAGTCAATTTGTCAAATAGACAACATATCGCGACAGTAGATGTACATACCGGAAGAGCGCCTGGAGTAGCGAACTCTTGCCTATGGTGTTTGTCAGAGACCAAGACCAAGCGTGAACGGTGAAAGTCGACGCCTACCTGCGCCCGTTCGCCCGACGACGCCGACCTTCTCACCAGCGTTCACGGTAAAGCTGACGTTTTTGAGAACAAGAGGCAAGCCCTCCCGATAGGCGAGCTCAACATTCTTGAAGTCAACTTGACCACGTTCTGGCCAAGATGCTGGAGGATCGTTCGACGTGGTGGCCTCGCCCTCGGCAGGGAGTTTGGTATAAAACAGCACGCGCTCTACTGCATTGAAGTTCTGTTCGTTCTGCGCGTACGTTTGTACCAATTGCGCTAAGGAGAAGTCAAGGTCAGAGCAGAGCATACAACTGGCAGAACCTCGAGACGAGCTCACAGAAGACCTGCGTGACTAGCCGTGTGTGAGTTCCCGAAACACGCTGACAACGAACAGATCGCGGCTTACTGCTCAACGTGTAGGACAGCACGACACCAGTCTTGCTAGGGTTCACGGTGTCTCTGAATCCTGCAGCAAACAAGGCTATTCCCAACACGAGAATGTTGCCCAGAATATCGAGACGTGTTCCTAACCATTGTTGAATGGCAATGGTCATGTAGTAGGCCCTGTTCTCCAGATCAAGGCCATCCTCCGACTTCTTGACGAATCGCCCCTATTTACAGGTTAAATAGCGGCACATCTCGGTACGAGGAAGGGACTGACCTGCTGTCCATAAGCGCGGACAGTACTCAGACCAGTCAGGGTTTCTTTCGGACACGTCGTGAGCTGTCTGCTGATCGGCACGAGCTAAGCAACCTACCGGAATAAGCAGCATACAAGGCAGACCGCATGAGCGAATCCAACCGCTTCGTCTCGACCGAAGAACGCCGGTAATAGACCGCAGCAGCGTAGTAGAGGATTGTCAGGGGGACGAAGATTATACCGAGGTAAGGGAAGGTATAGAACACCAGAGCGACCGTGCCGAGGACATTGCTGTGTACAGAGGTTCAATATCACTGAGTCTCGTGGCGTTTTTGTGACTCACCTGAACGTGGCGAGGAGCTAGAAACCAAGATGAATGCGCGTTCAACAGGACATTGCGATCGAGCGATCAGAAAACCCACCTGGAACCCAACCATTGCTATTTGTGTATCAAGAGTGTCCTGATCGTTGGACAATCTAGACAAGATGCGACCTAGACAGTCTTTGAGCGAGATACTCCTTTTTCAGGACAGGGAGTCACAAACCTATGGGCGTAGTGTCAAAGAACGATGTAGGGGAACGAAGCACAGCCCCCAATGCAGACTTGAACATGCGTAGAGCTGCCGTCAGACTCGACAACCTGAACCGATGCGCAGGCTCAGCGGAGAGTTTGGCGTGGGATCAATGAATGCACGTACGTGAGACAAAGACTGAGGAAGAAGGAGAATATGCCAGTAGCGACACCAAGCGCAGCATATGTGCCCATATAGTCCGATTGCGTGAACCCCTTGATGCTCCCGGCCGTCCAGAACCCGAGCAACAGGTTGTTCGCCACTGCGAAGCTAGATCAACGGGACAACTCTATCAGGTGAATACCAAACACATACCCGATGCGCCTTGGTACATCGTCAGCGAGAAGGCGAGCGCGAACACCCAGTATATGCCGCCGGCGAACCGGAAGAACCCAGCGTACGTCCTATAGGACACAGCGCCAGTCACACGCTCCTCTGCTTGCATGAGCGTATCCTTGGTCTTCAGATCGCCGTCGGGCGTCACCGCTTTGGACTTCGGACCATCCCTCTCGTCGACGATGCCTTCCTCTTCCTTTTCGAGGTTACCGTACTCCTCCATCAACCGCGAGAACACATCTCCGTCGTTCATCAGATCCTGAAAACGGCACAAGTTCGTCGTGGAGCCTCACTGACACGTCGTAAACGCTCACATTGTAGTGGCCTTGCTCAGCGATCACGCCGTTGTCCATGACGTAGATGTAGTCGGTCTTATCGAGGACATGCAGGGCATGAGTGACGAGGACGCGAGTCTTCCCAGCCAGTGGTCCGCTCAGGAGGCAGTTCTCCAGGATTGTCTTGCCGACATACGCGTCGACGGCACTCAGAGAGTCGTCCATCAGAATGATGTCTGCATCCGAGTAAGCCGCCCGTGCAAGCGACACGCGAGCCTGGAGGGTAAATGCATGTCAGCACACGCCGCAGCACCAGGAGTTCTCTACCAACCTTTTGTCCGCCTGGATTTGAACACATAAATTAGCTGTTGTTTGGCTAACGGGTCCTGGGACCTACCACTCAGATTGATGCCCTTCTCTCCAATCTCAGTCTCCTGGCCGTTCGGAAGCATCTGCAGATCAGGCTCCAGGCAACATGCAGATATGATGTTCTGCAGCCTAGACAGCACGAACCCATCAGCACGTCACACTCCAGCAACTCAGTAATATGCCGACTTTTTCTCGTCCAGGGGCTGTCCAAACGTGATGTTCTCGCGCAACGTCGCATTCATGATCCACGCCGTCTGCGGGACATACGCAACCGACGCCCCGAAGACGACCTGCGACACAACGCGGTCAGCAACGCACCGAAGCACCCAGCTCGCGACGTACATTTCCCTTGGTCTTGCGCATCTCTCCAATCAGCGCCTGCAACAGCGAGCTCTGGTGCACAGAACCACACGCCGTCAGCGCCGCCCACCCAAACCGAACCCGAACGAGCGTACCTTCCCCGACCCAATCCCGCCGACAATGGCGACGAACGAGCCCTTCGGGATCTTCAGGTGCAAGCCCTGCAGCGCAAACGGCTTCTCGTCCGCCTTCTTCTCGTCAAGAACCTTCTCCGCCTCTGCCCCTCCCGCCGTCGGCAGCTCCGCCCCCTTGTTCTCTCCACGCCTAAACCAGCCCCTGATCCCCCGTCCTGCGGCAGCCTTCTTCCCGCCACCGCCAGGGGCCCCGCCGGCAGCCTTCTTCCCGCCTCCGCCGGGGCCCCGGTCGAACTTGGACTTGCCCTCGCCGGGCTTCCCCGCGGTCTCCCACGCAAAGTCGCCGTCGACGCTGATCGCGTGCTTGCTCTCAGCGTCGACGGAGTACGGCTCCTCGAGCTCCTCCGAGACGAGGAAGCCGGAGATGCGGCGCAGCGCGACGACCGCGTCGGTCGCGGCCGCCATCACCATCGGGAGGAACATGAGCGGCGTGCGGATTATCTGCGGGTGCGCGTCAGCATCGGCGCGTCAGAGGGGAAAGAGAGGAAAGAGGGGTTACAGACGTTGAAGAACTGCAGTGAGGTGAAGATCACCGCGACGTTCAGGTCGTGGCCGGTCAGCCCGTACGTGATCTGCGCACGGACGGTCAGCGTCGCCCGGCGGAACCAGGGAGGGGCACACGCACGAAGGACAGGACGGCGGCGAGCACCGGGGTGATCGTGACGATCGTGATGAGCACTGCCCGCGAGACCCTGTGCGCACGTACAGCGCGACGTTCAGCACTGCCCGCACACAATGGTGGATTCCACGCACCCCTGTTTCCGTACATGGCTCACCTCGCGCTCGCGCAGATGGCCGATCTGGTACGCGTAGAAGCCCTCCCATGCATAGAACTTGATCAGGCGGATGCCTTGCAGGACCTGCACTCGTGCGCGTGTCAGCAAGCATGCGCGCCCCGAGCAGCAGGCAACCCCACCTCCGTGATGAGCCGCACGCGCTGGTCGGTGAGGACAACGCTCTTCTTGCGCTGCGAAAACATCACGCCCACGAAGATCATCTGCAGCGGGAAGCCTAGGACAAGGACCTGTGTGACCGCATACAATTCAGCCTTCGTTATTTCTGCAGAGACGACGTAGACGTACGCCGAGGCCGACCAGCGCAGAGTATCCGAGCTGCATGATGGACAATGTCAGCGCATGCTCACCGAGGCGCATGCTGAAAGCGCACCTGGCCGATGAGCAGACCGACTCCGACCGCGATCTGCACGGGCGCGACCCATATGCTGCACACTCGTCAGAACCATTACGCAGAACGGAGAGACGGCACTCACATATGCGCGAAGGCCGCGACACGCTCGAGACGCATCGCGTCCGCGGAGATCATCGTCGTGATCTTGCCGACACTGTGGTCCTGGCGCGCGCGCCCACTGAGGCGCAGTGACTTGCGGAAAATCGCACCGATGACCTATGAACACGTACAGGTCAGTGTGTAGCCCAGGTGCGAATGATACGAGCGGAATTACGCTTGTGCGGATGGTCAGACCAGTCGTCAAGGCCACTGCGTATATGCTACGCATCAGCAAACGCTCAGACCCTCAGAAACGGACGACACACTCAGTTGGTAATGGCACGTCAGCTGCCACACGAGCGACATCAGAGAAGCATCATACAATCGTCTACGAGGAAGACTCACGAGACTGGAGGCCTCCTGCATGACGAAGATCGCGAACGCGATTCCGACTCCGTACCCGATACCTTGCGGCGCTGTGAGCCCCAACGCTGTGCGCTCAGCAGCGCTCACGCGGAAGTACGCATACGAGTCGCCGAGGTACGTCAGCAGCAACTTGTTCACGAGCGGCGACGTCGTGTTCAGCAGCGCTGTCCGGTCACCGCATCAGTTTCGGCAAGACGCAGACGCAGGCGCATGTGCTCACAGGCTATGCAGTAGAGCACGCCGGAGCCCCACCACTTCCAGAAGAACGTCGCGTTGAGCGCCATGAGCAGCGAGCCGTCATATTTCTTGCGCGGTCCGCCTGCAGGCTCCTTGCCCTTGCCCTTGCCATGTGGGGCGGTCTCCTCATCCGCAGGAAGAGCTTTCTCGTCCGGCTCGAGCTCGCCCTTCTCTGAGCCGCCCGGAGGCTTCTCGTCGAACTCACGTTTCTCGTTCTCTATAGTGGGCGTGGACGAATCGGTATCAGACGGCTCAGGGCATTTATCGGAAGAAGGCTCGCGGAGGAAGGCAGGACGCTGATGAGGGGGACATCTGTCGTAAAATGAGCGCTCGATAGTGGTGCTGAGGTGGTCTGTGAGCCGTTGAGGGGGCAGTTGCCACAGATCTGATGCAGTGCATGGTGTGCGGTGAGTCCGTCTGAACAGGGGTGAGCAATAAAGTGAACGCACCTTCTTTCTCCAAAGGCCGGCTGAAACCTACTTTGAGGAAAGGATCAAGCCATGAGAATATGAGCCTGGACCAATATCTGAGAATGTGTCAGTCAAACGCTCGTACATCGTTCAGATAAGACGGCATGAAGTAAAATGAACCTCGAACACTGCCGCACATAGATTCTGCACATCCTGGTCTGCATGCAAACAGTTCAAGACAGTGATCACTACGCTGAATTTTCCACGGGGGACTACCAACACGAGAAAGCCAGCGCCATCAGCCGTGCCTGCATCTCTGACCTGCTCGCCAGACAGAGAAGTGCAACTCGACAAATTATGGTAGCCCGGTACTCGTTCGCTCGCTCGTGATGTACCTGACAGACTCTAAACAATAAAAATCATGTTCTTTTTCAAAAGCAGAAAGGTGGCGCATATAATACGGGTTGACCTCTGCTCAACAGGGGTTGGATGTTGAGAGCCCGACCGAATTTGAGAAACGGAATCAGACTCAGAAAGCCGAACCGACCATGTTGTAATCCGTTGGGGAGTTGCATATGAGCTGGATCCTCACTACCAGCCGTTCAGTTAGACAGGTATTTTACGCAGCGCTATTTTGACCGTCGGACTGAACAGCTGAGAGGGGCTACCCGCATATACACAAGCAAGATAGTCTGTTGGGGACATACAATACCAATATTTGCCGGTGAATAAACTGATATGGGCGGCGACAAGCGAAACGAGCCTTGACTCATATCCGCCGCCTTTGTTCACTCTGAAAAATAAGCACAGGACTCACGATGCGGTCTCTTCAGGTACAAGGATATTTTCGCCGCTGGCGAACGCGGGAGGGGCGGGAGGCGGGGAGAGTGGATTGTACATGGGCCCGAGACGACGGGGGGAGATGGGCGTCGGTGGTCAGTCGGAACAGGAAGAGGCACAGCGAAGATATATGGAAAAGTGGAGGCGGAACCGCCGGAGAGCGCTGCAAGGGACACAGTCGCTGGCATGGCGGATGCGTGGACACGATAGGTGACGCTCGCGGCCGCGTCACGCCAATCGACGATAGGCTGCGGCGGCACGGGGACGGCACAGAGATCCAGCCAAATTCGGCGGCGACTCCCTGCGAATCCAGGGGAAATCCCGCGCCGCTGATTGGTCGCAGCAGCTCCATCCTTCGCAGTGCGCATGGACCTGTCACTCTCTTTGACTCCCCATCTCGATTCTATCCCCGATAGATCGTCATCTCTGCTGACACATCCCCGTCCTGCCAAAACAGGCGCGGAATATCCTTGCGTGGCCTCACGGCGCCATCGATGGTGGGTGCTGTTGCACTGTCACGGTCTCCTCCGCCGCTGTCAACTTGCAGAACCTCCAGCTTTGATGGGACACCTTCTGTATCCAGCCGAAGGCGCACGTACGTCCCGGCGACGCAGCAGGTGACTCGATGCTACCCCGTAGTCATACGACAGCTGCGGGGGAACACAACAGGTCGAGACCGGTCGTCGATTATGACTCGGACGGAGGCTTTCCAATTTCTGTAATGTTCTCCCCTTCATGTGCTGCTGGATGTCGCCGTCTGGAGACATTGGACGATGATGCACCGTCAGGCTGACATTCTTACGAAGAACCAGCAGGAATTCCAGGACACATGGGAAAGTGAGAAGTGAGTACTGATGATATTTACGAAGTACCAGCTGATTCTATTACAGTGCTGACCACAACCAAAACCATTCCAACAAAAGTGTTGCCCATGAAGTACTTGAAAATGCCAAGGAAGTGCTGAATGCTGGTTCTTTAAAAGGGCCGGCACATTCAGCAGCTTCCTGGCACCTTTGAGGTACTTTATGAGCAGCGTCTTCGTTGAAATGTGTCAGTACCAGAATGTGCATGTCTCGAACCCCTCATTTAAGCACAATAGCGGGCCTTTAATTCTCAGCACCCACTGTCGCTGCACAGATCTGAAGCTTGAATGATCCCATGAGTCTGTACCCCATTGTCTTAGAGATACTTCCTGAATCTTCAACCTCGCTTCTCAGAACCTGAATGCTTGCAATGTTCTTGGTATCCATGTTGGTGTCTTGCGACGATCCGAAAATGATTGTGCTCAGATGCCTTCGAACTCGAGGCACCAAGTCAGATTGAACGACTCGTCATCCTATGCCCACCGTTGCACACAATAGCACCTTATTTAAATACAGTAGGATACGCCAGGCCCAATACACGTACAGACTGCCCGCACACCCACGCAGGCAGAACAAGAAAATACACTCGCAGATTCAACGCGCGCGCTGCGACAAACAACTAGGATGGCGATACGTATGTTGTACAAGATACTGCTCGACTTCACGCCCTGCGGTGCCGCCCCACACCCGCCCCACACACCCCACCACCCCACATCACATCTCCATCTCCATCTCCATCCCATCCCACTCCTCCTCGATCTTCTCCCCGCCCACCCGCGTCCGCGCCGCGAACCCATACTGCGCCTCCTCGCCCCCATCGACCTCAACGAACTCGCCCTCCGAGAGCGACGCGCTGCGCGAGCGCGAGCGTGAGCTCGAGCGCAGCGACGAGCGCGGCAGCGACCACCCGCCCGCGCAGGACGACTCCCGCGCGGAGAGCGACGACGAGCGCAGCGACGTCGGCGCGAACCCGAGCGACACCGGCGAGCTCCACGCGTCCGACAGCGACACCGCGCTCACGAAGCTATACCCGCCCTCGCCCTCGCGCGAGTCGACGACAGACGGCACCGGCACCGGTGTGGAGCGCATGAGGACGTGCTCGGGCGGGGCGGACGAGGTGAGTGGCGTCGCGCTGTCGTCGGACGCTGTGGGGACGCCGAGGAGGCCGGGGCGGATGTGCGTGACGCTGGCGCCGGGGATGGCATAGTCGTGCATGCGCGGGCCGCCGCCTGCGGAGAACGAGCGGGCGGACGAGGACGTCGAGCGTGCGGGGACGGAGCTGGACGTCGGGTGGGAGATGGCTGCGCTTGGGGTGGCGGAAGATGGCGTGCGGTCGCTCGGGCGCGCGACGGTGCTCGGTGGAGGAAGGAGGCCTCCGGAGAGGTAGGAAGGCCAGAGGGAGCGGTCTTCCGGAAGCGACGTGCCTCCTCCTGCAGAGGGAGACAGGTGAGAGAGGATGGCGGCCGCCTATGGTGGGACGCGTCAGACGACGCCGAGAAATCCGCGGCGAAATGCTCACCTCCAACAGCTGCACCTGCTGATGTTTGCTCAGGAGAAACTTCGATGCCTCACGCCAGTGCGGGGAATGCTCCCAGCGGTGCTTGATGAGGCAAGACGGATGACGGTATACCTGCGTGAGAACGTGAAGCCATGTTCGCACCTAGGACGTGGGCACGGACTGACCTTCGAGCAGCTCTCGCATTTGAAGATGGTCCCCCGCTTCTTCCCATTACCACCCTTTGAACTCGTGACGCTAATGCCCGCACCGTTGATCTCCGTCTTGCATTGCCCATTACCTGGCCCCTCGGGATTGTCGAGAGAATCATCCCGCATCTCGGCACTGGAATCATTCCTTGCAATCGGAATAGGTTTCGAGGGTGTGGACTGCATTAACCCGGAAACGTTCACAAAAGACAGCGCCGGCGGAGGCGGAGTGCCCGACAGGGACAGCGTCGCGAGCGACGACAGTGTTGCGGCGGCAGTCTGGATAGTAACAGCGCTGATACACAAAGCTATATAGGTCATTGCTGTATGAAAGCAGGGCGGACGCACGAAGGGCGGCTCGCAGCTTCACGAGCATCGCTCAGCCTCCGTCTTGCCTGCCCGGTCGCAGACAGCCGGCGGTGCTTGTGCAGCGGGTGTGTCTTTGCGCCGTTTGTGAGACTGCTTGATCCCTTGAAACTGCCCGGGGCGAAGGTGCTGTCCTGCGACGGCTCTCGCACGACTGGGATGGGGCTCGCGCTGGCCGCCGCGAAGGACAATGACAGCAATCCCTGCTCACCCTGGCGAATCTGCGTCAGTCTGACAAGACAGTTGCGCTTGTCGAGACATACCGGGACAGATGGTGCCCTTTCACTCATACTAGAAACAAAGTAGGGTATGCGAGAAGAGTCAGGCCAGGACGGCGAGACAATGGGAGACTGCGCAGCTTGGCCGCGAAAAGGAAAGTATGGAATACAGTGCTGCAGTGGAGGATACGGTCACCAGCTAACAGCCATGGACCAGTGAATATAAGAATTCGAATTCCACGCCAAGTCTTGCGCAGGGGTCAGCTCGTCGACGTCCGCCCAAAGTGAGGAGTAGACCAGTCAGTTCAATGTCCGCTCAAATTCAGGCGACTTGATTTGGAAAAGCGCCCAGGCCTGCTACGTGTCCTCACCATCTGCCCCGTTGGGGATTGAAGCCATTGCGAAGAGTCGTCCTGGGCTTTCCAGTGAATTATCCATGCACGACTCGTCGAAAACGAGTGCTAACTCGCACTTGTGATATATTTTCTAACGCGCGCATCCAGCGAAGCTATCGGTCACATGACCTATTCAACGCAGAAATTGTCCTGGTCCAGTACTTCTGGACTGCCTCCCCCAGGTTGAACGTGAATCTATACGAAGCATAGAATACATTCAAGGTGATATACATCTGCATAAGGAGAATGTAGGGGAGTTGATGTTCTCTGAATCCGTCACTCTGCTGACGAAACAACCAGATATCGGAAAACGTGCACCACTTCTTAACTCAATCGTATACTTCTGTCTGGACTTCGATATGAACTAGCTTCGTTTGCTATGAACGGTATGTAATACCGGGGCATGGCGTGATCTAACTCGTGCGTGTGGGCTGGCCCGGGCGAGGAATGCATGTTGGGCGGTCATCTGGTTAGTCACTTCTCGAAATCCAATCTTCTACTCTGACTCAGTTCCAGATATCTGCTATTGACCAAGATTTCAGGAGATGTCTTCCGTCTTAAGTCCTGAGTGATAAGGTGCGTCGATGCTGTATCGCCATTTGATATTCACGCCCAATCAACTGCACCATGGCTTTCCCTCTCGCAGGAAAAGTTGCTGTTGTTACTGGCTCCTCACGCTCCATCGGCGAGGCTGTCGTTCGTCGCCTCGCCGCAGACGGCGCCAACGTTATCGTCAACTACGTATCTGACGCTTCCGCCGCGCAATCGGTGGTCGACTCCATCAACGCATACCGCCCCGGCGCCGGAAGAGCTATCAGCGTGCAAGCCGATGCTGCATCCGTGAAGGGCGGCGAGGACCTGGTGGATGCAGCATTCCAATACTATGGCGCGCTAGACATCCTCGTACTGTGCGCCGGATATGCAGATGGCGCCGCGCTCGCGGAGGCGACTGAGGAGGTTTTCGATAAGCACTTCGCCCACAATGTGAAGGGGCCGCTCTTCACAGCCAAAGCTGCCGCGCCTCGCATGAAAGCGGGTACGTGTGATCACTCTTGTTCTTTTCCTTGTGATATATGCTAATTGGGTGCTCAATGTAGGTGGCCGAATCATCTTCTTCTCCTCCCAGGTTACCCGTAACTCCATGATCACCCCGACCTATCTCGTCTATAACGCCACGAAGGGCGCCGTCGAGCAAATGACCCGCGTGCTGGCGAAAGACCTGGGCGCCCGTGGCATTACTGTCAATGCTGTTGCGCCCGGGCCTGTCGACACGGAAATGTTCCGCAAGGGCAAGAGCGAGGAATTGATCGGACGGATGACGAGCCTTCACCCCGGAAAGCGGCTTGGGTTGCCAGATGATATAGCGCCTGTCGTGGCGTTCTTGGCGAGGGACGATGCGGGATGGGTCAATGGCCATATATTGATGGCAAATGGGGTGAGTGCATTTGACTGATGATTGGACTAGGTAGCATGACTGGTTACCTCACGCAGGGCTTTACGGTGTGAGGCAGAAGTCACCCAGGCTTCTTATGTTCGCATGTAAGGAATGAAGAAATATTGAACCTATAGAGTACAATCCGCAAGTTGACCATATATTAATGTGTCGCGACATGGCACTAGCATTTATGTCCAGCAATTCCCAGTTCACAGTTAACCACACCAGTCAGCGGTGAGTTGTGAATGGGTGCCTTTCCTTCACCCGTCACACTATGCTGCGCTCCATGACATGGCTTATGAGAGCCGCACCCCACAAACGACTGGCAATCAAACTTAGGTGAGCGGCACCGTTGAGCGAATGATGTCCGCGATACTTACGACTGTCTGTTTCCAATATTGATTTAATTTCTTACCCAGAGACGCGAGGATAGATGAGGCCTCGATCAGGAGCATAGTGTCTCGGCTTCATTAAGGGGTAAAGGAAATCTCGTTTCGCGATCTGTTATGCGCAAGTCGCTGATATCGCTTCCTACCATGGCACTACCAATTTTCGGGCTCATTCTCGTCCGCGATCTCGAAGTACCCCAACTCGTCTCAAAAGCATATATTGTGTTGTCATTCTGTGCGTTCAACTTGATGAACGTGAAGGCTACTTGTGGCTGTGTAGTATGGAATGTTGATGTCCTAGCATCTACTTAATCCGAGCAGGCCTGTGCGTAGCGCGACCGGCAAATCGTAAATTTTTCGTTACCTTACGTCTTGCGGCGTTGACGTATCACAGGTACGCACGTGCGGATGCTTTCAAAATGCCGAGGAGATTCACTTATGACGATGCTCAATTGAAAAGTTTCGCTCATTCAACGGATGAATATAATTCGGGTTTTGTTCAGAATATTCATTCCTCGACCATACTTACGCACGCTTACGTTCCCCGCGGCGCCCGTGATATCCTACGTGATCTCTTTGCCGTACACCGTGGGATGCGGAGCTTATCCAACTCTTCGTGGAGGTCAGCCCATTTGCTATCTATCAAAAGGACCCACAGCAGCCTACAGCAGTTCAGACAGGATATCCAGTCCAACGCAAGGTCGACCTTCTAGTCGCCGGACTAGACCATTTTTCGAGCCTTCATGCATATCGTCGCTGCGGTTTTCGGCGTGATATCCCGATGTGAGTGCTAGCTTCTGTCAGGAGTCTTTGCCGAATCTAATGCATGTTGGGTTACCTCTATCATAGCCACATGTTCTATATGGCATCTCCGTGCATGATCCTGTGCGGGACAGCGCAAGCCGGAACCTGAATTCATTTAGTGATTTTTCAGGCACTGAAGCGGAGCGGAAATATATTAAGTTCTCGCTTGCAAACTACGCGATGGACTCCGGAAGCTTTCAATCATGATCAACTTACACCATCTTCTGTGCATCGCTTGGCCCGTCTCGCCGCTGGTTGCAAGTCAGGAGCGCTGAGCATTCACCTGGGAGCAAGCTATCCTACGAATTTGTGCCAGTTATCATGTCGTGCTTGATTTGTTCAAGACCCAATTTGAAATCGTAGGGAAAGCCGGTAATTTCTCATCGCTACGTTGCAGACACTAACGACTTTCTGAAAGGGATGCGAACCGAATAACGGAGTCCGAGTCGAAGCCGAGAGGCCCGAGACGTCGAGCTGTACTAATCCATACCGCGTAAAATCTATTCAGGAACCCAGAATTGTCCCCGTATAAATCAATGGAGGGTTATCGTGTGCGTTTTTCCCACCCGCCGACTTTGCAAAGGCTGCAATCCGCCACCTGCGGATTCTACTGCCTACGGGCTTACTGTCATCGAGTACGGGAGGACTCATCCCATCCTTGCCCATTGAAACTGGTCGTACTCGTCGTGACTGATTCTTCGCCGGCTACGTCGGTATGGATCCCTTGTTTCTTGCACTGGCATTGGCAGCCCTCGTCCTGGTCTGGTCTCAACTGAACAAGTCGAGAAACTTCGCGCTACCGCCGGGTCCCAAACCTCTCCCGCTTCTCGGGAATGTCACCAACTTCAAGTCAATGAAGGAATTGTGGCTCACCACGCATAAGTGGGCCAAGCAATTTGGTGAGTGGCGCATAGGACTTATCGCCAGCAACGTGTCTAATTGTGCTGCAGGAGATGTTGTCTACCTTCATATATTTGGTCAAGGCATGATCTTCCTCAATAGTTACGACGCCACAGTCGACTTGATGGAGAAGAGGGGCGCCATATATTCTGACAAACCTGAGCTTATCATGGTCGGTGAACTGTAAGTCGGGCACTGTCTTGAGTATTCTAATACACTGATATGCTCCAGGTGCGGCTGCGAAAATATGGTAGGTCATACTGGTCAGATTCACCTCCGCGGCGCACCGTGACACCCGCGTTACAGGTCGCGTTCACGCGTTACGGTGATAAGCTACGGCGCTACCGCAGGCTTTTGCAGAACGCGCTGAGCGTGAGTGCCGTTCGTACGTATCAGCCCCTCATCGAATATGGAACGCACACGCTGTTGAGGCGTATTCTCACGGATCCCCATGATTTGCATCGGAATGCCCGCCAGTACGTCTTTTCTCGGTGATTGACGTAGTTATATACGATCATGTTCTCAACGGTAATGCTCCATTCAAGCTACGCGGGCAGCCTCACTCTCCTTGTCGTTTATGGATATCGCACGACCTCGAAGGAAGACCCGTTTTTATTACTTGGCGAAGAGTGCATGGATCTACTGGCGAATCATATCGCATCCGGCTCGGGCCTATGGTTGGTCGACATCCTGCCTGTCTGTAAGTCGCTTCACATTTGGGGCTCAGCGACATTCAAATTGTGTCATGCCAGTGAAGCGCTTGCCTTTATGGGCGCCTGGCTCAGGCTTCCTGCGCAAAGCGGCCAAGTGGAAGGCTAGGATCGAAGATTTCGTTGACAGGCCGTACGAGCACATGAAGCAGCGCATGGTGAGTGCGATGCAGGATGCATCCGATGTTGCACTTATATTCTTGAGCAGAGAGAAGGAACGGCCACCCCGTGCTTCTGTACGTCCTTGCTCGACGAGTTGCATGAGAAAGGGGAAAAGGACGTCGACGAGCAGGACGACGCTGACATACGATGGGCCGCCAACTCTATCTATGCAGGTGTGTCTCGCTTTTTTCGGAAAATGATCCTATGCAGACATTCGCCCTCTCAGCTAGCCTGGACACAGTGAGTGCAAGACGTCGACGTCAAATGAGCGCATATTAACTTCCAATCAGACTACGACTGTGGTGCTGAATTTCATACTCGCAATGGTCTTACATCCCGAGGTCCTCGCCAAGGCCCAGAAGGAGGTGGACTCCGTTGTTGGTGTCAACAGGCTACCGAACTTCGATGACCGACCTTCGCTACCGTACATCGAATGCGTCATGAGCGAGGTTTTTCGCTGGTGTGTGCCCGCACCGATCGGTAAGGCCAGTCACTGAAGAACATGGATGAACGCTGATGTGTCTGTTAGGCCTTCCGCGTCGAGTGATGGAAGATGATGTGTATAACGGCATGTACATCGCAAAGGGGTCGCTGGTAAGTGTTTGCCGATCTTGACCAATGGGACGTATCCACTCATGCATCCTCACGCAGTTGTTTGGCAACATCTGGTAGGCGCTCATGTCGAACCATGGCTACTGTGCTGATGTCCGGACAGGAAGATGTGCAGAGATGAAGAACTTTTCGCGGATCCCGAGAACTTCTATCCTGAGCGGTACATGGAAGACGTCGATGAAATGACGGCCAGACGTCGTGATCCGAGACACTACGTGTTCGGATTCGGTCGGCGGTGAGTGACAACATCTGCGCGATCCGCTCAGTGCGGGACTTACGTTACTTACCGGTGTGCAGACGCTGCCCGGGGGTGAACCTCGTTGAGTCAGCAATATGGGCGGTCATAGTATCTATGATCGCCACGCTGGATATAAGCAAATCAGTGGACGAGCACGGAGATGTGATTGAGCCCGAGGTGGACTATAGCAATGCTGTATTCAGGTGCGTTGTTGTAGCCTGTGTGAAACACCCACTCATCGGACCACAGGACACCGAGTCCATTCGAGTGTAATATCCGTCCGCGCTCAGAACAGGCTGGAAGAATGATCCGACTGACTGCGGACGCTTGACAATTCGTATTGACCGGAGGACCTCTGACGGTCAGATAGGACCAAGACGGCATTGCATGTATATACAATATGTTATTTTTATACTAGTAGGTATTCCTGGAGCAGTGAATTGGAATTGATCTTGCAGCAACCTCAAGTTAAACATGCCGGTTTTGTCCAAGGTCCTCCGCATCGCATCATCATGAGTTTTGACTGGGGCTACAATTGGTGTGGTACTTCTTGCTCATGATTCATATGCATGATCTATAAAACTTCAGAAACTGTCGCAGCAAGCTTGTCGCGTACGCTCGGGACGTAGGCAGCATCCGAGACACAGGCCTCATCGCTCAGCGCTCAGTAGTTAGAAAGACTGTCAAAACAGTTGATAGAAAGCAATGCCGGAGCCAACAGGATATCATATATCAACCCCGGCGGTATCTACTACGTATACGATAAGGTATTATATACACTGCGCCTCAAGGCCCTCACGCTGAGTCCGATGCCTGGATCACCTTGAGCGCTTGCTCCGAGCGCGGCCGGATATCACTCTTGAATGGGCCGGGCACCCTGAACACTGCATTGGGGAACTTGATCTCGGGCTCAATAGCATTGCCCTGTTCGTCCGTAGCCTTCTTCATGTTCAGGGTCGCGATCATACACGCCATGGCGATCCACAGCGATTGCTCAACCAAATGGATACCCGGGCATTTTCTAAGACGCACGTGAGCACGCGTCCGGCAGCGAGCCAGGCTTGTAAGCACTCACCGGCGCCCGAAGCCGAAGGCGTAGTTCCGAGGGTCGCGCCGCTTCGCTGTCGCCTCGTCCACCTCCTCCATGAACCGCTCAGGGATGAACTTGTCCGCGTTGGGGAAGAGTTCCTCGTCCTTTAGCATGTTCCTAGACAGTCGTTAGATGTGGCTGCATGAGGCCAAGCACATGTACTCACCAGATGTTTGCGAATACCTGCACGGTGATCAGCACAGCACCCAAGAAAGGAACAGAAGACAGCACTCACCAGGGTTCCTTTCGGGATGAATTGGCCATTGTAAACATCGTCTTCAGTTAACCTATGCGGGAGACCTGTCAAACAGGTTATCTAGTTGTACTTTGCGATACATTGACTCGAACTCACCAAGAGGGACGGGAATGCCCCAACGCAGAGTTTCGCTCATAACGCATTCCAGATATGGCAGCGATGGCCGGTCGCTGAAAGTGGGGAGCCGGTTTGGGCCCACTACTGTGTCAATCTCCTTCCGTGCTTTGGCAAGGGCCTCGGGGTATTCCATCATCGCGAGAAGGAAGTGCGACATCACAGTAAGGGTCTGTGAAGATAGTTCAGCGACTTCAGAATGATGCGGAAAGCCTCATACGAACAGTATCAATACTGGCTGTGGTACGAAAGAAGTCAAAACGAAGAATAGAAGGAACCGATTGACGTCACTGACAAGCATAGATTGAGCTGGCAACCCAGCGGATGTCCTTATCCCGCTGCGCAGCAGCAGCCTGGTCGTCCTTGTCCTGTATGTCATCGAGTAGCGTTGTGCAGAAGCATGGAATTGCCGTGCCATCTGTCTGTGGGAGTACGTTAGCATCACCTCCGAAGACAGAATACACCGGCATGCGCACCATGCGCTCCTTGACAAGCTCGTATGGACGGTCGACCATCTCCTCCATTTTCGCCTTCCATATCTGCGCATTCCGAAGAAAGCCCGCACCGGGCGCCCAAAGTGGCAGTCGCTTCACTGCATGCCAGCCTTCAGCCATCCGAGAGGACGCCCGTAGACCATCAAACTTACACACAGGGAAGATGTCCACGGGCCAGATGCCCCCGCCACCTGCGATGCGGTTCGCCAAGAGCGCCACACATTCATCCGCAAGCTTCAGGAAGAAGTCGTCGTTGGACGTAACACGGTAGCCATAGACGGTGAGCAGCGTCAACGTCCCCGCATAGCTTCCATCGCAGTGTCATTCAGCACCCGTCGACATCGATCTCATGCCGAAACGTACCGGGCCACATTCGCAGAGAACTGATCGGGGTGGGTCAGCAGGCGTTTGAGCAGCTGCTGGGTCTCAATCTCGAGTAGAGGCTGGTACGTGCGGACCGCGGCAACGCTCAGGGCCTGGTTCATGAGGCGGCGGTAGCGCCGCGACTTGTCGCCGTAGCGCGTAAAAGCAACCTATAGCATCCGTCAGAACCTTCGCTGCGGATTCTCGCCTAACCCGTGGCATACCATATTCTCGCAACCACACCTGCCCATCAGAGCTGTCAGCATGCTTCGCTATCGACGGCCGACAAGACAGGACGTACAGCTCTCCGACCATAATCATCGGCGGCTTGTCCGAGTACAGCGCACCGCGCCGCTCCATGAGCTCGACTGCTCCGTCATACGTGTTCAGGAAGGCCAGGCCCTGGCCGAATACGTGCATATAGAATACATCGCCTGCACGATCGACCCAGCTCAGTGCATGTTCTCACGAGAAGTCCAGCGAAGTTCCTCACCGTACTGCTTGGCAACTTTATTCACAGATGTCCACAGCTCCGCGCCTCCCATAAACTCCCGTATGTTCCCTACAATCGGGAGTGGTTTCGGGCCAGGGGGCAACGCGCGGTTTCTGGGCTTGTTCAGCTGCAGCCATACGATATAGGCCACAACAAGACCAAGAACCGTGACCAGGACACCCATGGCGGTAGTGTAAATAGTAGAGAGTGTGTTCCGAAGCGCTGTCGAGGTTGACTAGCAGACGAAGACGAGCAGGGACTCAGTCAACGTCAAGCTGAACTCTATAAGGCCTTCGGTGAGTTGGGAAAAGATGGTAAGTAGATGAAGTTCTGTGGAAGGCGCTGATAGGCGGGCGGAATTTATACTCCCAAGTTGGGTGTCGGGAAGCTCAGAAGCGTCCGGGGTATCTATGCCTGTACATGCCAGCGTTACGTTTAGTAATGCAGGCGCCGCGGATAGTGTTCGCCTCGAGGCACAGTCGAGGCGTCCCGTAATCGACCTTCTGGTGTTTCATCCCGTTGTCAGGACTTCAAATGAGTTGGTCCAGCTGGGCACGACAAGTTCTCGTTCTGCACCCTATGGCCCTCGTTCGACTCCGCATTATTTGCTGGCCATTTCCAGGAAAGACGCCGCACCCAAACTCAAATAGAAGGCGCACCGACCTAGGCCGGCCAGTTTCCGACTCGCCAGTCTCGCCTAGGTATTACGCATAGCGACATGCCGCCTCGCATATTCTGGCCGCAGGTCCTCCGTGGCCACAGTAGATTTGAATACCCAGTAAGATTGCTGTTCATTTGGTCGTGATGATATGGATATCCCGGAGGTTGAGCGGCAAAAAAAGTGAAAGAAGGTCGAAGTTGTTACTTAGACTGTCAACGAGTCCCTGGTCCAGGGCCGGCCATCACCGGCACCGGACGCAGGCACGACTCGGTAATTCCTCCTGAAAGTAATATTAAAATATCGTGTCGTCCACGATTATCTAAAGGTGCGTTTGTGGTCGTTGGGATAGATTCAATAACATATCATCGGTATATCATCGTCGACACCCTACTTATGTTTTTACAGAACTTCTGGCGCATGAAAGGCCAACGGGGTCAAACCTTCCATCCGCAACCGGCAAGTAGCCGGTGGCTGATGCCTACCAGTAAGCTTCTCTAAAAATTCTAGTAACACCGTGACGCTCCAGTGCCACCATCATTCTTATAATTAAACCTCGGAGTCAGGTCCAAGCTAGCCTTGATGGGGTTGTTCTCCAGAGTGGCTCTGTGTATCATGTACTGTCCGTATGTCGGGGTAGACGATTGTGCAAACAGTTGCCACAATTGACACATGCCGAGCACCATGGGATGCGGGTCCTCTACAACGTTCTAGCACAAACGCTGGCGAGACCATTTTGTCAGGCAATCCTCAGGTACGCACAGTAGGCGAAACAGTCTGTAGGCCCTGGACCGACCCCGATTGTAAGCAAGAATCTGAGGTTTAGATTGAGGCTGCCGACGGTTATCCATAATGGGGGACCGTTTTTCGTGCATCCATCGTACGTATGTTCGGTTGAGTCGGCGACATTCGACACGAAGGATTCGGTGTGACACCAGAGTGTGCGATTCAACATCCACATTCTGCGCTGAATCAAAACGTACCATACCCCTCCCTCGACCTACTTACAGATGTTTCTCCGAAATTTCGACAGTGTCTTCATCGGCGACGTCCTCCTTGAACCACCGTTCGTCGTCGGCAATCGCGACATCGTTCCCGCTCATCTGGCGCTTGCGCATGAGACCGTCATCCGCGAACGTCCAATCCTGTTAACAGCGCAATAACGATGAGTGTGCAGCACTTCTGGAACTTGGGAAGGGACATGACCTCTAGGCCATACGTCCTGTACCACTGCTTTCTGCCGCCGTCCTTTTCATCGAACCACTCGTAGAAGAACTGGACAGAACGGTATCGATGAGATCAGACACTGTTCTTATATGACAAAGCGGGGGCCTCGGGATACGCACCTGCACGGCGATCTTGTTGTCCGTGAACGCGAAGAGCTCCTTCCTGAGCCTGTACCCGTTCTCCTTCTCCCACTTCTTCGTCAAGAACTGGACGACCTCCTCGCGCCCCTTCATGAAGCTGTCTCTGTTGCGCCAGATCGTATCGGGCTATCCCGGTAGCAGTTGACGTTCAGCAGGCATAATCAACAGGGGGACACGTCAGGATCTGGACATACCGTGTATGCAAGCGCAACGCGGGCAGGGTCGCGCGTGTTCCAGAGTCGCTGTGCGGCCTTGACCTTCTGCAGTGCAGTCTCGGCAGTGAACGGCGGCTTGATTCCTGACATGATGTGTGTTGAACGTTGGGATGCTGCGAGTCGAATGTGCTTTCCAGGCGAGTTTCTGCAGTCTGCAGTGCTTAAGTAGGCCTGCACGACCACATGATCTGTCTAGCTGCTTTGAAGCCAGCTGTTCAATGTTCCGGTTTGATCGTCGGGATCCGAGTCGTCATCGTAGACGCTGCGTTGCGACATGTTCGAAAGCTGTATAGGGCGCGAGAGCGTCTGGTGAACTAGTCACGATCAAACGATTGCGCACATACGAGGAGTCGAGTCAAGAGCAAACTTACCATGCTCGCCGACATTGTCCGGGCAGCGTATCTTTGACCGTTTATGGTACTCGTCGCAACTCTTCGAGACTTCACTTACTGCTGCCCGAGTATATCTGACTAAGTCCTATAGCTGTCTTGATTCGTGTTCCTACGAGTATTTTCGCAGTGAAGATCCAGGCAATATTGCATGCATCGTACACGACAATTCCTAGAAAATGGTGGTAGCGCTTCGGGTAGTGTGGGAGCATAGCTACAGTGTCGGCTGTGGATTGTATGCCGCGTCCGAGTCAGCATGCGCGCCCACAGCAAGCTGGACAGTCCTTATTCGCAAATTGTCAGGAGTGTGAATTCCAATGCGGAAACATCGGTGTCTGGGGACAAGATGGCATTGGCACAGCGTGATACAAGAACTCGCCATAATGTATATTTGATAACTACTGCAGATATTCTGTCCTCGACTGCAGGACGTATATATTCCTCATTTCGATCCAGATCCCACTCCCCAAGGATAGGGCTGAAACGCTTCTTCAGCGGCGGTAGGGTTTCCACTCGAAGAATCTGGTGCCGTGCTAGATTCTGGTGTTGTGGTCTTCGGTCTCTTGGGTTTCTTACGCGGGTTCTAATAGGGCAAAAATTAAGAGCAAACGAGGAGGGGCGGAGATAACGACGTACCGAATTCGGCTGCAAGCATTCAATGCCCATCGCAAGACACCGCTCGCATGACGTCTGCTCATTCCAATCGCATCTCTATCCATGATGTAATCAGAATGTTGAGCAGGACAGAAAACTGAGAGATAGATCATATCCTTACAAAGTGAAGCCGCCGACAAGACCTGGAACATTGTCAAAAAGGATGAGAGGATGAAGGTATCAGAACACATACTTGCAGGCGTTGTTTGCAGGCGGTCGCGCAGGTCGACGAGCTGTTGGAGGCGCTATGTTCTCTGCCGTTCCGTTGTGCCGCGACTCGGAGGTGTCTTCCGTATCAGATTCACTCGTCGTCGTCTCGATAAAAGTGAGGGACGCAAGCGAACGGTCTTCTGAGGCCCTTGGAAGTAGCACTGCGCCGGATGCAATGTTAGGGTCATATGCAATGAGATGGTAGGTGTCGCCGTCAGTTGTGTGCGAATATATCTGAGAGAGACTAGTAAGCCCGGGGGATCACAATGGCACACAGCGACATACCCTTTTTGTCATACCAACACGCTTATCCAGATCATCGAGCTGATAGCATTGTCTGAAATTGCCCTGCACACCGCCCTGAATCCACAGTAGATGGTCGTTCCAATCTCTGATACCGCTCTCGCTCTCGCTGAAGACCAGCACTATACCAGGGGCAATTATCTCGCGCTCTGAAGGTGCAAGCGGACGAGTGATCCGCGGAAGTTTCCCTCGGCGAGCAGCTTCAATCACTAGCAACGCGTCAGAATTTGACTGGATTCTGCCCGTCCAAGTCGGCTTGAAAATATCGCTATAAAAGGTGCCAGGACATCGAAGGTCAAGATGCCCATCAGTCAGCGTATCTGTAAAGTCTTCTGGATGAAACCATCCACGTACAGTTGGGGTTGATCTATAGCCATAGAAGTGTTCGGAGTGACGTCCGAGTCGCGTTCTTTTCCTTTGAATTTCAACTCCGGACCAGTGGCTGGAACATCGCTAGCCACAGCAGTGGCTGCACGATGCATCAATGGCGTCCTGCTTGGTCCACTTTCAATATCGTGGTAATTAGGTAGCTCGAGCTCCGAAAGAGTGGAGGCAGAGGCGGAGGTGTTCTCGGAGAATGACAGTTTCCCGCCTGAAAATGGGGTCAGTAACGCAAGAATCACTGGCTAAGCCCAGCTCGCTCACATCCCCGTGCGTCCACTGTGATGACTGGTCGGCGTTCCAGAAGAAGAAGCGGTATATCACAGACTTTCTCCGAGTTCTTCGTGAGGACAGAGTCAGTGCCCGTCATAGGGAACACATGCTGCGACATACTTCATACAGCGATGAAACATCTGTATCACTAGCGATAGCAATCGTCGCTTGCGAATGCTACGACCCAAATCAGTAGCCATCATTAATATAGAAGAGCTCTCTTCACCTCAAGGATGTAGTCCAGGACAGAGCCCACAGGGTCATACGGCTGAGAATTATTCAACTTCAAGCACTTGCTTCATGACTAGGTATACTTACCTGCTCACCCCGAGGTGCTTGTTCGATCTCGTATTCAGCATCGAGACTACTCGTGGTAGGTTCTGCGGTGTCTCCGTCATGATCTCCGTCAGGATGGCGCCGAGTGTAGAATGTCGGTTCTGCGGCGGCTTTCATCACCCTTGGGAATAACCCGAGCCGCCGCTTCAATTTGTAGTAGTGCAGAAAGATGCACTGGTCAACCGACGGCTCGTCTGAACCCGTCTCCGTGCCAGAGGTGAGCAGTTCACTACTCCTCCCAGAGATCGCGCGAACTGGGCCTGAATTGTGATCCCACACCATCGAGACGTCCCTCGACGCGGACAGGAAGAAGGAGGCGTTCGCACCAAGCCCAAACTGGCCATTGAACGTCACTTGTGCCGCATGACCTGCCTGTATGAATGCAGCCACAGCCCACTCCGTCGTTTTCGCCCATCCCCGCACGAAGATGATGTCCTCCTTCTCCAGAGCGAGGCCGAATCGATCCTTGGCGAACGCATACCATGTATGATGATGGTCCAGCATGTAGTCGGTGATCGTGTCGCTAGGATGGAGCTCCTCCCGGACCGCTGCGTCTTTGATCACGAGCACAGCGCCTTGCTGCTCCGAGCACTCGAATTGCAGACCGCCTCCGATGCCTTGTCTGCAATCCAGTTTATTGAGAGGTGTAACTAGAGAGAACTGCAGCACGATCACTCACATGCCGGCCTGGGCACCCACACCCATCGACTTGACACTCATGCTGCACAGCGGATCTGCTTGGATGGCTCCCTCGCGTCGATCAAGCAGGTAATCCTCGAAGACGAGCGGTTTGAACCCAGCCGGAACGCCATAGCGTCGATTGATCTCGTCCTCTGCAGAGCGTGTGGCGTTGAACAGGCGGTAGAAGCGGCCATTGCGCATATATCCAACGTCGCCTATGAGCACCTCGCCGTGCTTCGTGGGTTGGGGGTCCCAGAGAGGGTGGCCGTGACCGCGTTGAAAGAGCTGCTCGGCGTAGATCTCCCATGGACCTGTCATCGTGGTAGGATGGACAATCAGACACAAAGCGGCGTTGCGTCAGTTATAACGAGCATGGCATTGCATAGCTACTGCTGTGGCACTAAAAATTTTCCATCCAATTCATAGCATCAGATGATGCGCAACACAGCGCCGGCACCATATACGCCAGGAAGCTATGATTGACGTTAGAACGGCCCACAGAAGAGCGAAACCTATACGTACGCGTGGTTTTCAAAGCACAGGTTTGGGTCTCCTTATCCGTCCGGCGCCCGGCCTCGACAGAGTTAAGTGATTCACGAATTCAACTGCACATGTACAGCTGAGTCGGTGCGGCGAGTTGTCTGACTTGTCTTGAGCTTTCGTGCCGGAACGTTGCCCGTGCATATCCGCTGAGATCGTCGTCAACAATAGTGCCATGAATGTGTATTCTGAGGGATGTCCATGTCAAAGTCGTGTTGAACGCCGCAGTGGAGGCGGGGTAAGCGTCTATCTCAAGCTCGACCTTGAGCGCCTAGCTATAGGCCTCCGGATCGAAGGGCCCCGTTTAAGCGCTAGGGCGGAACTGGATCCAGAAAACATATGCATACGCATATATACTTTCATAAGAACACGCAGTACGGAATCAATGCCACGAGCATCATGTTCGTTGTTTAGACTCGCAGTCTGCCAATTGGCGATTCCTCTAGTACATTTACAACGTCTAACGCATCTCAATACAGTAGTAATCGACTCATCACGCTCAGAGTACGAAACACCTCATCATCATCATCACCATCATCATCACGCAGCGGTCGACGGCGCATGCGCATGCCCGACAAACTTCCCGCTCCCCGGCTTGAAGATGTCCTAAGTACCACGACCCCGCGCACAAACGCACGCACGCACGCATCAGCACCGCACACACCGCACACGACAGCACACACACGCACCTTGACGATCCCCCGCCCAATCAGCGCCAGCGCCGCGCGGCTCTCGTACAGCGGATACAGCACGACCGCGATCGCCGAGCAGAACGCCCAGATCATCCCGATGACGACCCACGCGGCGAGCCCGCGCACGCCGTACACCGTCTGCGCGCCGAACAGCGGGAACGGGATCACGATCAGCATGATCAGCGTCTGCGGCGGCGGACGCGTCCGTGGTCAGCACCGGGCGCAGCGGAGGGGGCAGGGCACGCACGAGGAGGATGGACGCGCGCGCGGCGAGCGTATACGACCTGCGCAGCGCGGCGGGGTCGAGCTCGCGCGCCTCCTCGAGCGCCGCGGCGTCTACGGAGACGACGGGCTCCTCCGCGATCTCGGCGGACTGGCGCTTCTTCTCGTCCACCTCTTCCGAGGAGCGCGAGTCTTTTTCGGGCGTGTCGAGGACGGGGGTGTTGATCGCGCGCGTCGCGTCGAAGTTGAAGTCTTCCGGCCACTGGCGCGGGAGGTCAGTCGGCAGCCGCGGGTGCGGGCGGACGCGGGGATACGCACGATGAGGGAGGTCACGACGGTGATGATGGCGCCGACGCCGATGGAGGCGAGGTTGCCCGCGAGCATCGAATAGTATTCTGCGGCGGGTCAGCGGATGTCGGAACACCACTCGTGCACTTCACACGTACCTCCGCTGGTCTACAATAGCGATGTGATCAGCGCTGTTAGACACACGTGAAGGAGCAGACCTACGGTGACGCTGATATTAGACCCGTTGAGCGTAGCAGTCGTCACCAGCCACGCCATGAGCCCACAGCAGAAGCCAGTGATCGCCCCGAAGATGCAGCCCCACTTGTTCGCCTTCTTCCAGGTCACGCACGCCGCAATGGGCGCCACAGCCGAGCCGAGCACCACGCCCATGAAGTCCTGCGCAAGTCACACGTTCAGCGCAGGCAAATTCCGCTGCTCGAGGCACCTCACGTATAGCCATCCCATGGAGATACCGATGTAGAAGAAGATGAGCCCGAGCACGCCCATCACGACCGCGAACAGCGCGACCTAAACACCCTCTCAGTCCCGTCCCTAGCGCACCGTGCACCGACATCGCTGCACAACGCACCATCGCATGCGACACCGTCAAGATCTGCGCCTCCGTCGCCTTCGGGTTGATGTATTTCTGCCCAGCAGGGCTCAGCGTCCCATCCCTGCACGAACAGAAGCCCAGCGCACCTTGTACACATCGTACGTCAGGACGGCCGAGACCGCGATGAGTTCCGCGGACGTGGCAGACGTGACCGCCAAGAAGAGGACGACCAGGAGCGCAGCGGCGCCGGACTTGCCCAGCAGCGCCGCAGCGGCAGCAGACGCAGGCAGGCCGGCGGAGACGTCCGCGGGCGTAAGTTGCATCATGGCAGGGTCATCGCGCAGCGCGACAGCGGCGAGGCCGAGCGTTGTGGAGAACATGAAGGGGATCGCGAACCTTCCGCAGCGTCAGACCTGCACAGACGCTGATGGAGACGGAGGACGCACCAAGCCAGTCCGCCAACCAGGTACGCCTTGACGCACGTCGCGGGACGGCTCGCGATCGCACGTTGCCAGTACTGTGTGCGGCGCTCAGTGTCTGCGGTCCGTCTACGGGTGCTGGTTACGTACAGCCTGGTCTTGGAACACCGTCGCGAAGTTTCCGATGACGTTGATGACACCGAAGATGAGACCGTTTTTCGAGCGCATCGTGAGGTACGAGCCGCCTGCGTTCCCTGCGACGGGCGCCTCTGCGGCGGCTTTCGTCAGGAGAGCGTGCATCTCTCTGAAGCTTCCGATTTTGGAGCTCGTTGCGTACACGGTGTACACGAACGTGAAGATGATCGCGAAGAGCACGGTCGTATGCGTGCTGGATGGGGTGTCAGGTACGTAGGAGAAGAGGTCCCGGGGGACATACTAATCGCAGAGCAAGGTTGCGCGCATACCACCGACTACAACGTATATCGCGACTCCGAGCGGAATGAGAAAACACGCCTATGCATGGTTGAGGAGCCATTCCAGATGTCATCAAGGAGACTCACAGCGAGCGTGTTCATTCCGGTCAGGGAAGCAACTGTGGCGGAGCCGCCAAGAATGAGCATGGACGATACGATTATGTTGGTGGCCAGGCTATATCCTCGGATCAGAAATTGCAGCGACTGGATTGACGTGAGATAATCCGCTCACCCAAAAAACATGAATACGAGATGCGCAGTCGTCCCCCAGCGAGTGGCAACAATCTCTAGCCAGGTGTGGGCGTGAGGCGCGTTCATTTTCAGCTTCGCCGCAAGCTATCTTGGTGGTGAGTATATGCGCATACTAGAAACCACTGGGACCGACCATGGCGAAGAGGAGAATCTGGACGGTGGCACCTGCTCCATACCACCAAGGACCAGAGATACCATACTGGTATGCTACGGCACTAGATTGCAACTGACAAAAAGGGTGGTCAGTAAATGCACCCCATAAAGCACACGTGGGACGCACTAGCGTTGCGGCCCATGTCCACGCGGAAACGATCCCGGAGGCAATCAGGCCTGGTTTTACACTCCTAGATGCGCTGTTGAACTCTTCGGAACTTTTGGGAGAAAAGCCGGTATAGCGCGTTTGAATCGCCGTCAGGCATATCATGAATGCGCTGAAGAACAGGCCGATCCCTGTTACACGCGCTCCGTGAGTGTGCAAAACGGTCACCGCGAGATCGGAGAGACATACCGACAACTACAATATGCGGAAGGCAACTATCAGTGTCCGCGCGCTTGCATGACGCGTGGTCGCGCGACACTCACCGACACCGTAGCCCGCGCCCTGGGGCAACACCGGTCCACTCGAAGACATGGTATGGCGTTTCGTAGAGTGTGGATGCGCGCGGCAGGTTCTTTCGCTCAAGATGGCAACTCTAGCGAAGAAGTCGAGGGGGAAGCCGAATGCATCGCAACATGCCTGCCTCATTTATACAGGACTGTCCTCTCCACAATCTGCCATCAGGCGCCAGAACGATTCCTGGAAGAAGTTTCGGCCACCGTCTTATCGGCGGGTTGGCGGAACGTCGACGGGATCGCGTACTAGACATCGCTTATCATGGCTTGGGGAGCGTGATAAGGAGCCAACGGGGAGCCTAGACGCGGCGACGGTGGCGGCGGGGGGCGCTTGGGCACGGGAGATCGTCGAGCCAGGACCCACAACGAGAGTACTTGGTTAGAATGTTCAGATGAAGTCCTCTGACAGATCACCGACATTTGACCCTTGCGTACCTGCCTGCAAAAATATTAATTGGGCTGCCAAGAGGCCATGTCCTGCGTGAATGCATCGTCCGCAAAGCGATTGTGGCGACCGCCTTGTCAGATGGAGCGGGCGGTATTAAGGACGAGGGCAACACGGTGAAAACATTAATCGTGAATGGCCTTCGATCGCTATTGGGCGATGATCGAGTCTAGCTTATCTGGGTAATTCGCGGGGAACGGAACTATCTACTAAATTATAATTATCTTCTAGCCACTTACCACCACATAAGTAATGTCGTCCCCCATCCGCATCGCCGTCTTTCTCTGCGATGCCCCGCCACCGTCCGTCCAGGCCACCGAAGGCGACTACACAGCCATATTCAACACCCTCTTACGAAGCGCCCTCCCGCAATCCCCGCCGTCCGACTTTGTCCTCGACCCGTACGATGTCCGCAACAAGCTAGAGTATCCGGAGGACGTCGACGCCTACGCCGCCATCATCCTCACCGGTTCCGGTTCGTCCACTACCCAGCACCAGACTCCACCGGACGGTGTTTTCATCCTGCTATCTCGCAGCTGCATCGGCGTATGAAAATCTCGAGTGGATCAATCGCCTCGTATCATATGTCGCGTCGGTCGCGCAGGACAAGCCCCTCGTCAAGCTTATCGGTCCGTCGCTCGTACTGTCCTGGTCATCCCACCAACGAAGCCACTCTAACGTCTACAGGCATCTGCTTTGGCCACCAAATCATCGGGCGCGCGCTGGGTGGCGACTGTGTCCCGAACGAGGGCCGCTGGGAGGTCGGCGTGACCGAGGTCGAGCTCACCCCGCTCGGCCAGGACCTCTTCGGCGTCCCCACTCTCGTGCGTGCTCTCTCCGCCCGGCCTCCCGCCGTGCCCACCTGAGCGCGCCCGCGAGCACAGAACATCCAGGAGATGCACTGCGACCACGTCCCCGCCGTCCCGTCGAACCTCGAGCTCCTCGGCTCGACGCCCGTGGCGCTCAATCAGGGCATGGTCCGCTTCCTGCCCGGCCCGCGCAGTGTGGAGAACGTCCAGATCCTCACTGTGCAGGGCCACCCGGAGTTTACGCGCCGCATCGTGGACGTCCTCGTCGACACGCGCGAGAAGACGGGCGTGCTGAGCGCGAAGGTCGCCGACGATGCGCGGCGGCGTGCGGGGTGGCGCAATGACGGCGTAGATGTCGTGGGCAAGACTATATGGCGCGTCTTGGGCGTTCCTGCCAGCTGAGGGACGTCTTATGGTCTGGGCGCACAGTTCAGTAGATATTTGCCAATGTAAGTGACAGCTAGAGACCAGATTGTAGTATTATTTCGGATGTAGTTTGATGTGCATTGCATACGACTGGTAACCAAATGAGCTCACCGCAGTGGAACTGCTCAATGATTCTCTCAGCACGTATAGGTGGCAATCATATGAGCCATGCGAAGTACTGCTGTGATTTTTCGATTCCAAAGATTGTACCGTACACTGAAGCACGCGCCACAATACTGTTCTTGGAGACCTGCCAAATCGGGCGCCGACGATGCAGCGGCACGGCTCGTCTGCGCGCTGCGTCTGCCGCCCGAACTTCAGCAACGTTACTCACAGCCACCATCCACCCCCCACCCCAGGCCCCCCACGATGTCGTCCCTCGCCCGCCTGACCTCCCTCTCCACCCAGACGCTCTCCCTGCTGCTCGAGCGCCAGCGCCTCCAGACGCTCCCCACCAGCCCCGGCGCCGCCCCCACCCCCGCCCTGCACATCCCCCAGATCGCGCGCAACATGGCGCAGCTGCGCACGGGCGTGCTCGCGCTGGAGGCCGCAGACGGGCGCTCGGACGCCGCGGCGCTGCTGCGCAGCCAGCACGAGCGCATGCGCGCCATGCTCGGGCCCGCGGGCGACGCGGCCGGCGTGCAGAGGTGCGTGCCCGCCCGTGTGTGTGTGTGTCCCGCCCGCGCGCATCTGACGCGCCGCGCGCTGCAGACTCGAGGAGCAGGCGCAGGCGCAGGAGCCGTCTGCCCCGTCCTCCTCGCACGGCTCGCCCTCGCCCGAGCCGGCGTACGCGCCGTACACGGACGACCCGGAGGCGGACGCGGGCACGGAGGCGGACGCGGAGGTGCTGCATGCGCAGCGGCAGCTGATGGACGCGCAGGACGTGCACCTGGACCGGCTCGCGCACTCGCTGAGCCGCCAGCACGACATCTCGCTGCAGATCAACGACGAGCTCGACGTGCACACGGGCCTGCTCGCGGAGCTCGACCTCGGGCTCGGGCACACGCACGACCGGCTGTCGGGCGCGCGGAGGCGGCTCGACCGCGTCGCGCGGGGCGCGAAGGAGAATGGTGGGTGCTCCCTGCGTGTGTGCTGTGTGTGTGCGTTCGCTGCTGATGCGTGTGCAGGCTCGACGGTCATGATTGCGCTGCTGATTCTGGTGCTGCTGATTCTGATCATCGTGTTCAAGACATGACGGCAATGCTGCGCCCGGTGTACGACTGCTTGTTTATTCGCTCCTGGCCTTGGAGGTGCTGCGTGGACATTCGATCTGCCGTATTTTACATTCCTATATGCGAAGTCGTTTCACTCGGGCGTGAAGAGTTGTGCCTGGAGTCCATTCCGGTGCTGGTTGTATCTCACCAGTGGCAGACCACATACATACGTGCGCCGTTACATCTGCATGCGGCGGTTGACACCCCCTTCACGTGCAGTCGACACTAATGAATCTCAACGCGATGAGTCCATGGTTTGCGAATCAAGTACCTGCAAAGGATCGCATGACATACAGGGAGATACCAATCATATATACTGAAAACCACCGGAGAATGCATCGCGACAATGATATCCGAGTTGATACTAGCGGAAGACGAAGGAAAAAGAATATGTGGAAACCTCAGCTCGTGTGCAAATCGTACAAGCAAACAAGGTCCAAAAGGGTGAAGGACTCGAATAAAGGTGTGCAGTCTAGATGTCTGTCCAAAATCCAATTCAGTGGATAGTGACAGTACTGTAACGTTCACAGATAGAGGACCACACGGGTCTTTGCCTATGGAATCTCCGTCAGACCGACCAGCTGTGGCGAAAACAAGTGCAGAGACGGAGGCGCACCTTGGTCAGCTCCTACGGTTGGTAGTTGCGCTAGGAGTCATGTCTCCGGTGTTCGCACGACGTCAACATGGCCGCCATGCAGCGCGGCAGGTGCAGGATTCCAGCATCCCGATGATCCCAACAATTGTGAGATATGGTATGTACTTGTGTTCGTCGGGCGTCATCGATACGTCGCTGCATCATAATACCCGAGGTGCATCGAAGTCTTCCGCAGACGGACATCCGCGGGTTGCAAGCAGGGGTCCAGGGAAGAGGGGAGAGGCGGTGACTCCGCAACAGTAAGAGAATGGCCTGGACGCCGAGGAGCTTGGGTCTCCGCACGCTCTACGGAGGCCTGCGTTGAGTGCGATCCCACGAGTTCCAGCACTCAGCCGCATCGCTCGCGACGTCTCCAGACTCCAGCGAGGGTAAACGTTACTGATGACGATGGGCCACCAGCGACGAATCGTGCCGAACAACGAAGGCGCGGCCATCCGGCGCCAGCCAGTTGTCCCGCGACTCCCGTGAATGGCGAGCAGGGAGTGAGTGACACGATTCTTGCGACACATCGCAATGCGCGCTGGTCTCTCGTACGGGGTCCAGAGAGCTTGTGGGTTTGGCACATAGGACAGCAGCCTTGGCAGACTGGCGAGACGAGAATGGGATCGAGCTGCGGTGGTCCGAAGGTTTATGTCGCAATTCGTCTATGGGAGGAAGGGGAACTCGGTGAGGGCACAGTCAACCGCGGGAAATGGGACATAGATGTGGGCGGGATTCAGTTAGTCTTCCCGGTCGAAGTGCGGGTTCGAACATAGGGGTATGAACATGCATGCGAGTCGCGGTAAGGTGCTTATGGAAGGTTGATGAGACTTCGGGGTGGCGAGCAGGAAGGGCCCTTGGGTTTGACTAGAGAGGTTTTCGCTTGGAGGGCGTCAGCTCTCACCAAGCGAAGCGTGGAGTCTCGTAGACCCTAGACTTTCGGGGATCTGAACGGAGGGTTCGGATTTGGAGAGTGCACGTGTCGAGAAGCTGCGGTGCTCTGCATCGACTGCAGTATGCCTCTGGCATGTAACCGGGGGAATCAGCACTCGCGAACATCAGCAAGTGTGTCGGGAACATCGCATATGCGGACGACGTCGATTCCAACGACTCCAATTTGCAGAAAGCGTCCGCTCGACAACACCTCGTCGACTTCTAGCCAAGATGTCATGGCCTCCAGAAAAGTCCGCATCTCTGACGGAGTCTTAGGGACGCCGCAATGGGACAGAGTTCTCCACGGTCAGAACCTCGAGATTTAGGCGGGGGAGTCCTCGACAAGTCAAGTGGGCAACATTTCTGAAAATAAATGTGACACCACTGGGTTGGTCGAGGGAATATGAAGAGCTGGTACGCTCCGTGAATGCTCGGATGGGCAGATGATCTGGTCTGTGGACAGTCACTCAGGTCAGAGAACGTCAGAACCTGCATAACAGTTCCACACATACTTTGAAGCTTGATCGTCCATGACGTTCGAGGATTCAACAGAGTGAAAAGCCTTTTCGATGGCTGAGTTTCTCGGGAGCTCAGGGTTTCAAGTTGCAACGCCTGAAGTGAGCACAAGCACCCGTATCCACTCCAGTAGACGGTCTGACTGCATCAAGGGACACCTTCCGAGAATCGTGAAGCGTCGTTACGGTTCTATATCGCTGTATCCCGGAGTCCCGCGCGGCATGTACGAGCGATGTTGAACCCTGGGCCGCCAATACGGGCTCGAGAGACATCACGCACCACAGAAGAGTGTAGCGGGAGAGCATAGGGTTTCGGTCGAGGGAGATTGAAAGTTCTAAGGCACAGTATTTGAGTACCTGAGTGCGCAGTAAGTCACTGCAGTATGATTGTCCTAGGGGACGTGGAGCTGGCCGCGACAAGATGCAAAAGAATACGGAGTCGTCGACACTTGAAGCTGATGTGACTGTCTATGGAGGAATATGGAGTGCGGTGTAGTCGATTGGAAATTTAGAGGTTGTCAAAGGAGACCAAACTGTTTGGAAGGACTTCACGAGTTCCAACGGACGTTGGATCTATGAGGGCACCGGACAGTGATGACCACGATGAGGTAGGTGGATCGGAGAATGGAAGATCGACTCTCTGGGGAGGAGTGAGGTATAACAAATGTTATGATGACTTAATGAATATAATAGTATGCCGCGCGCCTGCAGCTGGGGAAACACGGCTTCAAACTGGCGTTCCGTATCCAAGGGCTCGAATGGGGACCACACAGAAACATGGATTTTGACGACCTCGAGATATGGAAAACGCATCAATATGCTGTCGATTTGGTGCCACATATTTATCGCCCTGTTCAAAATTGGATTGAGCGATAGAATGTCGGAGGGTCGCCTCGGCACAAACTCGGCGCCGCTTTCAATTGTAGTATCTAGTTCGAGACAACGGAGATCAAGGCATGTCAACCTAGACAATATCTCCGGAAGGAACTCCAACATATCATGCGTTGAATGGTTAGCTACAACAGAGAGAGTGTGGAGGCCAGTGTTACACTGCAAAGATGGAGTCTATAATACAGATGGTCAATAAAGCAGAAATGATAGGAAAGAAAAAATCGTGTACAAACACATATAATGATCAATGCTTGACGATTCGTGCCCTCCGATGATGAGCACCAAAGTGAGAAGGGAGCATCTACATGATGAAAAAAAGGGCTGAATGATGGCAGCATCAACACTATCCGTAGTAAAATGAAATTCTTGTAGGGATTGAAGGCACCCATTGGCAACCAACCACTCCAGAAGTGTCCGAGTTGCATCTATTTTCATTCCGGGGCCGATCTGGAGCGATATCAAAGAGGGCCGCATGCTCTGGTGTCCATTCGGCGCGGAACCTGTACGATCCCAGCTAACGTCGACCATGGATAGATGGGACAGCTTCGGGAGTGAACGGAGCAACTGTCGGCATTCACTGAAATAACAAAAGCTGCAGTGAGTGAGCGTGAGGGAGGTGACAGAACGGAAACAAGATGTTTGAGAGAGGAGGCCAGAATGCACTGGGTGGCTAGACCAATAAAGGAAACTCATTTCGAGTACTTTGACCCTAGATACCACCTGCGACAGCAATACTGGAACCATGTATACGAAGGACGTCGTCGCCATATGGTGGTAGGGAACATATTTGCTGAGATATCCACGGCTGTATAACCCATCATTGCCGAGACGAAGTATGTACGGACTTTTGAAACACGGTAGTGTTGGTTCCTCTGAAAAGTGTTTTGCAAGTAATTGTAGTTGGCCATGACTAAGGATTGTGAGAGTCGCATAGCACAAGAGGTTGTAGCGGCTTCTGGGGAGCCAGGCGCGACAAGTCAAAGCGCAACGATACAAGGTATGTTGGCTGTCACGGAGATGGTCTATGATCATATCTATGACCTCTTGCGGAAATGCTGTATATCTACGCATCAAAGTTCTGCGCATGTTGAGTTTTGAACCCGGGCCTGGAAGAAGTATCGACGTGCAGGTCAGTTGGTCTCCCTGTCACATTGTGTGGTGGCTTACAATCGCACGAGATATTTGAGGCAGACAGACGTAACAAGGCCAAGTGTCACCTGCAGGGACTCCGTCCAGACGGCCGACGTCGTTGTACGATATAGAGCTGTAGCAACAATGCAACGGTCTGAAGTGTTCTAATGGCCTGATGATGGTGGATAGTATCCAGGTTGGATTGGGAAAAATTTGGACGTGCTTAGGAGTGACTGAGGGTAAGGGCGAGTAGTTAGGACAGTCAGGAGCGCACCTAGACTTGGTGCACACGAATAATATAGGTCGGCGAATCGTTGCGTTCAAGAACTCGCCATATATACCAGACAAAGTCACTGGGAAAGTGTCCGGAGGCTGTTTAACAGACCTGTGCATTGTCCAGCCGGTTCCCGCAGACTCGGAATCGTACGTATGAAGTAAATGCATAAGCCATATAAGGCAACTTGGAGTTACTCAGCTTCGAGCGCTTATGATGTAGAGATTGATCCATCCCTCATTTGGGAATCTAAGTACTCAATGCAACGTTCAACCAGAAATGCTGCCCAGGAGCTGAGAGGCGTGTACCGCACATATGGCCTGCTTGCTTTAACTTCTCAGTCATCTTAACGTCGCCGTCCATTAATCCTGCAAAATTTTGTTTGCGTGCTTCCAAATTCCAATCTGCTCGTACTGAATACTGCCCTTAGCCCGTGCGCTCGGATCTTGGCAAGTTCTGGCGCGCAGAATCGTACTGAGTGCCGTTGACCACAAATTATGAGAAACCTATCTTACCGCGACCGTTTGGGTGAGCCCTCTTTGCGCCGGACTTTCTTCTGTGGCACAGACCCTATTAATCACATGGATACATATTTGCCTGTAGTGAGTTGGCTCAATATGCGGGCAGCTGACCTGTGGTTACACTGAACATGCACATGCACTGCCTCGAAAGATGATCCCTTGTGGCACGGTGGAAAGCATCTCCGCATCTTCGTGTCTGCTCGGCGTGCCAGTGGACCGGCCCTCTAATTGCCAACTTCGCGCTGTCTGTCCAATGTCTTTTCATCACGTTCCTTACATCTTCTCAATCGGTGTAAATATTTCCAATGCGTATCTTCATTCTACCATGATCTACTATAACACCAGCACAGAAGGACAGTACTGCTACTCTTGGTGTTATACTCGTCCTAGTGATTCGGGGGCACTGTTGTTTCTTTTGCGTGCTTGTCTATTTCTGCCCCTTCTGGATCGCATTGATGAAAGGCACAGCGTCTTTGAATCCCCTCATGGCCGAGCAGCGGAGGGGATTCATTTCATAAAGTTTCGAAGTGTTTGCCACAGAACCAGTAAACCAGTGCTCTCTCACGCGTTTCTGCCACCTCAGGAATGTGTGGCCGCTGTCTGGCATGGCTATGCTCGCGACCTGGACTGGTCCAGACCTTCCTAGTCGAAGGCACCCTCTTCCTGCCACCTATGTCGAAGTTGCACTGCCCCGCGCCGGTTTCTTCACGAATAGTCGAAGCGTGGTTGTGCCGCAAAATATTGTCCAACAGGTAATTACTAATGCGGTGCTCAATGCTGTCCCCGTCCGCACTCTCGCCCGCCGTGGCGCTGACCAAGGACGGCACTCAGATGGTCTGACGAACCGAGGTTTCGACAGGGTTCCTGCGTCTTCCATACATAGCAGCCGTCCAAGCATGTGTCTGCCACCACACAGGAATTTTATTGAGAATGCTAATAGCGCTGCACCCTGGGCACAGCCTGGTTCCTGCGGAAAATATGCGGCAGCCTATCGTAACAGGTTATGCCAGACGCCGCCGCAATGCCAACCAGAAGTTTCTGACCCTACGTTTCGCGAGACCCGGTCTAGCCTGCTCGGAATTTTATGTACATTGAGACTGACCGTATGTGACATCGCGTAGATTTCGCTGAACGGCTCTGCATGGCCACATCAGTGTGAATAGTCTCGAGACGGAGATATTGTACACGCCTTTGTACAATCAAGGAGGACGTCCACCACACAGGTACGTGGATAGCTGTCTAAAAGGTGCGTGGTGGATATGAGCGTACGGCCTCACAGATCTGAACGGAATGATTAAATGCGTGCCTGTGGAATGTAAATTGAGACCTCGCACCGCCAGTTGTCCGCTCGCTGTCGAACATGGGGCTGGGAGTTTGTGTCCTTAAATGTCACTCGACCCAGGGCCTGTAGCGTGGCTGCCTAGAACAAAAAACAAATTCCCTGGAAATATTCGTTTGATTAAGTTGCATGCTGCGACATTGACTGACGTGTGCTGTGATGATTGGTTGCAGTTTATGCCGTCCGGCAATTGGTTCATGTATCCATCTCATGTGAAGACCTCCCAAGAATCTTAAAGCTTCGAGCTTTCATGTCCAACGTCGTCACGCTGTTGTTCATCCATCAATAAGATTCGTGAAACGTTACGTACTTGGAGAGACGCGCCGTAGCAGATCATCACTCGCGGTAGCTTACACGAGTGCAAGCCAACCAGAACTCGCTACCACCCTCCTCGCACCACCCCAGGGGCCCAAGATCACACTCAGCGCACAAAAGCAACTTGAGATTCTTGCCCGAGGGAGCTGGACAACGCCTCAGCCGACAACGCCCACCACATCGGACACTGCAACTCACCTGCCAGGTCGACCCCGCGCGAAAACCCAACATTCTCAAAGGCCATCGCATTCGGAACCACACGCCACCACTGCATCGGTGCAGGAGGGGCCGGCAGCCGCGGCAACGAGCCGTGCGCAAACTCGGGGGGCTCCAGCCGCACACTCTCGCGCTCGGTGAGGCCCGCGACCCCCGCCTTCAGCAAGACGCTCCCGCATCCCTCTCTGGGGCAGAGCAGGTCGAACGCGTTCGTCGCGGGCCCGCCCCCCTCCGTCCGCTCCGACACGTCCGCGAGGCCGTTCGGAAACGTCGCGAGCAGCCGTCCCCTGGGCCGGCTGCGCGCGGACGAGCGCTGGAGGGCCTCCCAGAGCCCCGGGGGCACGCTGGGCTCCGCCTCGGATGGCGCCGGCGCGAGGGCGCGCCACATCTCGAACCACGGGCGCGCGCCATGCACGACCGCGCTCGGCCCGGCCCACTCGAACCCCGCCTGCTCGTAGAGCCCGCGCAGCTCCTCGTGCGTGATGAGGAGTGCGCGCGTGTGCCCCGAGCGCTCGAGGCGTGATAGGTACTCCCTGAGCAGGGCGAGCGCGACGCCTTTCCGACGGTGCTCGGGCGCGACGCAGACAGAGTGGATGCAGACGGACGGCGCGGAGGGGACGTGTGTGGACATGGATGCGTGTGTGAGGGTGGGGTCTGGAGAGAGGGTGGAGCAGACGTAGGCGACGAGCGTGCGGCGGGGCTGAGTAGGCAGGTATGCGCCGAGGAAGAGGTCGGGTGCTTGCGACTGCCGATATCTGCGGTGCCAGGACAGCGTTGTGTGCACATCGCATGAGTGTAAACTCACTGGAATGCCTCAAGTGTCCCCGCCTCGTCCTCTGGATATCCTGTGGGGCGAGAGAGTCAGCAAAGACGGTGATTAATGGACGAGATGAATTGAAAGTACCTGAAACCTCTATTGCGTGTGCATCCCGAATCTCGTCTTCCGCAACCAAGTCGTAGAATATGGACATATTGTTCAACGATTCAGGAGAAATCGGATGGTCTGGCTGTTCACTATGCTTTGTTGTGGTACTTACTTGCAAGTGCCAGTGCCTAGTGAATGTCCTGCTGAGCGGCGAGCGGCGAGCGCTGAGCGCTGAGATCATCATCAGGCGCACATGACCGGTCCAGGTACCGGTGCGACGATGGACCTCGACCAAAGTACTGTGGCATTCACAATCGGTTTACAGGGAGGTCCGCACAAGAATTGGATACAGTACAGAGGGCTCGCCAGGCTATAGCTATATCGGAAACAGAACGACCAAGGATACACGTCTGTCCATGCTAATGCGTAGGAGCCGACAACACGTAGGAGGCTGCCAAGGCGAGGGAAATGGAACGGGATATTGGAGCAGGCGACGGGGCCTGCGGTTTAAATAACGGCGGATAGCAAGCGTAGACGAGGGAAATCAAGACAGTACCGACCAATGGGCCACAAGATAACAGTACAGGTCTAAGCCAGGGAGAAGAGAAGACCATCGCATCGCAGCACACAGTACACAGCCCGAACGCGGGACTCGGGGCGAACACAATAGCCGTATATGTGCGTGTGCGAGTGATGGACTATTCTCAGCCCATGACACTGGGGTAGCTGACGCTCTCGCTGAGGTACTCGTTGCCGGGGTTGTACGTGAACCCGCGGAACTGGTCCTGCACCGTCTCCGAGAGCGGCGTCGCATCTACATGGGAGTCCTGCGCCTTCTCGCCGGTGAACTCCGAGTCGAAATTGGCAACGTCCAACACGGACTCCTGCGCGCCCCCGAAGACGCGGATCAGCGCTGACACGGCATGCAATATCTATGGCACGCACCACACTAGGCTTGAAAGGTGGTTGGATCTTCTTCGCTAGAAGTCTGATGAGCGATGAGAACAATCAGTACGAGTCCCCGCACAACTGCCGCACATTGCTGCCCACCTATGCCAGTCGACATGTTTTGAGAAGAATGGATGCCGCTTGATATCCTCGGCACCGCCTGCCCCCAAGCGCCGCGCAGGATCGCGCTGCAACAGGCCTACCATCACGCTCTTCGCATCTGCCGGCATGTCGGGTGGGAAGAGCAGTGGGTCGGACAGGATACGTTGATACATCACATTGACATTCTCATCGTAGAATGGCGGGAGGCCGGTCTGCGTTCTATTAGGACAGCGTATGAAAGGACGGGGTAGTATGCGTACCATCATCTCGTAGAGGAGCACGCCCAGCGTCCACCAGTCGACCGTCTTTGTGTATCCCTGGCTCTCGAGGAGCTCAGGCGCGATATACTCTGGGGTACCGCAGAATGCTGCACAGCGTAGTCAGCGGCTTGCCACGATATGTGGATATCGCTAGACTCACTGTTGGTTTTTTCTGTCTCCGACATGTTCAGTTTGCAGAGGCCGAAGTCACACAGAGCAATGTGGCCGGTGTAATCCAGCAGGATATTCTCCGGCTTGAGGTCTCTGGTTCATAGCCGTGAATGAGCGAAAAGGGTATGAGCATCAAGAGATAGACAGACCTGTAGACCACATTGAAGCCGTGCAAGTGCTCGAGCGCACACAGGAGCTCGGCGGCGTAGAATCGACTCCGTGCTTCGTCGAACTTGCCCTCTCGCTGGAGGTGGTAGAATAGCTCGCCACCGTTGACTATATGCGGCTCAGCTTCAGCTCTACCCTGCACGACGCGATTGACGCACCAAATGACATCACCAAGTAAAGCTTGTCCGGGGTCTGGAACGAGAACTTGAGCGGTACGATGAACGGATTGTTCACGAGCGCGAGCACCGTGCGCTCCGCAAGAATATGTGTGATCTCCCCTGGACGCGACGCAATGTTCGCCTTGCGGATCGTCTTCAGGGCATAAACACGCTGCGTGTCCTTTTTCCGCACTTGCATAACCTTTCCGAAGCTCCCCTTCCCGATCACCTTGAGGAGATCGAACTGTTCTATCGTAAGAGACTCGTGCCGGGCAGGCTTAAAGTCGATCTTGACGTGGAAAGACCCCACGCCGGCCGTGGCGGTATACCACTGATCGGAGGCGTGCTGGAGGTGGCTATCAGTGTGACGATCGCTCATATAGTTAGACTACGCACATGGCCGTCAAGCGTGGGCGTCAGGTCGACGCGAGCCATCAACAGGTCGTTACCCATGTCGTCTTGTCCATGGACACACTGCGCCGTGCGCAGGTACGCGGCAACGGACACATTGGATATACGAGAGACATCGCTGCGCACAGGCGGTTAGCGTTGCTAGGCTGGCCTGATGTTGCGCCTCACAAATCGGCCCTGTAATTCCACTCTGGCTTCGAGAGATCGCCGCCAAGGGCGTCCACCAGGATCTCGTTCTTGTCGAACTCGAGCACGACGTACGGCAGCCACCAGTACCGCTTGCGCTGCATGCTCTCGCGGTGGCTCGTCGACTTGCGCGCGGGCGGCGCAGCGTCGAGCGCCTTCTGGATGATTTCAGGCACCTGCACGCCCGAGGGGAGAGAAAGCCCGCGTCCTGTATATGCTATGAGCTACCGCGCTCCTCTTGGGACCCCCATCGCCACACGCACCTGAGAATATGCGGACAGTCAGCATCCCCGAGCGGAAATTTGACGCAGAGCCATCAGGCGGTTTGGGTGTCACCGAGCGGGAAGGTATGGGGGTGACGGAGCGCGAGACAACACCGATTTCCTTGGTGTCTTTTGACTCTGTGGCACAATCGGGTCAGAGGGGGACGGTGCAGTATGCGCTGCGACGCACTCTTCGAGCCCAGCTTCCAAGACATGGTGGAAAGGTGACAAGGAGAGCGAATGAGCGCTGGTGCGCGCAGCGCCCGAGCTTATAAGGGGTGCCGGTGGTGGATGCGGTGAGAAGGCGATTGATAAGTGTTCCTATAACTTTACACCGCGCCTTAAGGATCTTATCAGTCAGTCTCTTCAGCTGGCTCTCTATAGCTCTAGATCTTATTGTGTTGGCGAGTAAAATACATTCTGATCACGATATCCGCTCCTTCAAATGTACGGGAATAGTCGGAGACGATAGACATCGCGTGGGGTTATTAAGCTTTCAAGGGACGCCGTGACCTCGACAAACGAATAAGACACCCCACACCGCGACAAGACACCATGAGTGCCACGATCAGACCGCGGAAAAGACAAAGCCGGCGGTATAGTTGTAAATTGCAAGCCTAAAATCAGCGGAAGGAAGCCAACGAATCCACCGCGGGCGGAAAGGCCACAGGTTCCGCATCGAGAACCTGTCGCGGAGTCGATGGGAAGGTCACTGCTCATGCACGCTCATGAACAACACTTGACCAATCGCCCCCGGCTATGGTAAGTTCTGCCCTGTTACTATTGACTGCCACGCTGGCAACTCGCCTTAAGTGGATTGTCCGGTCAGCCTGATGGCAAGACGCACGGCGCAATGTCGAATATGCTGGCTAACCGCAGGATGATTCTGCAAGGAATTGTCAGTGCAATTGCACACGGGAAAGCCAGAGAAATTACTGGATGGTATTGTGTATAGGAGGGTGTTTCTTTTCGCGTCCGGTGCAACCCGGGAGTCATGGGACAAGACCTTGTTCCCCGACCAAGCGCAGTATTCTTCGGATTCATCGACATCCCTTCCGAAGCCCTCGGATCGTGACGTCCCAAGCCAATTTTGATCAGCTCAGGGGCAGGGCCAGTGCCGTGTTGGTGGCGGCCATGCTGACGCTAAGTCCATAGGATTATTATAGAGGATCGTCGCAAAGCGCTAGAGCAAAATTCAAATTTAGAGGAGGACGCCCGTTCTTGCTAGATGCCTCGCAGAGAATTGGTGTCGCAAAATGGTGCAACAACTGGTGATAAGACAGCTTAACATCTCTTGATAGCAATCAGCACCATTTCATGATAGGAGATGGCAAAGTGGAGACGAACCTGAGCAGTGAGCACCCTGATTCGGCCGCATAAAGAGATGTATCCCAGAGCACCCTTGATTTTGGTCAGTCACGTACGAAAGTTGACGTCGCGCCCTCGTTCGAAGTTCAGAAGTCCTCCCATTGCCGAAAGTAGCTTGATAGATGTTCGCCACTATCCGTGAGCGGCACCATCACACGGCTACAAAGCGACCTAGCATTCGCACAACACTCATCGATACAAACCAGTAGGAGACAATTCTCGATGTACATCCTGCAACACTCAAGCAACCTTGACGCCACCCCAGGCGACTTTTTGTCCACCCGTCCTTGGCGCGGACGGCGTGGACGGTGTATGTGCGTCCGCCGCACCATTCGCCACAGGCGGGCGAGGAGCGGCTTTCGGGGGTGCCGGCAGCGGGCTGTTGCGCAGGCCGTCGAAGACGCGCTGTGCGTGCTCCGTGTTCCTGATGAACCACCCGGCATAGCGTCTGCCAACAGTCGATTCGGCGATGTGCACCATGTTCTGCGCATGGCATGCCGTCAGCGATACGGACACCCATACGAAAAGTATCCGGAAGCGTACCTCGTCGATGACGAAGTCGAGGTCGCTCGTTGAGATCGTCTGACCGTTGAGGAGACCCTTCTCGTTCTCGACGCGGCTCACGCTGCGACTCGTCTGCTTCATTACCATCATCTGCTGCACCATCTCCTCTTCGTCTGCGTCGAGGAAGTTCGCGAGCTTCTTCGCGTCGAGCGACGTATACAGCTTCAGGAAGCTCCGCAGTGTGGGAACTGGCGCCTGTGCGCGCACTTCGGAGAGGAACAGCCCGAGGTGGCGTTGCGCGGGCTCCATGGGAGGGTCCTCGACGTACGCCGCAATAAGCTCGGGGTCGTCGAATGGCGGAGGGTTGGCAGAGATGAACTTGGGGCACGCGTATAGGAAGAGTTCTTCGAATGCTGGGATACCCTCCTCCCTGCAAAACGATGCACCTGAGTCACTCGAATATGGAGATCATGCTGAGCTACATACCCTCGGGACATCTTTGCAAACTGCTCCCCGTACCGCTCTTTCACAATGTTCGAGATGTTATCGTCGAGCCTGCTTGGTGAAAGCGCATTGCAGATGGCAAATAGCGCATACATCCGGTCCGCGGTTTTGTTAATCTATATGTGAGTGTTGGTGAGATGATATACTAGACTAGACTGGGAGGTGACATACTTGGTCGTACTGGTAACTCCGCGTGTGATACTGCCGCATCCGGAGGATGAAGTTGAGAATCGATACGAATGCGCGGATGGCATCAGGATACCGTCGCAACATGATGTAGCAGAATCCAACGTAGTAGTAGGTAGTGACATGGCATGCCGTGACTCGCGTGAATGTTGACTGCGAGAAACTATCAGAAACATGTCCGTCGAGACAGATGTCCACAGCACCTTTTGGTTCAGTTCAACGTTTTCCATGACCTTGAGAGCTAAGGTAAAGTCGCCAAGCAGACTGTGCACACGTAGCAGGCCAATGATGCTGAAGTAGCCTAGCATGCGGTACAGTGGTCGTGCACCGTACTCGCCCACAATCTCACTGAATATACTTGTCAGTCTTGTAGCACACACACACCAAGGAAAGCACAACATACGCGATCTCCTCGGGCGTCTTGCCCTCCTGCAGAGCAAGAATGTGCTCGTTGCTCTTCGCCTTCTGGATCAAAGAGTACAGTACGTTCAGGACACTATAAGAGCTCCACACTTGGCCTCCATCCGCGAGTAGTATCAGCTCTTCCTCCGTCTTGGATTTCACCTTCGAACGCCACACGCAGAATGACTGGTATTGATAAATGAATTCATCAATAATGTCCCATAGCCACTGCTCTGGAAGCTCGAGCTGTACAGGGCCGTCGGAGTCTGCGCGCGGTTAACAACAGGGCGGGAAGGGAGAAGGAGAAGATTGCTCACTTAGAAGGTAGTTGAACAATTCGCAACTGTTCTCGTATGAATGGAAGCGATCATCGATGTCGGGTTGGATGCGCGAGTAGACGTGGCGATAGTACAGTTCGCGATACAAAATAAGGAAAATAGGATCTATCCCAATGTAAAATGTTAGAATGATGGCCATCTTTTCGTGACTCGGCCTTGAGAGCGAAAGGTATTCAATGCATGAGGAGCACAGGACGACCACGCATTAGATGGATCGGTCCAGCTGTATAACGGCGGTGTTCACGGGCGTTCGGTCACCTCGCGAACTGTTCCAACAAGCCAGCTCGTAGCCCTCTGCCGGCACCGCAGTGTACTGATCGCCAGAACACCCGTCAAGATCCTCGCATAGCACAGTCCTTTAACACTCTCTGAAACACCCACAGGATCGCCTGCAATAGGACGCACGTTCACAGAGCAGACAGACTCACCATCGTTCACTAATGGCGCAATGATCTCCGCCTCAGGCCATTCGGTTTTCGCATAGAATTTCTCCGTCAATCGGTTCCAACCGCTCTCGTAGGCGACCGTAATTTCAGACAAATTGTTGTCCAGCACAGCTTGATGGAAGTGTACGATGAACTGAGGCAACACAACATAAGTTGGCGTACGCTGAGCGTTCCGTTCTGCCTACCCGTCTGACGACATCTGGAATTTGTGCGAACGCGGCCTGTTGGGCCATCTGTTGCTGCATTGCCACTATAATGGGCTCGTCTATCCTGGGCTGGGCTGTCGGGATGATGAACGATGAGACTCGTACAAATGAGAAAGCGCACACACCATCGTCGTACATGCCGTTCTGACCGTAATTCCCGATTGCCAGGTTAAGATCCACATCGGCCAGGTCCTCGTCGAGGTCGGCATCCCATAATGCTTTCCGCTGCTGAGCCATTTTTGACAAAGATCGTATCTGGTGTTCTTCAATTGACTAAACGAGGCTCCTGGGTGTGGTATGTTCTTTAGCTGAGAAAACTGTACGAGGGTCAACGAGCGAACCGTGATTCCACTAGCTCCTAGAAACCAATTGGTTTGAAATCAGGATGTGGGTTGTCCAACGTTGAAGGCTTTGGATTCAGATAGAATCCGTTAAACCCGGGTCTTGAAAAAATAGTGAATTCATGGGAGGGAGGCTTGGTCACGTGTCCCAATGTCCTCGACCGGCGCTTGACGGCCGTACTCTCGAGTGTACACTCTCTACTTAGATCTTTCCCAAATATCTTTCACAACACCCGTTCCCAAGTACTCGAAGGTACTGTCGGGGACCGGAACATCCGCATTGGTAGGACTGGAGCTTTGCAGTCATACATGCGGCGCGTTCGACACTTGTCCACTGGCATCGTTCGACCATATTCGACAGCCCTACAGCTCTCTCGGCAGCAAGTCTCCAAATCGATCATACGCCCGTTGAATGAAGAACAGAAGACAGCTGTGCGCATGGCACAGGGGGGCGACGTGCTGCAGTCCAATGGCAACGTGGACTCCGCCCTCGCATTTCTGTCACAGGTCCGTCATCATTCGTGTGCTGACGATCCGCTGTACCGACTGCCTCAAATAGAGCTCTACCACCGTGGCTCGGAAGCGGCGACGGAAGGACGTAGACTTGCAAGCCAGAGAGGAGGTTATTAAGTCCACCTACGACCGCGAGTACAGGATCTTTGGGGACCATGCAGACTTCAACGTGCCGTCCCACGACTGCGCCCACTGGCCCGAAGACTTCGCAGCAATAAACGCTGGGCCATCTTTCCAGGATGGTGTCCCCCAAAGATCGTGGCTCGCAACGATTCGGCCAACATCATCTGGGCTGAACGCTCGCCGATACCACACCTCGGCAACTTCCCGAGACGTGATGAAGCAGCTGGCTAGAGTCAGTGGTGTTTTATTGCCACTGCAGCGAGGTGGCGTGATTAATAGGCGTTGTAGAAATCTACTCTGCCTCGAGAGGTGTTCCTACGGCGAGCGAAGACGGTCAAAAATGTCAGCAATGCGATCAAGAAAAGTTTCGGGGCACAGTATAATGTCGAGCTGTTTGGGTCCACCTGTTATGGCGTCGACTCTCAGAAGAGCGATCTTGATCTCGTGATTCTAGTCAGTGTTCACGTCGCTATGTTCCTCCGTCTTTCTTACAAAAGCCAGGACCCTGATCGACCCAAGGGTTTCTGCCTGGGGACAACCGTTTTCCGGGTAAGTCGTACTAGGGTTCAACATCCTCCAGTAGGATAGCTGAACGGCTTTCAGCCATATACCAGATCAAGTATGTCTTCGCCATGCAACGAACTATCCCAATGTGACGTTGGCACTACAGAGATCTAGTGAAGATTATTCGCAAGGCTGGATTCAGTCAGGTTTACGGCATCCCAAAGGCCACTGTACCAATAGGTCAGTTCGCTAAGATGTCGGCTCAGTGAATGCCTATTCAACGTCTTGCAGTGAAGTTCGTTGATCCCAGAACACAAATCTCGTGCGATTTGAACGTCAACGACCGGCTTGGGTTGATCAACACCGCTATGCTCAGGCGGTACTGCGATCTTGCGCCGACCCTCCGTCCGGTGATTGCGTCCATCAAGAACTGGGCAAGATCGTTGGGGCTGAACGACCCGGCCGGCGCAAAGGGTGCCGTGTCGTTCAGCAGTTACACGCTGTCTCTCATGACTGTCGCCTTGTTCCAAGTGAGCCGTGGCTGTTACAGTGATCGGGCATGGTGCTGACATGTATGACAATCAGATGAAGGGCCTACTGCCGAACCTGCAGGGTGGTTTTGAAGGGTCGGACGAGAATAACAACGACATTTTCTGGTTCCGGCAAAAGGAACGAAGAATCTGCTGCGATACTCGCTATTCGCTTGCAGAAGACTGGATACCCTCCGAGACTCTAAAGGTGCAGGATGCGATGCTGCTTTGGTTCAAGTCAGTCACGTCCCTTGTGCCTCGACGTTTCCTTCACGTGTTAATTCAATCTGCATCATAGGTACTGGAGCCATGAACATGACTACAAGCACACCGTTGTGAGCGTGCAGCACGGGGGCTTTGTGAAAAAGCCGGACGTTGACTCGGATTTCCCCGCACAATCCTCGCATCAAACGAGTCAGCCTGCGGTTGTGGGAGGTGGGGATGAAGATTCACTAGAGAAATTGGAATTGAGGGACGAGGTGCCATCTGTACCTCGCTTTCCTGCCGACGATGCGCGCCATCGGATAGAGGTGCACGAGCCACATCCCCACTCGCCGCCTCCTCGAGGCACTGTTCCTGAGGAGGCTGCTCCAAGCGACACCTCCGGTGATTTTGCTTCTTGGGCACATCCTTTCTGCGTTGCCGATCCGTTCATTCCGAGCAAGGTGCGTCTGTCGTCCTCCGTCATGGACCACCCGAGAGCGGACGTTTACACGGCCGTGGGTCATGACACTGACAGAATCTCACCGGAAACATCTCGCATGACACCATCGCAAGATTCAAAATGGAGTGTACGCGGGCGTTGTCGCACCCAGGCAGATTCAAAGACCAAATCACGCCTTCCAGCACTGATACTGGGGATTTAGGCCGCCCTCCCATCTACGAACGCTTTCAACCGGTTAAGGATCTGAACCCGAAACGTAGGGGTAAAGTGTCGGCAGCACTACGTGATCATCCGACCTCAACGCAAGGGGCGCAAGACAGCAAGTTTCTGCCCAAGGCCAGCGCCAAGCACTCGCACGCAAAGCATCGGGTACGTGCCGCTGACACGACGGAAAGGCAGTCGTGAGTAGCGGTTCACAGGGATGGAGAGCCTGCGTATCCCATTTTGTAGCCATAGTCATACGTGCGCGTGATTCGTCGACGGTTCTACCCTCAGCTTGTATAGCCGCAGTGATGCTTACTAAGCAGGAGGATACAGCAATCCCGAGTCGCGTCGAGTCTCGACCAGTACACCGTCTTAAAAGTACTGTCTTAGCGGCAGTCAGTATTTGGTGTCCTCAACGTCTCGCCGGATCACCTCAACGTTCGAATAGGATTTCGAACGTTGTGTCTCGAGCACTCTCCGTGTCCAGGGTCCATCACCCCCTCCGCGGACGCGTCGTCGCCACACAAAACAGCCTCCGTGTCATTGCACGCGTTCGGTTTTCGCAATATTCGCGAAGAACTGCTCCCCCGGAGTCCTCTTCTTTCCATTCCAAGACCTAGCACTAAAACCTCAAGTTAAGGCTTACCGGACCACGGTTACTCCGGCGCTTAAAAAGGCGAGGGTAAGTATAGCATCAATAATAGTGGAACCAGATACTAATGTAATTGTGGGATTGCAGCTCAACTCACGCCAGCTTCTCACCTGCTATTCAGCCGTTCGGTTATCTACACCACCTTTGAATGTTACAATAACGGCGGAACTCAAGAGCCGTTTATTATTTTTGCCCTTGAATCATGTCGAGACAAATGTATGTCAGCCTTCACTAAACATAGCAGTTCACGCAATGTACTTACTTTCTCCAGCCAAGCTTCAACTCCAGATGATCATCTAGTCAGTAGAGATGCTTTACGTGCTGGCGTTGAGCGAGCAATGGCAGAAGAAAGCGCGAGGCACACTCGTGTTATGCATGAACTAAGGATCCGCTATAACACCTTGGCGCCTTTTTCTCAGCTACCGCAAGAAATCTTGGCAAAAATCCTTGTCGAAAACTCCAGGCGTGTCGACGCCGCTTTCCGAGACGATCTTTCGAAGCGCCCCGTCCCCCCACAGACCGAGAAGTACTACGACTGGTTGGCAACGGCCCAAGTCTGCCGACAATGGCGCGCCGTTGCACTTGGCTTTCCCAAGCTTTGGAGCAGTATCCTCATCACCAAACCTAAATGGGTTGCGGAGATGTTGCGGCGTTCGCAAAGCGTACCTTTGACGGTGACAGTACGATTCCCTGCTCACGGCGAGGAAGCAAACACGCAGATATCCCGGGCCTTCGAGAGGGTACTTCGGGAACTCCACCGTATCCAGCACATCAACATTCACGTCTCATCGCAGATCAACATATGCATGACGATGCATGGGCCGGCGCCCCTGTTGGAGAGTGTGTCGTTCTGGGACTTCCGGCCTAGATCATCCCCCCTTTCTGATGTTATCAACGACCAAGCACCACGTCTACAGAGTCTACAATTTACTGGACGTCCAACCAGCTGGAATACACAATCCTTTCCGTCTACTCTGAAGCATCTCGCGCTACTGAACACCAAATCCTCGAGAAATGGTTTGCTCCGCGCCGAGGATGTCCCTGTCATCTTCGGTAGACTCCAGTGTCTTGAGAGCCTCAAACTTTCTCACGTCTTGGAGCGCCGTTCCGGAGAATTGGGGGAATCGTCCCCACCTACTCGAACCACTCATCTTCCTCGTCTTCGCACAATCGAAATTTCCGAATCTAATCCACTCGATGGTCTCCACTTCTTGGACCAACTCTCTTACTCGTCAGACAGTTTCACATTAGTCAATGGCTCTTTTTTTTCTGACGCATTCACCAATTCGGCTTTTGTCCAAGTCGCCTCGAAGCTGCGTTCGTATTGCACCCTATCGATCACCGAGACCACACATGTACAGAGAAATCTCCCCATGGTGTGTTTCCACGCTGCAAACGCTACAGCGCCAGGATGCGCGGCTTTCGAGCTGTCCCTGGTTAAGCACTCAACCGCTACCTCCACAATAGTGGCGGGGGTTTGTAGGAACCTTGGACCATCTCAGGTAGAGGCACTCCAGCTTAACGAGCTTTCTCTGCCGGTCGCAGTATGGCATCAAGCCCTAGGGAGCATGCGGGCCTTGACAAGTCTGCACGTTAAAGGACAGTCTACCCCTCATCTCCCCCAGGCTCTGGTCCGACGACTCGCCGGATCCGCAGATGACAGCGGACCAGGCGATTACCTTCTTCCCGCCCTTCGAGAGGTCAGGATGCAACAGGTTGCTTTCACCGCTGAGATGGCAGGCGCTTGGCGAGAATGTGCACTCGATCGCTGTGCGTACGGCGCGAAAATCAATTGGATGGTCTTCGACCATTGCTCTCACGTGAATGCCTCGGACGTCAGGCTTTTGGGGGTGCTCGTAGACTCTGTGGAGTGGGATGGAGTTGGTGGATAAGATTGTGCGGCGTGTTCGAATTCGGCTCGAACGTCTGCTTTGCCTCATTCGCGAGGTCCGTATGTCCTGGTTGTCTTAATGCGCCCCAGTCTTTGGTTCTAACGAATAATATTGTCAGAGTGAAGGTTGCTAGGGCGCTACTGTCTCTAGCGGTGGATCGATTGTACTCTTCGAACTGTTCAATACACCGCACTCTCACGTCTTACGGGCGTAGCCAACGACTATTCACTTCATCGATCGGACAGAGGCCCTCCCGTCGTGCCAATGGTACGTCCCTTCGTCGAAGATGCAAAACAGTCCGATGGCACCTGCTGCACGGAAAAATTCCTCCGTCAAGTGGACAGTCTCTGCTGCGCTCAGCCGTGATTAGAATGGTGTAAACGGCAGGTGCCTGTATCTATGCATGACTCGGATACGTAGTTGTCCCAACCGACCAATTATGGTGGGTTTTTCAGACTCGAAACGGTCGCATGCCGCGACGATCTTGCTCGACCCCGAGAGCCCGCTTCCGACGCCGATGGTCAGTTTAAACGCATGTTCCGCTTATTAGCTTGCTCGACGAGTAAGAACTGTTGAATATTGAATATTGAATCCGCGGGTGTATTATAGTCAACGGATCCACTCGTTTATGGCTATGTACCCGACATTCGGCAATGCAGGAGCTCGCGGTAGCAATGTTCTATACGTCGCAACTGTCGTTCCAAGTTGACATTGAATGGACGTTGTGACGGCCAACAAAAATTGTATCTTGTACTTCACAGGATTGAACTGCATTCAGAATGCGCAGCTACGCTGCGTTGCGTCAGCCCTCAATACTCCCGAAAGAGGTCTCTTTTCCCGAGATCAACAGATTTTGTGCAAGACGAAAAGATACTAACGATGCACAAAGGGAAGCATAGTCCGGCTCAAAACCGCAGCCCGCAAACAAAAGGTACTCTGCACAAGGGTAGGAAACAGATTGAGAATTAGACTACGCGCATAGATATAAACACAACAACGGCCCCTGCGGGCCTGGAAGATGTACGCGGCAGAGAAGTAAGGGCGGGGTGTGAGCAGGGGAACGAGCATTGCTCAATGGTGTGTCGCCTTCACGATCGAGACAACGATGATGACGATAATGATAGCAATGGCGACTCCGATAATAATGCGCATCTGTGGAGCGACTCGTCATCAGCAACGCCGTGTGTTTTGATTCAAGAAGGATGCTCGCCTTCATGTCTTTCCACCTGATAATACAGAACTGGGTGAGCGCAGATCTTGGAACGTGACAAACCGACAGCAGCTTACCACATATTCTACAAGTTGAAAACAACCGTCAGCGATTATTTGATTCAGGACGAGGAAAAGACACACCTTCCGCACTCGGTTGGCACCACGGCGGAAACCTTGTGCAGACACAGCAAGGTTGTCTAGAAAACATGTCAGAATCACTACGTCGACGCCAATAGATGGGTCCCCCAATGCGTAGCAACACACAGCTACAGCACAGACCACGCGAACAAAGTGCTTACCTGTCTTGTCTTGTAACTGATCAAGTCTCTCTCCTCGCTCCGCAACCTTTGTGATATTCTCCCGCATGATGCCTACTGTGTCGTCAATCTGTGCTTGAATTGCCGCAGTCTTGGGATTGCCCGTCGAGCCACCGGCCGGGTTCGTCGACGAACCACCGCGGGGCAGATAGGGGTCGTAAGGCTCAGACCTGCATCGTCACGGTAGGGAACATGAAGGGAGAGAATGGTTCAGAACGACAGCAACCGCCAATCGCAAGGTGAGCAGTACTGACATGGCTTGAAAGTTTGGGTCTGTCGAATACCGATAGTTTCAGCAACACAGAAAATGTACAGCTAAGGGTGGTGCTGCTCACCGTGTCAAACGACGTGAAGGGGGAGGGAATATGTCGTTGGTGGTCGTGGAGTGTCAAGAGACCAGTGGTTGCTGACGGACTGGACTGTGCCGACCAAACACGGCCAATGCCCCCTTACAGTGCCACAATGACCGGCTCGGTTCGGCCTGGTTCGGACTCAGCCCAGCTCTGCTTACTCTCGATCATTTACGAGTCGCGGCCCGTGTGCAGTCAGCTTTAGTTGGATGCCATATAGACATGGAGATAGTCTGTGTGAGCGAAGGTACGAGTTGGAAAGGACAGGGAAATGGGGCATTACGCGCGCTGGGCAGCGTACAAGGGTATTGAGATACGTGATATAGCACAACGCATGAGACAGGGTCCCGCCGTTGCAACGAAAAGAGGTCCGTACAATATGTAAGAGCCGAGATAGAAATAAAGAGCGAAACATTCTTGCCCCACCATATCACTCACAGAATGGCCCCACTACTCCTCACCCTCCTCGTCTTCCTCCTGAATAGCCTGGCGGAATGCGGGTCCAGAACGACCAGCGGGAAGCTGCCTTCGGCCGCCTCTAGAGTCTATGGTGTCGGATGCAGCTTCACCAGGCAGCGGTGATGTCCGTCCAACAGGAGAACGGCCAGCCTTTCCTCGTGTCCCCCTCGCGGTAGTATTTCCCGAAACAAGCCCGGTGGTGCCTGTCGAACGTTTACTGGTCCCCGAGCGTGCCGCACCATTCCTTGGCATCGTGGAGACGGACGGCGAATCTGGCGGCTGCGAGTAGCCTGCGCTCGTACTCGATGCTGACGACGGCAGCTGGCCCAATCCTCCGACGTACACAGGACTGTCGTCGTCTTCGTCCACCCAGTCCGACTCGTCGCCCATGGAGTGCCTGCCCGAGAACACATCGCGGATCCCCAGCGGCGCATCCGCAGGGGGCGAGATCGCGAGGACCTCGATCGCTGCCGGATGCGCGGTGCGCGTCTGCCACCCGGGCGGCTCCAGGCCCCACGACTTCTTCCAGCTGGATCGCCCAAAGGAGTTCAGATAGCTACTCCCATTGGGATTACCAAAGGGTGTCTGCCGCTTGTGCGCAACAAAGGCGGTCGACGTGTACGCCCGGCGAGGCGTCTCCTCCATGGACTGCCGCGCGCGCGGCTTGACGGGCGAGCTGTTTCTGCGGCTGTCGGTCTCCGATAGCTCGTACAGCGAGCCCTGCCGAGATGAGGTCAGCGAGTGCGCAGAAGACGTCGAATTGGATCGCAAATGCGACGGAGGTGGTGTGGGCTGCAACTGGCGCATGACGCGTGTGGAAGATCCGGAGCCGCCACGCCTGTGGTACTTGGGCAACGGCGACGCCGTCCGTCCAGGATACATCGAGCCCGCCGAGCTCGCCGAGGGAGACTTCCGGTGACGCTGGTTTGTAAAGCTCTGTATAGACGATGGCCGCGACATGTAATCCTCCCGCTCAGAGGTCGGTGTGTGGCTTCCGAATGATCGGCGCCTCGATTCACCCGTCTGGCGCGATGTGGACGCGATCTGCTCCCCGGTGTGGGATTCCATGATCTGATACTGCGTCGAGTGCACAGACGACCGTCGTGAATTAACGCTACTGGATCGCCGGGACGATACCGACGCCCGCTTGCTGCGCTGACCACCTTTTCGCCCAGACGCGACCTTGCCCCGTGAGCCTCCTGCTCGCTTGGCAGTGCTTCTGCTGCGCGACATAATGGGACTTGTGCTTGACGGATTGAGCGCCGATGCGTACGGATGGGTCTGCAAAGAAAGCCCGGCGTCGTCTTTGCGCTTTCCTTTGGCGTCCTCTTTAAACCACATACGGAATGCAGAAAGCAAGCTCGCACGATTCCGATTGCCACCTGAAAGTTTGTTCCCGTCGATATTGGGCAGCGCGGAAAGGGTATCTCTTGGTGATTCCGAGCCAGCTGGGGGCGGGGACTGCTGAGAGCCTGCCATAACCCACGGTGAGCCGACCTGCGTCGGCGCATGCACTGACTCAACACTGGCGGGAGGAGTAGTGGGCATCGCTGCGTCCTTGACTGCCCTGAGCGGAGGCGTCCTGTTCGCCTTGCCAGAGCTACCGGACATGCGGGGCTCCTCTCCGCTCACGACACGTTTCTCGACGCTCTTCTCCTTGTCGCGCTCCCTCTCATCGCGCACGCCCTCTGCGGACTTCTTCCGGACAAGCCCTGCCGCCTCGAGCGCGGTGGTTGCGCGCTGCATGATACTAACGCTGCCTGAGCGCCCTTTGCGCCCCTTCGAGCCATTACTATCCTTCACACTCCCACCTGGCGTCGAGGGATGTGACCGAGTAGCGCTTTCCGCGATGGACGGCGACGGAGACAGAAGCGGGTTGTTCGGTGATGCCGCTCGAGGGGGCGTTGTCGGACGGATGGTGGACGCGGCGGTAGGCGTCGGTGGAATGAGTTGCAATTCCGGGGCGGCATATGCCTGCAATAACGCGGAGGGAATCGGTGACCGCGCCTCGCGAGAGGAATGGCCCGAGGACGACTTCGACGTCTTCTTCTCGTCGTTCGGCGCCTTCTCTAGCTTCGGCGTCCCGTGCATGTCTTGGGGCTCTTTGTCGCTCTCCTCCAGTGCCCTGCGTTCAGCCTTCCGCTTCAGCATCCACCACAACGCACCAGTGGCGTCGCACGCGTCTGTGAGCACGGAATGCACGATCTGACCTGTGTCTAGACCCAGCATGCTGAGTGAGTTAAGCAAATCGCGCTCAAGCGGGGTTGAGAAGATAATAGGTGCAGGGGTATGCAGGAGAGATGAGAAATCCTGGGGAGGCGCCGGGGGTGCCGACTTGTCGAATGTAGGTGTAGATGGATCAGATAAAGTAGATGAGACTGAACGACGCTTTGTGCGAGCGGGCGTGCGGGTAGGATACGCGGGGGGAACCTTGGACGTGGAATTGGAGCTTGACGCTGTGCGGGGAAATGGGGGTCGGGAAGATGTCTGGTCTGGACTTGAAAAGATGTCAGAGGAAAAGGCAACCGGATCAGATGACTGAGTTCTACTGTCGACGCCAGAAAGGCCATGGGGTTGACTGTCTCCCTGTGTTGAAGACACAAGGGTATTTGAGGAGATATCCTCTACGGAAGTTGGGGCTGACGTGCGGAATTCGGAAGATGCAGAGTGGAATGTGGAGTCTGAAGTGCCCGACGACGCTGATTGCAGCTGGGAGTTGACCGCTGGTGATGTGGGCCTCAAAGGGGGCGGGGATGGCGGGGGCTGATGAAGTGATAAGCTGCTCTGCGAAGCTACGGGATTAAGAGTGATGCCAGCACGACCGGTGAACCACGGGTGTGCGAGTATCTGCGCAATTGTAAGTCGCTTTGCAGGATCGACTTGGATGACGTTCTTGATCAGATCGCGCACTTCTGCAATCTCAGCGTCAGGAGCGTCCGATCCGAGAGAGGAGGTAAGTACCTTCGGAAAGCCATTCAGGGTCCTCAAACTCCCCCAGAATGACCTTCTCCTTCATGACGCGCTCGTCGTCGTCGTCGAACGGCAATGTTCCAGTCAAGAGCGTGTATAGGATAACACCTAGTGACCATACGTCCACCTCTATATCCCGAGGTCAAAAATTGCGCAGCGACAACGACTGAACTTGCAGCTTGCCTGGACCAAGATACTTCTGTGCCAGAAGCATCTCAGGAGAAGCATACCCCGTAGTACCGCAAAAGGTCTCCAAGAGGTTGCCCCGCTCGAATTCCCGCGTGAATCCAAAGTCTCCGAGCTTGACACGGCATCTTTCATCCAATAGTACGTTCTCCAACTTCAAATCTCGGTGTACAATGCCCTTCTCGTGCACGTAGGCGACAGCAAGACACAGCTGGCCGAAAAGAACGCGTGTCTCGTCCTCGGCCAGACGACCTTTCTCTGCGAGGTAATCGAAAAGTTCTCCGCCGGAACAGAGTTCAGTAACAAGCCAGATATTAGATTCGGTGGCTATAACTTCGTACAACTGGGTAACGTGAGGGTGATGCAGTTGGCGATGATGGTGTATTTCTCGAGTCAGCGAAGCAGACATAGCCTTGGGAATCTGCTTGATTGCAACGCGGGTCCCGGACAAACGGTGTACGCCCATGCGTACTTTCCCGTATGTACCTGATGATCTCGTATGAGACAAGGGCTCCAACAGACAACGGAACGACTTCGTACCTTCGCCTATGACCTTTCCCAGCGTATAGTTCCCGACTACCCTGATTTTCTGTGACGAGAGCTCCTTGCCCAATTCATTATAGGCGTTAGCGAGTTGTGCTTTATGATTCTGAGAGACCGAGATAGAGTGTCGGTGTCCGTTTGACGCGGTAGCCATTAGAGCATGTACAAGAGTTGAAGAGTTTAATCAACGAAAGGAACGACAGAGGTTGACCAGCCTCGGAATGCAGTCGCTGAGATGCAACATTCCATCGACGCCGCTTGGGCGCTTCCCTCCCAGCAGGCGTCACAGTCACTTGCTGTCACGCGCTTGTCCTCGAATATTAAAATCGTACCGGTCCAAAAATATTACGTCGACTGCACAGGACAACGTTCTTTCCATATACCCATATAACAACGGTACGGGGATTCTTCAAGTCGGAATATTAATACAGTAACAAGACATGACATTGACGCAGAGGTGTCCAGGTTATATTAGCCAAGGAAGTTTGTGGCCCCCAAGTACTTGGCCCGCCTGTAGAGATCGATGTTCCCTAAGGCCTAAATGTCGGATCCGAATGTCTTTCGCCAACTGTGCAGTAATGTTCATAAGGCTGAATTCTCAGATATCGTCATTTCTTGAGCGGTACCAGATACGTATACCAGCCGATATTACGATTGACAACGACCCGAAGCTCTTTCTAAGAGTCACATCGGTGTTACCACCGGCCCATGTGCACAACGTACGACGGTTCAGAAGGAATATGACCAGCCGGCAGGAAGGCATACCAAATCAACTGCTCCGCTTTTTCGCGTTACGTTCTTTGCGCTTCCTGCCAATCACCGAGCCAATATTATGCTGTCCCGGTTTCGCATCGTTCCTTTCGACAGGTTTGGAATTGGGTCGAGGTTCTGATACCCTGCGTTTTTTAGGTGGGCGTTCGTCGGGTTTCTCTGCCTTGACCTGCGGTAATGACAGACGACCTTGCGTTTTCTTCGTCTCGGTAGGCTTCTGCGGAATAACCGCAAGTTCAGTCTCAACACACGATGAGCGATAACACTGCATACCTGTTGTTTGTCGCGCTGTTGAGCAGCACGTCTCTGTACAACCTGAACATTCTCAATTGAAAACTCGACAACTAGTGTGCCCTTGCTCTTTGCAGGAGCACCTCGCTCCAGCTCGTCTCTGATCCGCTTAAGCCTGGACTCATCTTTCTTCTCGTTCTTTTTCTCTGCCTTGAGCAGATCCTGCAACTCCGCCTTCCACCATGCCTCGAAGAGCGATCCCACGTCTGTGTTGTTGTTCGCCCAACGGAGCACGCGAAGCGCGTCAGCGTGCTTCATCATTTCCAGGAAACCATATCCACGGCTGCGGCCCTTGCCTGTAACGGGGTCGACGCGGTCTTGCTGGCGGACGATCTTCGCCTGCTTGACCCCCGTATTCCGCTCCGCCTTCCTTTTCCCTTTGGCCTGATCCGTCTCTTCCTTCACGGCATCACCCTCTTCGGCATCGAGAGCAACCTCGGAGAGCTCGTCCTCGCTGAGCCCCTTTCGCAGCCCCTCTTGTACCTGCTTCTCAAACGTCCGAACAGCGTGGATAGCAAGCCTCTTCAGCATGCGTTCCGTGGCGAAGATGGGCATCTGCCGTACGCTTAGGCGTGTCCTTGAAACATATAACGATGGGTTGGAGCGTAACAGGGCACGGCGCGCATTGTACGACTGTGTCCGTTTCTCCACCTCTGCCGGGTTCATAGTTTCCGCCGCCGGTGTGCTGGGTAGAATGACTACCATTCGATCGTCAGCAACCTCGAGATCAAAATCACATATTGAATGAGGACGCACTGCCTTCCCGTAGCAGGTAGAGGTTCCGTTTGTCGGCCTTCTCCCGCTGTCGCTCTCCGGCCTCCTTGAGCTTTCCAGCCTCATCTCTGGTGACGGCGCGAATAACATCTAGGGTCCGGCCTTGTAGAACTAGGCTTTGCGCCATTGAGGCGGAAGGATCGGGTGTCAGAAGTGAAGGAAGCTTGAATGGATTTTTCTTGGGCTTGTCGGGCGCATTAGCATTCTATTCACGAGAAGCAACGGTGACGCTCACTACCACCGGCTTGTCACCGGTTGTCTCTGCACGGAGAATATCACTCTGTTCCACAGCTTTATCCGCATCCGTTTTGTTCCAAAAACAAACAAATCCCGTCCCCCTTGACCGCCCGGAGTCGTGATCCATGGTAATGCGTGCATAACGTAGAGGACCGAAAGCACGAAACCTATGAATAGTTATTCAAAATGCCCCCTCAACTTGGAACATAACACTCACAGAGTTCTGAGTTCATCGTCTGTTGCTTCGAATGGAACATTGCGGACAAAGAGGGTAGTCCCACTCTCTGGCGGGGGAAGAACGGGCTTTGTAGGCTCTTGAGCATCGTTGTCCTCTTCTGCGTCGCTATTCTCGCTCCCATCATCGCTTTCTCCATCTTCCTCCCCGTCGTGAACACCGATATGTTCATCATTGTCACTGCCAGACCCACCCTCACCACTGTCACTCTCGTCCTCGTCGCCCTCATCGCCCTGCGCGTCCGCCATATCGACGTCCGAACGCTCCGCTTCCTCCCCGACCATGCTCGCCTTCGCCTTCTCCCACTTATCCTTGCTGAGTGCCCAATCCACCGCGATGACGCGCTGCGCGGTCGTCGCGTGGCCCTTCTCCTCGTCGCTTTGTTCTGCGTCCTCCGCCGTCTCCGCGCGGCTCAGCTTACGCTCCTCCCTAAGCTGCTTCTTCCGCTTCTGCTTGTCCGCCACCATCTTCACGGCCATACCCGCCTGCACCGTCATCCCGTTGCAACCCTCCATCGCCGCCTCCGCGTCCTTCCGGCTTAGCATCCACACGAACGCGAAGCCCTTCGACCGCGCCTGCGTTCGTCTCTTCTCCGACAAGCCCTCCCCTGGTTCTTCCTTCGTGCTATCCAGCGTCACCGGAATATCGATAGAGTGGATGGGGCCGTACGGCAGGAACACGGCGCGCAGGTCCTGCTCCGTGATGTTCCAAGGCAGGTTGCGAATGATGAGGCGGCTCGCACGACTTGGTGCATGAGACTTGTTCTGTTCGGCAGAGGGCGCAGCTGATTTCTTGGGACCCTTCGAGAGACCGTCCAGACGCTTTTTTAGCGTCGCGGATAGCAAGGAGCCCTTGAAGACGTGCGCGTGGAGCTTGTTGACCGCATCGGACGCGGCGCTGGGGCTGGCAAATAAGGCGTGCGCTTGAGAAAAGGCACGGTTCGCGATGATTAATTGTGGTGAGACGGCAACAACATTGTGCGAAGAACGAACCAGCCGTCCGGTCCTCGGTTCCTGAGTCTGTGGTAACAGGCCATTCGACTTTTTCTGCGCCTTGCAGCTTGCGGATTTTCTTCCAGAGGGTCTTGGCGTCTACTTCAGACGGGAGTCCGGCGATGATCACGGTACGGATCGCGAGTGGGTCTGCGGGCTTCGAGCTTTGCGGGGGACGCACAGCAGGTGGTTTGTTCGCTTTTTTCTTGGGCTGCTCCCCCTCTACCTTGTCTTGGGGCTTCGCGCATGTCTCAATACAACATGAGAAGAAACGAAGATCGAGAGCTCACCTTGCGATCTGCCCATTGTACACGGAGACTCCTACCATCCAAAGTGATGCCTTCCTTCGAGATCTGGTCATATGCCATCTGCGCGTCTTCTTTGATGGCGAAGGAGACATAGCCAACTCCCTTCGAGACGCCTGAACCATGCTCGAGGACGACGAACGCAGATCGGACGGGTGCGAGGTCGGAGAACAGAGTCTTCAGGTCCGTAGAAGTAGCGGTGTATGGCAGATTGGAGACAAATACAGTGGACCTGTGTCTCGAGCATCAAGGATAAACAAGGTGGAAATGCATTGTAATGTTACCCGTGCGCAGAGGTTAACCCCTCTTCATCCTCCCTTTCCTTCCGTTTCCCGAGTGAGCTTGCCATCCCGGATCGTATACTTGGCCCAAGAGATGCGGGTGCGCTTCCTGATATCGCAAAGATAATGCCTGGGCCGTGAGCTCAGTACGTGGTGCCTGATACCCTCCGTCGGCCTGGATATATAAATGAGTGCGAACGCGGAGAAAAGAAATATCGCGAGACCCGCAAGTGCCTCTTAGACTCATCACGTGCAACGGCGTGTCTCAGTCCGATCAACTTACACTGGCTGACCACGCTCTCAAGTAACTCTCAAGACTAGTTGCGACAAGTGTACAAAACCTGAAGACCATTTCTTTCGTTGTATCATTAATATGGTCCAGGATACTAGTCTAATAACTGACAGACCCGCCAAACTCTCCTCTGCCACGAACTTTGGACTCGCTCCGACTCCCTATGGCGGCCCTAGACGCACAAAGCATTCATATGACAATCGAACAGAGACCCCATTTTTGTAGACATCGATGTCGAGCCCGCAGCAGCGCGACTGGCAGCAGCCTTGGGTCTCTTCATATCGTTCCCAATGGCCCTTTACACATTCGGGACTGAACATGTGCGACATGATGCTCCTCTTTATGTCGTTGAAGTGCCACGAAGTGCTTCGGACACAGTACTTACTTTGAGCTTCATATCTAGCGTCTCCTTGGTTTCGAGGGCAAAAATCAGTGACACCATGTCAGGTACGACCACACCCATGTTTGTTGACTTCACAAAGTTGTGTGGTGGGATGAGTCGGAAGCATTGACGTGACGTTTCCGTGGTTCGAACGGTATTTATATATTTCGATCTGTGAAACAAGCTGACTGTGATTTAACCAGACTCCATTGACGTTGTGTTGCGCTCAAAAATGCCACACAATGTCTAAGCCTCGGGCAACAGAACTGGGCCCTGATTTTCTTTAACGTTGGCGTGTGGTGAATTGCTAGTGATGCCCCTCAAAAATTAAGTAAGGGACGGCGAATATTTCGGAAGTTCAGCATCGATGGCCCGGCGAGACTACTGACGTCCACTCCATTTATTCTCAGCAGACTGCAGAGCGGGGTCGCCAGTGACCCTGGCTTGTTCAGAAGCATGACTAGTGTGGCCACCCAATATTGCTACAGCAGTGTTCTACAGTGGCCACTCATACCTACATCCCATATATTGTTATCTTCTGTGGTATCTGCTTAACAACACCGCTCATGCACTGACCGTTACTACTTTGATGCAGATGGTATTCCTACAACTGTCTAACCTTGGATTGTCAGGCGAGTCCTTTCTCTTTTTTACGGGTTCAGTATCGGATGTTTGATCCGATGAACTTGCTACTATGTTCGACATGATTTCCATCCGGTTGGCACAGATATCTTTATCCGTCGCGGGTCTGTGTGGTTGGATACACTTATCTCGTTGGCGGCAAACGACAGATAGAATACCGTCCGCAGAAGCTATTGTCAGACATTTTTACAACCATTGCTTTGTCTAATCATAGTACGACAGCTGTGGGGAAAATCACAAGGTGGTCTCGGTGCATGTGAGTAAACCAGCGTACTTTGATTCTGAAGTTCGAGCCCCCCACTCACGTGGTGGTCACAGGGACAATGGGGATAGTAATACCAATGGTACCACGGGATTTGACAGATGATCATGGCGTCTTTTGAAAGCTCAGCGTTGCAATGCTGATATGTTTCCTCCAGGACACTGTAGGTCTTATTCGAGAATAATCCAGCCTGGTATAGACCTCTTGTGTTCCCCTCTGCCCCGGTATGTGAGCGTGGGCTTCACGAGGATACGATCTGATCCCACCTCAGAATCTTTTGCACCAGAGCTATGTACAGATCAGTTTCGGCCTGCCATCAATCGTCTATAGCTCTTCAACGGATTCGCGCGGCCACGCTACATCCATGTCGTGACCCAAGAAGCCCTATGCCCTGCATATGAGGATTTTGTGCAGTCACCGGCCCACCTAGGGTCAGAACGGCGTCTCGCAGGTACTCACCGAGACTGAGGAGCCTGATAGGCATGTACTGAGACTTTCAGACGCTCTTGTCCCAAGCAAAGACACGTAGTTGCGAACTCCCTGGTTCTTCTTGTGTATCCTTCACGGAGGATGCCTAACCACGGCACGGAACTTGCTAGACGCTTCACCGTCTTGGACATGTCCCCCGGCGTTTTCGTGAGACCTAGTAGATCCCTCGCAGCGATCACCAGGCCAGACGAACTGCTACCGCACGCGTCAAAACGCATGATGAGATCCGTGGATCTAAGTACACCTTCTCGACGGCCGCACTCCGTCCACGACGGGCAGATCACAGTCGCCTACCCCACAATCTGCAGGTGAGATCCGGGCCAATTCAACCCAGACCCGCGTGTGCCGGCGCTGACGTCGCTCGCTCGCCAGCAAGCGGCCAAGCCCATCGCAGCCTCGCACACGATCACAAACACGATCGTTATGGTCCGGCTCTGTATTGCACCCCTTCATACTGCCTCGTTCTGCGGCGGAAGGCATGGATGCACGCTGGCTGCCCATGGGGTGCGTCATGTGTGCTGCCTAGACGCTCCAGCGAGCCTTCGCCATTCACTCCTGCACCGGCCTGCCGGCTGTGGCATTGATGTCCAGACGTCTCGTCGGACTACCTGGGCCACTTCTGCGCTTCTGGTGGTGCAGGGCATGCCACGCTGCAGGGTCTGCCTCGACGGCGAACACATGCCAGCAGGCCTAATTCGCGGTGGACGTCCTTCCGGCGCACGATCTCGATGCCTTCGCTCGCCGCTGGTCGCCCTCGACTACGTACGTGATAGGCGCGGCTGTCCCGATCGCTCGGCCCTGTGCGCGTTCTGTTTTGCATCCAGGGTCTGCCGTGCGGGACTTCAAGTTGTTGCTGCACCGCGAGCTTTGAGCAACTGCTCTGGGACGCGTCTTGGTTATACGCCAGGTCCGAGGACGACGAGTGCGCTCTTTATGGTCATATTGCGGAACTCTTGTCTCTCAATACCAACAGCAGCCGGGTGATCGCAAATGAAGGAGCGGAGACTGTAAGCCCTCGTTATCATGCGATGCTAGCGCGCGCAGCTCAACTGACAGCTACGTTTTCAGCCCCGAATATAGCGTGGAAGCCGCCCTCAATGGCTCTAGAACCTTCCCCACAAACGTTGCAAGCGGAGCATTCAAAGTGCCACCTCGATCTTGTTGAAGCCTACATGAGCTCCGTCTTCGATGTATAGATTTCAATGTACAAACGGAGAGCTGCTCCTGCCGTTGAATACGACTCTATTTTCCCTGCATGTCTACTTGATACGGTGGCAGACACCCTGGAACATGGTCATTAATCGCTGCTGCGGTACCGTTCAAGCATGTGCCAACGTTCGTCCATGCGCAGACGCCCACCTCCAAATTGAGATCTTGATCGATGTGCACCCACCCGATCGCGACGTTCAAAGCACACAAGCAAAGAAGATAAAATCCATGACATTCGTGATATCGTAGGGCGTATCGTAAAGCGTCATCTATGCGTGAGATCCGTGGAAGATAGCGAGAAGGATAGAAACGGCAATTTGCTACACGAGTGGTTAGTTCGGGGCAGAGGGAAAGCGTCCAGGCAGGGTAGAGACACGAAGCGGAAGGCATTAGTAGGGTAGCAGGCGGCTCCGTTAAATAACAGGATAACAGTAAAAGAGGGGAAAGAGACTGGAGACAATTAGCGGGAAAGGAGACGGGAAACGGAGAATGAGGACGGGAATGATAACGGGGATGCAGGCAGAGACGATACCCAAGATCCTAATGTGCACGAAGCAATATAAGGCTAATATGTACAGCCGAAGGAGAAAGAGGAAATATCCGCATCGAAGTCAATCCGTGACAGAGGTATCAGGGTGGAGCAATAGGTGTCGCGATCGTATGGTACCGGGTCGAGTCGAGGAGAGCGAAAAATAAGTGATCCGTGGATGATAAATATACCGAGCCCGAAAAAAAACCCGGCTTCCACCTAAGGCGAGTGGGTGGACAGCGGGGTTCTGTATCGGGGCGGAGGGGCGGAAGCAGCGATGGACGAGTTGAGGGCCGCGCCTGCATGCGAGTGGAACCCATCGGGCTTCCCTGACAGAGGCCCTTGGCTTGCATCGATGGACGGGATCCAGCGCTGGATGAGCTGAACACGGCGCTCGTCCTTTTCGCGCTGCTTCTCTTTTTCTTTTTCGTCCGAGCTCGAAGAGCCGGAACGAGTCATTTTGGGAGGCGGGGGAGGGCTCGAGAGCCGGCTCGCCTTGTGGGGTATCGCGGTCGAGGAAGGTGTCGCTGACCGAATAGAAGGGGTAAAGGACCGCTGGAGGGGTGCAGCCGATGCAGATCGTGTATGGGTGGCGGTCGTACTACGCGCAAGGGGAGAAGGTGTATATGTGCGGATCGAGGACGTCGGGGATGTAGCACCAGGGCGTGAAGGAGGAATCGACGAAGTGGACTGAGGGCGTGGAGGCGTCATCAGAGCACTGTCTCGTACCGACGAGACGGAAGTGGGCGGCGGCGGTGTTGGGGAACCCACAGTCGGCGTCGCAGACTTGATACCATAGCGAGTAAGCTCTGCACGGAGTGCGTGACACTCTTGCGCCTTCGCCGCATATTGCGCTTGCTGTGAATAGTAGTCAGCAAAACAACCCTACGGACACACCAATATGGACAATCTCACCATCCTGAGGAACAGAATGTCAGTGATCGTATCGATTGTCAGATTATCTGGATGTACTCACTTGCGCATCTCTGCCTCGAGGTCATGATTGGCGGTCTCGAGCTCATCAACCGTCTTGCGGAGATTGTGTTCGACAATCTTAGCCGCCTTGGTTGCATCCGAGTGCGCAACGTGGTTGACCAGAATGGCGCGCAGCAATGCAGCGCTCAGATAAAGCGAAGATGCCTTCGGGGCGACAGAAATTAAACATGACATCACCGATGAGAATGGCGAAGACGAACCTGGTCTTCGGACTTGACGTCAGATGTCAACCACTGCTGCAGCTCCTTGTGCAACATCGTAACTTCCTGGACGGAACACTTCTTGGCCGCGACCTTGGCCACCTTGTGCTCCAACCGCCGGACGTCGGAGCGCGACTTGAACATACTAGGGTTGAGGAGCAGAATATCGTCGTCGCTGCCCATATCGGCGGAATCATGAACCTCAGCACCGCTCCGAGGAGTCGACCAACCACTCCCGCCGAAGTCAATACGGATCAAACGAATGGTGTCGCTGGTGAACTGCACGCGACAGAAAGGACAGGAGGGCGACAGCCGCGCGGAAGTTTTCTCGAGTATGCTATTGCAGCAGTGAAGGCACATAACATGTCCTGCGTAGGGGGGAGGGGGATTTCAATCAGAAAACGGCTGCGAAAATTTTTCACCTCGGATGAACAAAGGGTACTCACCGCAGGGAATGGAGTGCGGGTAATTGTGGGGGCCATACTCTTCTGCGCACACGTCGCACAGAGAGCCGGGAAGAAGAGAAATCATGGCGACGACGCTCTCTAAGACGACGGCCGGACTGTAGTGGGCAAGGGTGGATCATTGAGCGAGGCGGAATGATATGAGTCAGGTATATATAAGAGCGCGAGAGCCCCGGCTGCCGCATTGGGAAGTCATAACAAAGCGCCGTGCTGCGCCACACCGGACCAGGGCCACGGGCATTTTGCCCTCTGCCACTGCCCCTCCCAGACAAACATGAGGCCGAATCGAACGCACCTTCCAAGTGAGCTCCGCAAGTACCCTCCTCCGCAGACAGGCCTCCCCCTCCGCGTTGTCCGTCCGCTATACTACCTTCGGCGGCACGTCGGTGGTTGAACCCTAAATTTTCGTTCTGACAAACATAAGGTTTCGGAAACAAAAGAGACATGGTCATCCGTACCTGGGTCCTGTGCTATACTTGACCGCTTCCCGGACAAGTTCTCGGCCAGCAAGAAGAGTGGTATATAGCGTCCGTGGAAGCAGAAGAGCAAGCAACAAGTCAAATTTTCCGGAGGTCCATAAACTATAAAGCCACCCGATTTGTCAGCACAAGAGCGAGTTTCGGGTTAGGGCTCCGCGGAACAATCTTTGACACAGCCGTGGCCCGTCGTCCTCTCCTCCTCCATCACCGCCATCATGGCTGCTATCTGTCTCAACGTCTGCTGGGGGAAATTATCAGAAGACTAATATCTGGCACCGCGGATTCCTTGTTGGCTGTCTCCTTTCCCACCGTCAGCGACTAATTCTCTCCAGGTGACCGTGTGCTCTGGAATTGACACAATACTTTTCCACCCTTACTCTTACACCGGCCCTCCTGACCGAAGGCAAGTTCATTTCCCCATTCGCAACTGACGTACTGATGTTCGAATGTCGACAGAGAACGTCTTTGTACATACAAACAGCAAATGGGGACCGTGGGGCTTGGTTCCAACGCAGCTTGTGATAATGCACTCGCGCCGTCCTGCACCTCGGAGCGTGTCGCCCGTGCCTCTTTCTCGCTCCATGATCGATCGACATCGCCCAAGAACCTCCTCGTGTGCGGCTCAATCTCAGCACGAATAAGCTTGCGGCACAGCGTGGTATTGGCTTGCTTTGCCCATTGCTACGCGATCGATCAATGCCCTTGTTACGTCCCAGAGGCGTAAGACAGCGCGCTGTTTGTCACCTCGCCCCCCGCTCGACTTCTTGTGCGTAACCTCTGTGATCCTGGTGTCGTGTTCTCCTTTCAGCCCTGGCTGCGTGGCGTGTTCCCGCGCACCTTGGACGACACTCGGCAGCTATCTCCGACCCCATGCCCTGCATTTCCCTCACAATCATGGATGTGGTTCTCTGCATGTGACAATTATGCGCCGCATCCTACCGCGTTCGCGCGGTACTGTCCGGACCTAGTCCGGGTAGATTTCAACCCATCCACGTCCGACTCCAAGGGTGTCTGCCATACAGCCACCCAGCGTTATTAATCCCTCGAGTCCTTATCGCCACATCCGGCCAGCCCCGGATCCCATGACGCAGCTTCCCTCGAAGCTACAGGAACGTTCGACGCGGCCCTCGAACCGCGCAATCCGCTCCTCAACCTCAGGCCTCAGTACTCAGTGCGCAAGCACGTTCGGTCGTGTTATCGATCCGGAGATCGACGACTGCAGCGCGCACTGGTTCCGGGCTCGGGATGGACGCTGCGTGATTGCCTTTGGCGAGACCGTAGGTGCGTTCGAGATGCCGTTCATTCAGCGGAAATCTCGCCGATGCGTGGCTAGCCACTCGCCCCGGTGCCCCCGGGGGCCGGGATCGCTGGGGAAGGTATGACCACCTCCATGATGCGGATCTCGGAGCAGGGGAGATTGACACTGGAGATGCGGGCGATAGGCTCACGGCGTGGTCTCCGCGGGAGATCACGCTCGCCTGTGCGGCCCGCGGTGTCATTACGGTCTTTAGATCTTGTGGCAGCAATTGTTCAACGTTCAATCCCCGACCCTCCGGGTGTGCAGATGTTTCGCGGCAGTAAATATTGTGTTGCAGTATCTGACCGTTCAAGCTCTAGATCTTGTGTAGACGGTCTTTGCCCTCGGCAAACAATGTGCTCTGAACACGATGCGTATGGTGCTTGTCCAAATACAGTAGACAACATCGAACTGGCGGTATACGTACCTGTTGCCGGCCTCCTCGTCTGCAAACACGATGCTCGCAGGGGCACCAAGCTTGCCTATTGGCCAGAGCAACGCTGATGTGCATCGCAAAATGCACCGTCCCGTTTCCCTGCTGGGGCTTCTACTCTCAGATAAGGGCAACACGTGTAAATCGCCCGGTCGCTGCTGCAGCAACGTCGCGATGTCGTTTTGCCGTCGCGGCCTCTGGCGAACGTAGCCGTGCGTGCATAACGCGAAAGCCGTATCTCGGTGGCGAGATTGTTGCTTCATGCCACGGACACACGTCCGGTAGTCGAGTCCACCGTAAACGACGTGCGTTCGCATGCCACCTGTATCGGCAGACGTCGAAGACGAGCTGTGAGAACGATTTGTACGTACCACGTATAAAAGGCATGCAACGCATGGATCGATCCAAGGGCCTGTGCAGCCAGATATGTCGCGCGCGGACACAAAACTACGCCGCACCAGCATATAAGGCTACGATCACCATCGCCCGACTGAAAGGGCATAGACGATGATGAGGTATCGATCATCACAACGCGAGGCATGTCGGACATAGATTTGGAGGGTGATGGACAGCATTGCAGGGACGGACGGCCTAGGGAGAAGCACCTTCTCCGCCTATTCCGGGCACCGTAACGGTGACGCGCTATGTGCTATTCGGTTGAGCCCAGGCCCTGCAAGACGTCATACACGCTCTGCAGTCCGCGCGCGAAGTGAGCAACGGCGGTCCGGGGTGGTGGAGAGTTGCAGGACGTGTTCCCGAGCAGAGTATATCTTCATTGCGAGAGCTGCAGATACGCTGTCTTGCGAGTAAGCGGTGGTGCGTGGAGGCGGACAGGAGAAATTGTGCCTCCGTGAAGGCAGATTGCAGTCCCTGCTTATCTTGACGTTGAAAACAAGGCGACGCGGTAAGCGAGTGGACGTAAGGCAGTTGGTTATAGATATCGTCCACAGCAGTCCTTCAGTCTAATAACGTGTCCGGCGGAAGCATAGTTTGTCTGTATCGTGCGGGTACAAACAGAAGCCCAGACTGCGTCACAGACAGCAAAAATGGGAAAAGGTGTGAAGAATCCTTGCAATATATCATAGTCCGGACAAATATCGGACTCAGTCGAAGAGCACTTAATGAAGTTGGTGCAGAAAGGGAACAGAACAATGATGGATCTGACGCAACACTCACCGATGAGGAGGTACAATTTTTATGATGCCACGTCAAAGAGGATCTGATAACGTATGTTCCGAGGGAAAAGTGAGACAGTGCGGCCTCAAAGGCGCCAATTTCAGTTGGCACCTTCACCTTGGACAGTACTTCCATCAAGAAGTGCGGCGAATCAGGCTGTAAAGACCTGACGCGGAACTGAGAAATTTAATATTGAGCAATCGAGTGTAATGAGCCGCAAACAGGTCGATGTCGCAAGCTTACTGCGACATTGCCTTATGGACAGCTTCCAAACGTTTGCCAAACCGAAGCCCTGGAGACTGGACCATCACCGTCAAATGCATTGCACATGATGGCGTTCCAACGGATTCCCCCAACGATTCGTTGGCGAAACACGATACGTACGCGCCTTTGGATCCCCCAATTGCAAAGATGTCGGTTCTCTGACAGTCGCTCTTCCCCTGGCTATTTTTCAAGATATGATCATCTGAAGGAAACCGGACGAAGGGTGCTCTTGCGGTGACGACCATTTGTCCAGCAGTCATGCGGCCGTGTGACCAGAGTGAACAATGTAAAGCAGCAGAGCGAGAAGAACCACCGAATCAAACAAGATCAACTCCGAGAGAGCTTGAGCATAGTTCAGAGGAAATAGCGGGTGAACTAGAGCAGGGAGAATTCCCTGGAGTCATGTCGACGGATGGTATGTGGCCAGGGCAGGGAGTGGCGTGGTAGTATCCGAATGCGGGAGGATCGCGGTCGGTGTTCGCTTGGCCGCAAGCGTCGTCTCCGACCACCACCGGACTGGACACCAACTTCACATATTCTGCTGGACAACGCCTGTTGTCGCCGAAATTACTGGAACTAGGTCAACCGCATCTGGTCCCTGCGAAGTTGGCGACACTCTTGCTCACTAACCGCCGACCTCGACAAAAATATCGACAGGTCGGACGGTTGGAGCGCAGCTCAGGATCTGGGGACGTAGCTCACGGGTCGCTCTGTCGAGTTCGCTGCTTGTTTTCCGTACAAAGAATCTTGCTTGACATTGTCGATATCCGACCTTCTTGTCGCGGCTGCTTGGACCTCGCGGCGGCAAACCACTATGGCCAGCTTCAAGGTCGTGCTGGAATTGTTCCAGTCTGATTTGCTGAAGCAGTAGACCTCCCGTCAAAGGCTTGGTTTGGATGTCACCTGCCGAGTCTTCGCCCGTCTGACTGCTATCGGCTGCTGGGCTAAACCAGACGGTTTCGCGCCATCGAACGGCCAAGCCGCTGCCATCGGGTGTTCTTTAGGTATGTCCGTCGGAAATATCACTTTTTCTTCTTCTTTGCCTTGACATGGGCACGGCGTGTTTCGAGGATGTCGTGAGGCGCACGCTGTACAATATGCCATCCGGGACAGCTTGTAGTGTCCGTGCGCTGCCAACGTGCAGTCTGCTTGTGCATTGTCTTGATCACACACCCTTTTGAATGGGTATTCTTCTATGTGTTTCTCCGAAATATCAATGAGGAGGTTTCATTTGTGAACGACGAAGTGATGAAGACTCGCCTTTCTCAGCGCTTTCTTTCCATATTGTGTGACATGTGACTTGTCACTTGTCACGCAAGTCGCACATTTGTGCTCAAGCTGTTCGTGAGGTGGAGTATACAGAGCTATAATGAGCAATTAAGATGCTGAACGCACTAGGCACTTGTTGCGATTTTACAGTTTTTGTTGTTGTTGTTTTGAAGTGGTTACGCATACCAGGAGTATGTGCGGTGATTTATGGAAGAAGGGTGTGGGTGCCTCATCGATGTCTTTCGTGCTATGCAGCCAACGTCTGCGTTCCTTGAAGACAAGGATTAGAATGGGGCAAATTCTGACTTACTATTGTTTCAAAGCCCGTTCACGTTGAGGAAACGGCCAAGAAATCATGGAGCATCGTACCCTCCATTTCCGTAAATCTCAAGGACATTCCGCCTCTCATCTTCAGGTGTTATCAACGCCTGCAATATCTTGAAAGCTAGAGGAGTGCAGAGACAGCAAGGTCCAGCCGTGATCGCCAAGGCCCGATCAATATTCGCGGACGCGAATATTCCAGTGCGCGAAAGTAAATGAAAGCGTGTCGGGTGGCGTGGCGTGGCCAAATGCAGCTGCGGCTCGCCGTTTTACGAGACCGTTGCTTCTAGCATATGCTGCTGCCACTCTACATGATGTGTAGGTTGACTTTACGCGGTCTAGTCCCCTCTTTCCACGACCATTTCTGTGTCTTTCTTGTGCTTGCTGCCCTAACTGTTGGAAGCATCTGAATTGTCGTTGATTCTCCTTCCACTTTCCCGTATATCCCGAAAGCGTCAAGGCACCGTCATCTCAATTCAAATATCCCCACTGGCCATGTCCACGCTCGACTGCTCATCGTCACGACTACCAAGCTACAAGGCAGCCCATCTGGGGCGATACCACCCGTATCCCAGAATTTCTCGCCGGAATGATCGCCACGAGGACGATGCGGTGAGTGCACCACAATGTGGTTGTAAGTTCGCAGCGGTATCATTAAGACGTGACATGTTCAGTTGCGCCGCACTTGTGGTGAAAGCGATGTGAACGGGAGCCGTGGGTCTCCTTCTCCGAACCCGCCGCCTGCGGTGTACCTGGTGAGTGCCCACCTTGGACGGTCTCTGGAATTTGCGACCGCTCATGCATGTCTTCCTACCCGCGCCAGGGTCCTGTGTACCGCATCCAGAATGAGCCGGACGGGGATGTGTCGATTTTGGAGCTCGATGGGCGTCCTTCTGAGCAAGGACATCCTAAAAAAGAACAAGGCGCCGAGCAGCTGTCGAAGCTCCCGGCGTTCATCAATGTGAATCCATCGCTGTCTCTGGACTTCCCAGCACCGCTCATTGTTTGCATCTGCCAGTTCATTGTTCTCTCTGTGGTGCGCAGGTATAATGCCGTTCGGTCTGGCCGCATCAAGTCCCCGTCTTCAAATTGAATACATAATGAGTGAGGCTGGGAAACCGTTGCTTAGGAGATGCAAAGGGGCTCAATGCGTGGTGTGGCTCTTATACTCAAAACGGCGCTGATTGTTCTTGTCATCGTCGGTGGTGAATTCATGGCATGTAAGACGTGCCCGTGCGATACTTTTCTTGTATATAATTCCTTGAATAGAGCATGCTACATACTGATATGACTTCTTCCCAATTATTTGCCGCGACGTATCTCCGTTATGTGTTCTCTCGAGCGCCATGCAGTCTAATGAGCGAAGTCCTCGTAGTGTGTGCAAGTAGATATCGTTTTCAATCGCTACTGGGCCATTTCCCCAATACATTGGCTCTACTCACCGCTATCCACAGGATCTACTACGCCAATACAGAATCATAAGTATAACCACAGTATACTACACCTTGCTTTCATCGGGTTTGACATCGCTCTAAATTCCGTGCAGTTCCTCCCAATGATCTAGATCTAGTCGCCCCCAGCTCACGGCTGTACACGCTTCACCAAGTCGAGCGTCGCCTTATTCGCCTCGATCCGGGCGGCGAGGAGATGGCGGATAAGTCTTCGCGAGGGCACAGCAGGAGGGCTGTGTCTATCTACTACATCTCCCTGCACGGCGTCGGGTGTACCGGCAGTGCGGCGCTTGATGTACGGGTTGACAGGGGCTTTAAGCGGGACAGTGTAAGGGCCCAAGTCTCGCAAGGAGACGTCGGCGGACGGCGGCGAGAATAGGCCCCCTAGAATCCTGAAGGACGCAAGGAGCCGTTTGAACCTAGAATCGAAACGCGGTCATATATCCGAAGAGCGGCGAGCAGACAACACCCACTGCGCATAGTTGCCTGCGGAGCACGGACAGCGACCGTCAGCCCCCCGCGCACGCGTCACTCGCGACATACTACGGACCTTCGACCAGGGCGTTGTGCCACCGGAACAGGACCCACGCCGTGCCATACATGACGCCCACCGTCCCGACCGCGCGTCTGGCCATCCCGCCGCTAAAACACCACGCACCGGCGTGGCGAAGCATCTGCAGCAACATGTTCTGACTGGTGTTGCTGGAAGGACCGACGCTGGCGGCAGCGGCAGCCCTCGCGACGGTCCTGCCCACGGCAGCATACACGGCGGCTGCGGCGAGACCACCAACGACCGCCTTGTACTGCGCACGGCCCTCTTCCTCGCCCGGGGTCGACAGGCGATCGCCGAGACACGCCATGCAGTACACAGGGAGGTGTAGCAGGACCATTGGGAGAAATAGCAGGAATCGCGGATGTCGCACTGTCGCTGCAAGCTGCTGCAGAAAGGCGAGGACGGCGCGGTTTCGTGTGATGGGCGCGTGCGGATCTGGAAAGACGGCGGACAGTGATGCGTGCGAGATACCTGTATAGTGCAGGAGGGAGTAGTATTTGAGAAGAGATGCTCTTATGGCAGACAGGGTTGTGTCGTCGGTGCGGTTGGTCAGGTTGATGTAACTACAGGTGAGGGGGAGGAGAATATTCTTTAGCATTGGGCTGAGTCTGTGGACCGGAGGGACGTACGATCGAGTCACTTCGACGTAGTCCTCGAGGGGTATTGTTCGCTCGTCACACAGAATGTCCCTTACAACTTTCGCAGCGTATACTGTGTCCCTTGATCACGCCAGTGCTTTTTAGTCGCGTCCTAGACAATCACACAGGCCTGAAACTCACCAGTCTGGCGCATTGATCGTGAGTTCAACCATCCGTTTCTCAATTTCGCTCGTAAGACTCCTAACGACTGTCCACGGGTCAACCTCTGCGTCCGAGAGATAGCGCTCCACGAAAGGTTGTATGTCTATAGGTTTCCCCCATCTGCACACGGAAATCAGTCCCCAAGATACACACAGACGCGCTCTGAGAATCGAACCTAACGCGGACCTGTAAGAGACCAGAGAAATGAGCGACGACACGGCAAAATCGCGCGGACCACCCACTCGGCTCTGATACTGCGATTTGTCCGTATACACAATCCCAACTGGCACGATCACCAGCGGCTTCCCCGGCTTCTCCGCATCGCGTTTATCCCCGCACCAGCGCATATACTCCAGCGCAGCCCTCGCCGCACCATCCTTCACCTGCACGATATGCGGCTCGGTGTAGCTCGTGCCCTCCGGGAAGACGCCGACGACCTCGCCCGCGTCCAGCGCGCGGAAAGTCTCGCGAAACAACGCCTGGTGGAAGTCCGCACTGGTGCTTCCAGCGGCGGCGCCGCTGTTGGGATTACGCAGCACGGGGATACTCCCGGATGAGAGGAGGATCGCGCGCGCGAGCGCGTTCTTGAAGAGCGTGGACTTCGCCCAGAAGCACAGCGGGCGCCGGTGCGGGATGGTAACGCCTGCGCACGACGGGGTGAGTCTGGCTGCGTGAGTCGAGAGGCATATATGCGGATGTCTCACACAGGGTTGCAATATCGAGGATTTCATTATGGTGTGACGATGCTCTGATGGACAAGAGGTGTTAGAACCTCGTGCGCATCAAGCCGCGCGCATGTCCGATGCCTAACCACATATCTAGCGAGAACAGAACGTACACAATGAGCGGCCCATCCGGGGGCACGTTCTCCTGTCCATCGACATGAATCTCGGAGTAGAATGCAAGACTCCAGTCGGAAATTTGGCGAAGAGCTCGGTAAACGAGTTTCAGCTCCATTCTAGTTCTCAGCGAACGGCCGCGGATGGCCCAACGATACAGATGGTAGAGGAAGCCAGGCCTAGCAACACAAACCGGAGATATACTATACGTGCCAGCCGTCAGTTCATGAACGCCTCCGAGTCGACCGCAACGGTCAATATGGAGACGCCCCCGCGCACATGACCCGGATAACGTATATCGCGAGTACTGGACTATATTAGACCACGGTTTTATTTTACTGCCGGTGTGCTTCGGACGTCCGTATGAAAACAGAAAGCAGCGACCGCGGGGCAGGTCTTTGCACAGGCCAAAGAACCCGATGCGCGTCGTGCAGCGACATTTGATCATTGACAACGTAGAATATACATGACGATGATCCGGACTTTTCTGGATCGGTTTCCCGCGAGATCACAGACGACGACCACGACGACCACCCTGCACACCACAATCCCATCAGATCGGCGCTGGCTGACCAGAAGGCAGAAGCTCTCACCTTGCGCCTCGTAGAATCGGTGGGGATAGGCGTAACATCCTCAATGCGCCCGATACGCATGCCCGCGCGGGCAAGCGCACGCAGCGCACTTTGGGCACCGGGGCCGGGGGTCTTGGTGCCAGTGCCGCCGGTCGCCCGCAGCTTGACGTGCAGCGCAGTGATGCCCACCTCCCGACACCGCGTAGCGACGTCCTGGGCTGCAAGCATGGCCGCGTAGGGCGAGGACTCGTCGCGATCCGCTTTCACCTTCATACCACCTGAGAACATGTTCAGAAGACATGTTCCAGACGCGCAAAATGTCATGGCTTACCGGTCACGCGCGAGATGGTCTCTTTGCCCGACAGATCGGTGACATGGACGAATGTATCGTTGAATGAGGCGTAGATGTGAGCGACACCGAAGACGAGCTCGCCCTCCGCAACCTGGGGGCCAAGCGAGACGGTGTTTTCTGCCTGTTGCGTCTTGACCTTTTTGGGAGGCTAAGTGGACGACATCCGTTCGTTAGCATGCACATCCATTTGCGTGAAGGCCGGATTAGATCGCAATTCGAGTTCTGGATGTTCGAGCAGCTGCAGATAGAACTACTCACCATCTTGTGGGGGTCGAGGGAGTCTTGAGGGGGCTTGAGAGATGGATGGGATGCGATCAACGAAACTGGGCTCCTGGAAAGCTGTCACGCCTGCGTGATGGCCGCGTATTGCGTGACGTCACACATGTCCAGAAACAAATGAATCGTCACACAGCCTAGCCGTACGCGTTTCCTTTGTACCCCACGTGCACACAGAGATGGTCGGCAATATTCAGCTAAAAGCTCCGTTCCCCATCCCATCTGTCGTTAGCTTCCACCCCGAATTACCCAAAGATGTTGCCGACATTCTTGCATTCAGCTACGCAGTATCGGTACGGTCTATCCCTTTCCGCCGCACGTCAGGTTTCGTGCTCAATTCTTGCAGCATCCCAACACACATTCCTGAATGGCCTCGATATGGCGGGGATTGGGGCCCAGTTAACCGACATGCAGCAGACACTGCACGACATGCAGAAGACACAGAACCTCATGCTGCAGGAACTGCAAACACTCCAAGTCGACTTGCGACGTGTCGATGCAAACCAAGGAAATACTACAATCATCACCGTGAATACGAACTTGAGTCACCGGGCTGAGAGTAGTTACTATATGCTAAAGAAAGTGGTATGCAGTATCTACCACTCAAGTTAGTGATGATATGTCCCTGATTCTAACTATTGTCACAGGTTCCTGGCGATGGTTTCCTGGTTGCGACTGGGGTTGCTCCGAACAATCTGGTTGTTCCGGATGTCCCCCCTGGCCAAGTTGGGAAGGTGTATGCTCAGGGCCGGGTGGACCCGCTTACGTTCAGCCACACAGACATCCTGGCAGTTATATGATTCTACAACGAGACGTTTGACATTGTGCTAGCTGATAATGAGGTCGAACGAGCCAAGAAGCTTATCAGGGCTACGGTTGGTTACAGTGGAGGCCCATTCTAAAGTAAGTTTTCGCTGTCGATGCAGTGGTTTGATCTTTACACACAATCTTCTTCATCCAGCGCACTGCATTTTTCGTCTGTATACTATGATTAGTTTATTCTCGCTGTGTTGTCGGTGATTGTTGTACAGCTTCTCGAATGATCGCGGTTCCTCAAAGTGTTTGATTTGTTGTGGCAGTGGTTCACCTCCCAAAACACACCGCATTTTACTCGGTGCTCTGACTGTGAAGTGGGTATTGAGGTCGATGTCTGAAAGGGGCAGGTTCGAAGGTACCGGCACCCCTCCTCCAGATTCGCCGCAAGGAAGCTCGTCTTTTTTTGGAGGAGCTTCAAACCACGCCACAACTAACTTGGTTAGCCAGCTTGTCCTCAACAACGGCATCGCCTGGCATCGCGCAGGGTGTCCTCAACGCGTAGGTCTGTTGTTTTGTACCAGATCGAGAGCCGTCTCAGATACCACGAAGCACAGGATCCGTGTGCTACGCAGTACTGGTACGATATCTCCCTTCCGCTGCTCGTAGCGTCCCAGTCCACATTCCCGAGTCCACCATTAATCCGACGGGAATTCAGATGCAGTTAACCAATATGGAGGAGTCACCGCGTAGCGCACAGGAGACACTGCACAATCTGCAGGAGACGCTGCGCAGCGTGCAGGAGACACTGAAAGATGTGCAGGGTGCGCAACAAGAGCTCCGAGATAGCATACGACTTGTCAACATAAAACAAGACAACGTCAGAATCGCCTCCATCAACAGTGCCGCATTTAAATCTGAAGGTCCCTTCGGGAGCTACTACATGCTGAAAAAAGTCGTGCGTAGTCTCCACCTGTCTCCACGCATTTCAGTGATGACATGTCCCTAATTTTAATTATTGTCACAGGTTCCTGGTGATGGCTGGCAGCTTGCGTCAGCGGTTGCTCCGAACGACCAGACCGTTCCGGATGTTCCCCTTGGCCAAGTTGGGAAGGAGTATGCTCAGAACCTGGTGGACACTAGTAAGTGGAGCCATACGGATGTCCTGGCAATCATACCGTTCTACAACGAGTCGTTCTGCATTGAGCATGACGAAAATGAGCTTCTTAGAGTCGCGAAGATTGTCCATGCTCTGATTGGTTTAGGCCCACCGTAATAAAGTAAGTTATTGCTGTCGATGCGATGGCCTAGTATTTACACACAATCTTCTTCCCCCAGTGCGTTTGCTTTGTTCTTTTGTACTATGACGGTTTCTTCTCTGTGTGTTGTCGGTTAATAGCCATTGTTGTGTAGCCATTGTTGTGCAGCCTGTTCTCGATTTGATGCTCCCTTGGAGCGTTCAACGCGTCGTGACAGCGGCAACCTGCGGGCTGGGACTCACCGAAATACACAGGTGTGCTTTTACATGTTATTGTTCATTGTCCACTGTTCGGGTCTTTTACCGTTTCGCATTCTCCCTCGTACTGAGAGGGCGGGATATAACATTTGCAGAGCCTCCAGATCCTATGGAAGGCGCCCTTGTTTGGACTGAATCATAGCTACTAACCTCACTCTACCTGTAATCCGAAGACTGGTGCACTTCTAACCTTGTTCGCGGCCGCACCCGTCAGGATATCTCGCGATCGGGCCAACGGTATACTGCAAGACACTATACTGCGGGAGCAGACCATCGTCCATCACATCGACAAGCGCAATCTCTGAGCTTGTTCTCGGTCAAACTAGAGTTGGTCGTTCGCAACAGAGCAAGGCCTCGCTCACCATGTGTTGATTTCCACAGCGATGACCTACATGCCGCCCTCGCGACCGCACACGTCAAAATACTTCAAGCCCCGTCCATGCCTTTGCGGGAAGTACTATAGCGCCGCCATATGGTGCCTCGCTGCTACCCTGTCTCATATCCGGCTGTCTGGCTGTCGATGGAGGCGTGTATTCCGGTCTTCCGCTATCCTCGTGTATCAGGCCTGTCGGTGCACAGCCGTTCGATATGGGCTTCTGTCATTGCAGTACTTGGATGTGGACAGCTGTGATCCCTTCTCCTGCCGCGGGAGTTTAGTTGTCTGAGACCCTTTGAATCCACCGTCCACTGAGGGTGGACGGTCTGTGGAACAGCGGGCGTGATAAGATGGATGCCGGTGTGGGATTCGGATAAGATATGGATCATCTGATTTAGACGGCGCCGCACCTTTCTGGCTTGGGCGTATGTGCTTCCCGGCGCCTGGGGCCTGAATGGGGCTCAGTCGGCCATGCAGGCGTCCTGCAGCTCTATATAAGCCTCTGTCGCCATCGATCCTCCTCAGTCTGAGCCCCCATCATCTACGCTCACTCACCCACCCACTCATCACTATACACCATGGCCCCCAGCCCCCAATGCAAGGCCCTCGCCGCCGCCAAGGACAAGAAGGGTCAGTGCTCCTCGAGACATGGCCCCTCTCCCGTCGATGCTAAACGTGCCTGCTCGCAGGACTGTCCTACGCCGCCATCGCTTCCCAGCTTGGCTCCTCTGAGCAGCACGTCATCGACAGTACGTGTTCCCGCCTCCATAGCACTCTGTGCGTGTCGCTCACCGCGCGCCGCCCTCTGCAGTCTGCACGGGTGCGTCCACCCCGACCACCACCGAGTTCAACCGGCTCGCGCAGGTGCTCGACATCACCTCCCCCGTAAGCGCTCTGTCCAGTCCAGTCGCCGACCTGTGCAACTGACGAGATCCACAGCCCCCCACGGACTCTGCGCATGTTCGGGTCTGAGCGCATGTGTTATAATGCTGTACCGCTATCTTGTGCTGTATAAGGGGCCATATCTGTTGTAGGATCTATCGCATGATGCAATGCAAATAACTCAATGCATGTGGCTAGGCTCTCGGAGCCTTGTCTGTAGGATGCATCGGATGGGGCCGACATGACTGATTCTATTTCGCCACATAGATTGAAGACTCAAAGACAGGAACGGAAGATGCACCACAGGAGACGCTGAACACGCCAATAATTAACCAATGACAGCATCTCGATTGTGCGGCGTTCGTACCGTATGAATTCGTCTGGCTTCCATGTACAGTCGGACGGACGGAGCATATGTCAGGACTGCAGATAATGGGCAGAGGTGCCATAATATTGAGGAGTCCTACCGTTCCATGTACAAATTGTCACAGAACTAGCCGCATGAGACGGTGTTCAGACTGCCAAGGAAAAGTGCTCTAGGATGGATATTTTGTACAAATGCGTAAGCTCATATGTCGATCGTAGACTGTCATGAAGAGATGCGATACAATACATGTGCACAGGCACCGACCACCAGATAAATGCCGCTTGCACTCGGCCCTTTCGACGCAATACTGCAGGAACCGTGGAGGCGCGCACACCGCACTACCTAGTACGTGCCCATAATCCGCTCGATCTCCAGCTGGCAACGGACGCGCGCAGCAATTCCCTCGGACGACTGCCCCCCGATCAGCCGCTCCTTGGAGCCATGCAGGCCCGTGGTGACCCCCTCGTACAGCACCGCAAGCATCTTAACCCACTGCGCGCCCCATACATCACGCGCCTCCATGCCGCCCACGTCCAGCGCCGCTGTAAAGGGGCACGCATCAGGACCGCACAGCCAACCGAAACAAGGAGAAAGAGGCGCACCGTGCAGGACTTGCGGCGCGACCGGGCTCTCGAGGAGGCGCGCGTCGCGCAGCATGCGCGCAAAGTACGTCCAGAAGCGCGGCAGGCGGAACGCGGGCTCGAGCGGGCGCGCGACGGGCGCGCACAGGATGTGGAAGTACACGCGCAGCAGGCCCGTGACGCGCGTCATGTGCTCTCCGAGCGCCTCGCCCCGCTCCCCGAGCGCCTTCGCGCGCCCCGCGTCGTCGAACGGGGTCCCGTCCGAGTCTGTGTCTGGCACGGCGAAGGGCACGGGCCACCCACCCGTGCGCTGGCAGAGCTTCGCCCAGAAGACGTCTGCGAAGCCGTTGAGGACACTGAGGAGGTTTGCGGCGACCTGCGCGAGCGGGGCTGCGCTTCTTTTCTCCGCGGTCACTTCGGTTTCGGCTTGGAGGAGGATTGTTTTGGAGAGCGAGGAAAGCAGGGCGATGTACACGGCCGGGGGATGGGCCGCGGGATTGACGATGTCCATTATCTCCTGGGACTGCGGGGAGTTTCAGATTTATTCGCGGGACTGAAATGGAGGACTCACTATTCGCGCAATGGACTGCGGGTCATTCGTAAGCTGCCCGATTTTGGGCGTGATTTGCCTTCGTGCGGCGCTCCATTCCGACTTTAAGGCCTTGTCGCTCTTCACGGTCTTCATAGGTCCCGCTTTCAGGGACTGAACCGAGGGATAAGCATCGTGGAACAGCAAGAGACAGACGACGCACCCGCAATGTGTCTCGTGCCCGCTTCCAGTCCTCGAACGCAGTAGAAGCGCCAAGCATCCTCCTCTGCGCCGCCTCCGCGCGCTCCTCCTCCTCGCGTCTCCTCTCCTCCTCCAGCTTCACCCTTGCCTCCTCCTCCTCCCTCTCACGCTGCCGCTGCCTCTCCTCCTCCTCCGCCCGCTGCCTCTCCTCCTCTTGCCGCCGCTTCTCCTCTTCCTCTTGGCGCTTCCGCTCCTCCTCCTCGCGCTTCTTGCGCTCCTCTTCTAGCCGCGCCCGCTCCTTCTCCTCGTCGAGCGCGATGCCCTGCTCGAGCCGCTCCCACAGCCTGCGGCTGCGCGCGGCCCACCCATCGCGCAGCGCCTGCTCCTCGGCCTCGCGCCGCAGCTGCACGGCAGCCAGCTGTGCCTCGACCTCCGCGAGCTGCGTGCGGTGCAGCGCCGCGCGCTTGGCCCTGTCGGCCGAGCGCGCTTCTCGCCGGGCACGCCGGCGCGCGAACTTTCTCTGCTTGTGCTCTGCTTTGGCGGTATCCTGTGGGGCGGCGGGCGGTCAGCAGGGACGAGATAGAGCGGGAAGAGCGCAGGGTGCGCACGGCTGCATCGCGCTTGGTGTTGTGTTCGAACTCCTCGTAGGCGTCCCGGTGGCGGACGCGCAGGCGGATGGAGGCGACGGTGTCCTCGATGTAGTACTGCTCTTTCTTGCTGAGATAGTCGTGCTTGGGCTTTCTGGAACGCGCGTGTGAGCTGCGGACACGCTGCGATGGGTACTGGACGGTGGATGATGCGAACGGTGCGGAGATGCCTTGGTCGCGCACGCTGTGGGACGATGCAGATCTCGAACGCTGGGCGCTTGTTGCGGCGTCCGTGACAGCATCCCACGACAACGGACGGACGGGTTTCAACGCAAGGCATCTCCGTGGCGTCCATACCACCGCCAGTCGATACTATGTTCGAGATGCACTCACGGTGGTGGAGGCGGAACCTCTGACTCCGACGCGTAGCAGAAAGAGTCCGTCGACGAGGAGGCGATGGACTCGACGTCAGACACGTCTGTCTCTTCGTCTGAGGATTCCAATGGTACTCCGTAGGTGTTTCGCCCCCTAGGCGACCTGCACAAGGGCGTGTCAATACGTATGCGGCGGCCTGCAGGTTGAACGCGCGAGACGCACCTTCTCACTGGAGACGGTGATGTCGAACGTGGCACACTGAACCGCATGAGTACGCTGAGTGTGTGTAGTGGGGTTGGTGTTTCTGAAGAACAGGTGAAGAAGAGAAAGAGAAAGAGGCGCAAGTGGAAGTTGGAGGCGAGGCCACAAGAGTCACGTGCACCCGACTGTCCTGGGAATAACATGATTATTGAATAATGTCGGCTTGCCAGTCGCAGGAACCATCTCGGACAGTGTCGCGGCAGTCTGAAGCAGGCCGAGGTACGTTCGATGCAGCGTCGGCCCACCCATCTCGTTGCTGAGACATCTTGCAGTTCTATTTAACTCTTGAGTACGTATCCTGAGATTGGCATGCGCGCCCGAGAACTTACGCGGATCCGATAGCCACATGGAGACCGACACCGCGCCAGGAGACAGCCCCGCCGTCCCCACTGCCTCTAGCCCTGACGAGGAGCAGAGACAGTATCTGGAGCGTGAAATAAACAAGCATCTCCACATATTCCTCGTCCTCCGCACCCAACTTAACACTCTCGCCCCTATCGCCCGTCTGCCCCCCGAGCTCCTCTCCGAGATATTCCTCGAGCACGCCATCCAGTGCGAGGCAGAGCACGACAAGCGGCCCAAGAACGTCTACATTGCCTACTATGCCTGGGTCAGGGTCACCCATGTCTGCCGCCACTGGCACGACGTCGCCACCCACTGCCCCCGGCTCTGGAATCGCATCCTTGTCACCCGCGCACAGTGGGCGCAGCCCATGCTCGACCGTTCCAAGTCCCTCCCGCTCTCCGTCAAGGCCGTCATCCCAGACTCGCCACCAGAACGTGGGTGGCGGTACAACTGGAACACTGGCAGGGTCCGCGCGGAGCGCAAGATGGAGGCCATGCAGCTCATTCTCACCGCTCTACCCCGCATCCGACACTTCTCCATAAATGCGCGCAAGGACCTGCTCGAGAAGATGTGGCCCGCCGTCAACGGTCCTGCCCCCCTCCTCCGTACGCTGTTCATCTCCTATGTGGACGAGGGCCGCCGGTGGACCGAGGACGACGTGTCCATCCCCACAGCGCTCCTCAGCGACCAACTTCCGGATCTCCAACAGGTCGAGCTCCGTCTGTGCGTCTTCCGGTGGCGGAAGGAGACGTTCCCGGCCACTCTGCGCAGCCTCATCATCACGCGCCCGCGCGGCCCGCTGCCCGTGACCGCAGACATGCTCAGCATCCTCGAAAATCTCCCCCTCCTGGAGCACCTCGCACTCGAGCACGCGATCCCGATCATCACCGAGGACTTCGAGTTCGTGGGCAGCGAGCTCAAGTCCGTCGAACATATCGTCCCCCTGCCCCATCTCCGCGTGCTCTGCCTCACCTCCCTCCTCATGACAGACTGCGCACACCTCCTGCACCACCTATCCTTCCCGCCCTCCACGATGCTCGCTCTCCACGGCGGCTTCGAGTCCGTCGAGGGTGCCGTCGTCCTCGCCTCCGTCCTCGCCACCAAGCTTGCCGGTGCCGAGCCGCTGCGCATGCTCTCCGTGCAGCGCGACGGCATCCACGGCGCGCTCTCAACAGAAGGCCTCTGCATGCTCGGCAGCCGCACAGTCTGCGCATTCGACGCCCCCCCGCCCCCGCCCTCGCTCGAGCTCGCCTTCTCCGCGCTCGCAAACGCGCACTACGTGACCGTCGCCGAGACGCTCTGCGCGCGCCTCCCCCTCGCGCACGTCGCCGCGCTCCAGGTCGCCACGCGCCGCCTCGCGTTCCCCGCGCTCCCGCACGCGTGGCTCGACGCGTTCGCGCAGATCGCCGGCCTCGCGCGCCTCCGCGCGAGCGCCGCCTCCGCCGACGGGCTCTTCGCCGCGCTCTGCTGGCGCACGGGCGACGCCGCGGACGCGGACGCGGAGCTGTTCCTGCCGCGCCTGCAGACGCTCGAGCTCGACAGCGTGTGGTTCGGCTCGGAGGACCGGACGAAGCGCGAGTTCGCGGTGGAGCTGCAGCGCTGCCTGGCGGAGCGGCGCGAGCGCGGCGCGCCGATCCGCGAGCTGGTGCTGACGGACTGCGTGAACATGAATGCGGAGGACGTCGAGCCGCTGAAGGAGCTCGTCGAGGTCGTGCGCTGGGACGGGAGCGTGCAGTTCGTGCCGGACGAGGAGGATAATGCCGGGTTTGCGTTTCCGCACGAGGAGTTCATGTGAGGGCGTCTGTCGTGCTGTTGGTGGATTTTCTTTCCGGCGGGTGGACACGTCTTCTGGTGTGTGCTCTGCAGATGCACTCTAACAGCGTGCTGATGGAGTCCGCCAGGACGACGGGAGCACAGTCAGGCGTTGGACCTCGGTCACGGACGGTCTTCGGAGCGACCACCGGCTGAGTGCCGATAACGACAGCTGTTTGCTAGGAGACCTGAATACGGCTCAACCCGTCTGTCTGGCACTCTGTGCGCCATGCTGTGAATGAAGACCTTCATGCCCTACTGCTTCCGACTACCGAATTCTTTATGCTCTCGTCACTGACACTCCTGACGGATCGTATGGTTTTATGCATATGATCCTTGCTAAAGCTTTTTGATTGAATGCGCCGCACAAGGCTGTACCATGTAGAACTAGGCGAATATACATCGTTTCCATCAAGAGATCGCCGTCAGCGTATTGCCCAAGGCTCAATTCTCTGATGTGAAGTTGAATGTTATAAATTGCTTGTCCAGCCACAGGCATCGGGTCTCAATATACAGGAACTACAGTAAGGCTTCGAGTTCAGTCCTAGTGGATACATATATGTAGTAGCCAGCACTTCAGAGTTACGACACAAGTACTATGTGGGGTTGAGCCTGTTTTGGATACAGCAGTGCGTCCATAGCATCCAACGTACATTATAACATAGCAGGTCCGAGAACGCCAGATAAATCAATTACCGGGGATCCTCCTCGTCAGCGAGCATTGCGCGCGCTGAACAGCCCGAAGCTCGGATTCCGGCTGCTCACTGGGCGCGGCGCGTGTATACTTGAGTCCTCGCCGCGCTGCGTGACGGCCGCTGACGCCCCGGGTGCAGGCGGCGCAAATGACAACAACAGCGAGCTCTGAGGCATGGGAGCAGGCATATATACTGGAGTCCCATTCGCGGGTGTGGTGAACGCGCGGGTCGACGCGTTGTAGCCCCTGTGGTCTCTGGACCCACCAGCAGAAAGCGGCGGGGCGGCGGGCTCGGACACCCATGATGAGACGGAAGGCCGCCGTGACCTTGAGGCATTGTCCGCGGAGGGCGGCGCAACAGACATGGAGGAATGGTGGCGGTGACGGGAATAGTCAGACTCAAAAGGTGTCTGTCGTGAAGAATCGGGAATTGGACGGTTATAGCTGCCCGACGCCGCGAGAGGGGTATATGACTCTGTATCGCTAATGCTGCCGTGAGTCCGCCTAGCTGCGCGCGAGGTCCCGCTGCTTGCTCGCGAGAACGTGCGCCGGACGGGGAGCACCTCATCGTCGCTTCGCGGGTCTGGCTGGGACCGCGAGCTGTACAGCGCCAATCCCGTCCGTGCCCCTGTGTGGCTCCCACTCGCGTTGGTGGGATCTCTGGAAGACTGATGCGAGGCATGACGATGACGGTGTGGTGTATTTGCACCATCGTTGATAGTGAGCTGCAGCAGAGATTGGCTGACATGCTGCAGGTCCTCCTGCCCGCCGATGATCTGCCCCGTGGAAGCAGCGTTTGACCCCGTCCCAAGCATCAGGCCCAGCCCCGATTCACCTTGGGCAGACGAAGGAATCTCCAGAGTTGCGCCTGACCGTCCGAAAGACGATCGCCTCAGTCTCGGTGTTGTCGAATCCTCCACTATTGGCCCTCTATCATTCCAAACCGGTGCAGGAGGGACGACCGGAGGCTCTTCACCATGCGGGAACTCGCGCAGCCTGCCCGGCAGTCCAGTGAGTCCGAGTTCCGCGAGACTTGAATGTCTCGATGACGCCTGCGAGTTCACGGTGCCCCACGTTGACGCGGGGGAAGGCTCAGCAAGCATCGGCACGACGCCTAGGATCTCCAACATCTCCTGGTGCATACTTGGATCAGCGCTGCGCCGCCCATTCTGTGCCGGCGGCTCAAGTAGCGCCATGCTCCGCAAGCTGGAAATTGAGTTCGTGTTTGAGTTGGAGTTGGAAGGGAAGTTCGAGTCCATGTCGGAAGGGGGCACAGTGCGCGAGGCCTCGCCTTGCGCGTTTCTAGTGTAGTGATGTGCGTCATCGCGCGTGTCTACCTCACCTGTAGAGGCTGCAGAGATTCGAGAGGTTTCTTCGTTTCTCGGTTCGTTGTGCCTGGCGTAAGACGCATCGGCGCTGGTGTATGTAAACGCACCTGCAGCGTCGCCGTCAGCCTGAAGCCCACTCGAGACTGGGGCAGATGTCGCAGGCCACCACACGTAGCCGCGACCGGGGACGTAACCATATTGGAGCGGAGCTGCCACAGGTGTTCGAGACAGCCCTACCACGGGCTGCACCTCGACTCCGCCTGCATTCGGGAAGCCCGTGAAGACGGGGACATCCGTCGATGGCGGCACCGTCCTTGTAGATGCACGGGAAGAACTGCGTGCCCTACGGCGGCTGTCCGGTAGATCTTCCTGCGCAGAGCGTGAGGGTATGACTTTACGGGTCGGCGGAGCACCGCGAACAATGACGGGTGGTCTTCGCAGCCTATCCTGTCTCAATTCATCCGGTTCCTCTGGTATAGAGTCAGGGTGGTCAGGACGAAGAGGTTCCACACGTGTGCGGCCCGTGCTACTCCTGCCGGCACTGCCATTCACTGGTAGAGATGCGGATCTTGGGACAGAACGGACACTGTGTGGTGTGTACGGACGAGCCAGAGATGTCAGCTGTTCAGTAGATACCGGTTGCGGCGGTGCTGGAAGTGGGTTGGAATAATTGTGATATCGTGCAACATCAGGGTGGGATGCCCCATATCCGCTGCGCAGTGCAGTCAGAGCAGCCTCCGTTTCGGCAAGCTGACGAGACATCTGTGAGTATGAATACGTGTGACTTGGCGCAATCAGTTATTCACCTTGCTACATGAAATGAATATGTTAGTAGAGGATAACTTAGGCTATGCTGGAACGCACGCATTGAATTCTTGCTCCATTCGATGAGCATCGGCGATCAGGCTCTCTTCCACCGTTTTCGCTGCCCGAATGTCCTGGTCCTTCACGCCCAAGGTGCGTTCGTATTGTCTCCGTAGCTCTTCAAATCTCTCCTGGTCCGAGCGGACCTGCTGCTGGAGGATTTTGTGTTGATGCAGAGCAGTCACTGCAGATCGCAAGGCCCTATGCTAAGCAATCATCATGACGATATAGGGACGAAGACGTGACATAAATACTCGACAAACACGGAGTAGAAGAAGAGCACGAAGTGAAAATGAATGGTATTTTGTGATTATCGTCGCATCGTGCCACCCGCCTACAATCGATAGGCCGCCCACCTACGACGTGCTGTAAATGGGCGTCGAAAGGGGCGCGGTCTGCTACGTATAATCACGTAACGTCGCGCTATCGCAGTTGGTCGTTTCCCGGCTGAGGTTCAAGCAAAAACCCCAGAGAGTTTTGACCCGAATCGTCAGTCAGAACCAATGCAATCTGACTCTGGCGAATTGTGAAAGCGGGTGGACTCGCAGCAATCTGCTACTTTGCAAGAAGTCACAGTGTCTGCGCATGAAGTCAAGAAACAGCGGACAAATCGGGGCGGAGCACACACTGGGCGATGTGGCAGTTGGGAGAGCCCTTGAGGCGCGTAGTGCTCGAGAAGCGTGTAATCGCATGACAAGCACCCTTTCCACGCTCGCCCTCAGAAGCAAATAGCAACCGCCGCTCAGGGTGTGTTGGCCAATAATATGCTTTCATATCAATTCCATCATGTACCCTGATTTGCCGCGTGGTGCGCAGGAAGCTGAGAGAACAGTAATGATCTTGTCTGTGACTGCATCCGACAAGCAAATAACACCAGAAGAATACAGCTTCTCCATGGTAGAGTAAGACACTAACCCTCCGGTTGTGCCTCACCCATAGTAGACGTGCAGTGGCGCGAAGTGAAGTCAGACTTACTGAGCTGAAGTTATCAGAACGCATAGCCAGCCATTCTCGCGCCTCCGCCATGACGCTGTTCACGTCCTCTTCCGGGGTGTTTTCTCCAAAGAACAGAGCAACGCGCTGCAGAAGCTCGCTCTCCTCGGCGTCGACAATCACGTCTGGGCCGTCGCCAGTGTAGCGGTCGATATGGAGCTTCTTGATACGATCTGGCTGGAAGCCCTTGCGACACAGAGGGCAGATGCTCGGGCTGAGCGACCGAAGACACCTATAGCTGATCATCAGTGGTTACAGAGGCCAATCCCTGGGCGCAGACGTACCCCAGGCAGAAAACATGGCCACATGCTATCGCGTGCGGCGAGTTTGCGGGCGTCGACCAGTTGTACCCATCCAAGCACACGTCGCACGTCGACGACGGGTGTACAATAAGCATTAACCAGCAGAAATTTTGTGATTTGAGAGGCGGTGAGGTTTGTGGGTGGGAGCGAGGCAAGCGTATATCACTGTCATCCGCTTATGGCAAGTATTATATTTGCTTCCGCGAGGCATCAATTCCCGACTTTACTTACAAGGTAGTCCAGCATCAAAGTTCAATATATAAAGCAGGCAGTCAAAATCCGGAGCAACCCCAGAACAACACTGCTGGAGGTGGAAAAGAGTACACACAACTCAAGAGGGACCCACAAATCCTTGTGCGTAGGCCGAAGAACGAAGCTCGATCGATTTGATCTGGGCGGCAAGAGTCACGTACTAATAGGGAAGAGGTAGCTACTATCGGAGAATAGTACCTGAGACGCGTTCAAGCTGTTTTGTTAGACTTGAGGCGTGAGGCGTAAATGTCAGTTGACGTTCGCAGAACACACACCGCGTAGATGCTATGAGGAGCGTGAAAAAAAGCCAAACATCGGCGAGAAAAGCAAGGGAGATCCGGGACCTCTATCTCGGGCTGCATGGGGCGACTGCGAGAGGGGCGCCATACCTGAACCAAAATACGCACGAAGACAAATGTGTAAGTCTAGACCCCTCCATTATCAATGTATTGGGCCTGAATCACTGCAAGGACAGACTAGAAGTCTGACATGTGGGTTGCATCCACACCACCCTTCTACACAGTGCGAACGGCTGTCCCGGTCGACGGAAGATCATGTTCCACTCTGGCTGAGCCCGAGCCAACACAGCGGGGACTGCTAGCTCGGGTGCCTCACTGAAAGAAGGGCTCACCAAGCATACGATGGAACGTGCGATGTTGCAGGCACACTACTCGCCCAATCCTCGACTGAAGTAATCCGGTTGGCCACAAGATGCACCGTGTATTCTATCGGCGTGGTCGCTCCCGTGGGCAAAGTTGCAGGAAGGTAACTGCGTGTCGATTGGATCAACAGCCGATCTTAAGGAAGCAAAATTACAGGAGGCAACTCACTAATTTACAGGAACCCTGCAAATTGCCACTGCGCGGCAATAGGACGGCGAGGGTGATCTTAGACAGAATGACATCCTTCATGACGCCTATGATGCGAGGCGACCGGACGACAAGTATCGGCTGAGAATTTGCCCAGGTCGATTGGGTATGGCCTAGTACGTATTTGATTCTGTTTAAGAGTGGTGGAGGTTGTGTCACTACACAGGGAAAGGGAATCGTGCTATCGGACCGCCGGGCCCCCGAGGCATGGGCAAAAAGACATCGGATTCATCGATGGCCTTCCGAAATGAAAACCAGAAACAGCGTTTATCTGATACGCCCTGGCCTGCTCAGCGAATTTATTATATACCCTCTCAGGCTGTAAGAACCACCCACAATCATACGACAACCTCTTCTACCCGCAGGTTTCAATGCTGTTGTGGCCTGTGGATGGGTGCTATCGACGAGACGAGTAGTAATCCTTGGCAAGACTGAGATTATCTAGGGTAGTTCTGCGAAGGGGTGCAGGGGTCTAGACCTTGCAATCAAAGTTTAGCATTGATGAGGGCACATAAACACGCGGGTTGCGCGCGGATTGCAGTGCGGGGTGAGAGATGCGATCACGACCATCCGATATCGTATATCGTACGGCTGCACGCTCTAGACAGTCGTGCATAATTGAGTGTTGTAGTGGGAGACGTGATCACTTGCATGAACTAGTCCTGGAGGAAACGGTGTCAGATTCAGAAGATGATCCGAAGAACACTATAAAAAAGAATATACATAGCGACTTCAGCGTCCAATAGAATAAACAGACTCGCCGATCCGCAAAAATGGCGACGAATCATGAAGGCAACACAATCGAGAACAAACAGTCAATTTCGTCACATGGACCTCGCCTAGCAAATGAGGTTGCGTCGTGTTGTTCTCCATAACAGGTAATCCTTGTGGGCTGGCAGCCGTTCCTTGTTTTCATTTCTGCTATCTTGAGCCGGGCGCTTGTGAGTTCTGATGGCTCGCCTCGATTTCCAGATGGACATCGAGACATATGGCAGGCAATAAAGATAGAGTTTGTCATTGAGACGAAAGTGACGATCAGAAGGAGAAGAATCCCACCTTTGGCTATGTTCGTCAGAACCCGATACCTCCCTGCATGAGCGGATACTAGCGGTCATATACCGAGGGAAATATCCCTGCTGCACCTCTCCTATTCCAATATTTAGTAAGTCGGAAGCTGCAGAAATTGCGAGGCAGGAGAATGATTTTACGGTGATGCATGAGCTCGAGTCATTTTTGCGAAACGCGCTGGAGTTGGACAATCGAATGCGTCGACGAAAATAAGATGTACAATTTCAAAGGTGATGTTTCCGCGCGAAAGACCCACAGTGACGCCTTATCGCCAACCAGATCCTTGCAATTGTCAGTGAACAATCTCTGAGCACAAGACCGGAAGCTTGAGCAGCCTGAGCAATGAAGCGTCACACATCACACATTGTCACCATCTCACGTGTCCGAATCGAAACGTGACCCGACTCCGATCCGAGTCATTGTAAGTTTTCCTCCAGACTTCCACGACGCTACACCAACGGCTTGTCAATATTGTTTTCGTGTTGATGCCAGGAACTACGTTGGAATGCTCAGTTGTAGTGTGCGCTATTGTTATCTTTTAATAGCGAGTGTGGGGCGACCCAGCCTTGCGATCTTTAATTCACGAAGACATCTATTGCCCACATGAAATCCGAAGGGTTAGTACCATGCTGTGTTTCTCGTTATTTCCGCTGACTTCGCAACGTTTAATTTGCTAGAACGATGTCAATTAGGCCTCCTTCCGGCTGGAGAAGACAGCGGAAATTAAGGTATCCCCGAGAACTTTCCCGAGAAGGATCTGAGAGAACATTGACCCAGATGACTGCAAATATCTTGTCAACGAAGAGGCAGATTCACTACCTACAAGGTGTGGAAGCTACTAACATGCTTATACAATGTTAGGCTTTTAGACGCTTCCGAATGTGTTCAAATCACTACGAGGGTTGAAGAGTCGTGGATAGCGCGGCGTCGGTGCCTCGATGTCCGCCACTCTTCTCTTTCCAAGTGTATTGTGGATCTGCCACGCTGCAGAGCGTACTTGACGGTTCGCCGTCTGTAGCAATTACACCGTATGTCCGATTTTCTTCTCGACGATCCACACCAATGTTCCACCAATAATGCGGGTATTCAGTCGACTGAATTTCTAGGTTACGGGTATCAGGAACATGCGGCACACCGGCGGAGTACAGCGTTTGGACCCTTATCAAAGAGTCGATGCCACTCATCCAGTGAATTCCGCAGCAGGATTGCCAGAGAAGACTTACGGACGAAGGATATTACACGGGCCGAAGCACAAACGTGCATCTTGTGTCTTCTGGGCCTGCCCTCGTGTCTACGCTGGAAAGGGAAACTCCTCTTCCGTCTATGCCTGAGGCCTGAGGCCTCGAGCTTGTTAGGACTACCGTCTTCCTCGCGGCCTTGCAAGCATAGTCACGCAACGAACATCAGAGCTGTTAAGACGCTGTCTGTCTTTCACAACTACACGTGCGGAACACGAAGAACCAATGCTTTCGCTGTCCACTTGCACTTGCCGAAATCTTGTGCTTCTTCCGTTCCCTTACTGCGTCTGTGCGTTCTAAGGTAACTCTCCGTATATCGTCTCCTACCCTCAGTGTTGGTTCTATTGATCCACTTCTGGTCACTCTCTGGTGAGCCAGATCGCTTCGTGGTCCTGCTCGATGGCGAATCCAGCGCATGACGGCTTGGCACCCAATGGACTTGCCTTATCCTGCTGGAAACATCACGGCCGCTCTTCCTGTGGCAGCTCGCTTCACGGTTTTGCCTATAATGCTTCGTGAACCGATTGCTGACATGACGGAGAGCCTGAAACGCCTTCCGGTATGTAGTCCGCATTCACATCACGTTGCCCTGCCGTGGCCCACCGGCTGTCTGGTGATATATGTGGCCTACGTTGCTAGCCGTGACGAGTTGCAGTTGCGCGGGAGGTCCTGATTAGTCGCCAATTTTGCTGCTGTCCCACCCACCTCCGCTGACCACGCCGTGGACATGAGGCAAGTTAGCGATGCCGATCCGAAGGCCGATCAGTTACTTCCGACATCCTGCACCCATTCCGCTGGCCTTCTAACGCTCTTCACGGCATCCCATAAGAGTGAAGACGGGTCTAGGATTTTACCTTATATAGGTGGTCCAGTAGCGCTCCCGAAGAATCCTGAGGTCCGACCCTTATCGTATGGTCATGTTCTCATCTGTTATGGCGGCTAACAGAGGCCGCTCCAAGTTCACGGCCACACTACTCCCATCGTGGTTCGTGGCGCCAGCCGTGATTTCGAAGACCGCAAGCACTTATCCAGCGGTCACCAAGATTGACTCCCGATCCTCAGCGCCTCGTGCTTTCAATGTCCACCCATCTGCATGTCCTTCCGGGCCTCCTTCAAAGATGGTCTAGCCGGCACGCGACACACGTTAGGCGATCGAACTCCTACCTTATTATACCCCCTCCGTGTTTGATCGTACGCTACCTTCCGCCTTTCGCGTTGGTCCACGTCCCTTGATCATGCTGGTCCTCCATCCCAACTCGACCTGCGATGTTTGTCTCGAAGGCTACACCGGGGCAAACGTCCCCCACTCCATCTCTTGCGGACACATCTTCTGTCTGAGGTATGTCCTATCCGTTAATATGTTTGTCTATTACGTTTTCTGACCTGTCTATCTCCGCGCATGGCCCAGGTGCTTGCAATCGTTAACTCGACACTGCTGCCCTCTATGCAGGACTCCTTTTCACATACACGAGGTCCGCCGATTACACATCGACAAGGGCGGTCGCTCTCCATCTCCCTCTCTTCCTGTGGACTCGACCGATCTAGCTGAGCTCTCGTCCCATGCCCGGAGGCTCCACAACCGGATCACACATATAGTGCGTGAAGGCGCGTCAATGTCTGATGTACGCGATGTACTCGAGGAAGTCCGCGGATGGCTACTTACACAACCACCTGATGAGGTGCGATCTTGTGATCCTACAGGATCCGTTGAAGACGCTGATTCGGCTTCCTCGCCCTGGTAGCACGCAGATCTGCGCTCTGTATACCTCCTCCTCTTTCGATATACCGATCTACAGTACAGGGCCGTGGAGGACAAACGCGCCCTTGCCGACATACAACGCACCTGCGATGATCTCAAAGAACAGTTGCAATCGGAGCGCCAGGCTGCCGACACCAAGTGTCAAGAGCTGTCTCGACAATTGTCTGACGAGATGGATACGGCTAAAGCCGTTGAGAAGAGTTTGAGAGAGCGCTATAGCGATATGGACAAAGAGTGGAACGGGTAAGTTCAGGACATCAATCTGCTGCATGACCGACAATTGACTTGTGATTATAGGAAAGTAAGCATTTATCCCTTGTGTCAATCATATGCACGAGATCCTAACACGTTCTTTACTTCTAGTACGAGGTTTGTGTAGCCGAATGCCGTAGGCTCCTTGACGAGGTTAAGGAGCTCAGGCGGAAAGGGCAAAGCCCCGTCTCAACGGCTTCTCGCCCTGGCGAGGCACGCTACTACTATCTTATGGACCCGAACTCCTCAAATGCGGAGCCCATGGCCATTGTGAAGGAAGATCCTGCTGACTCAACAAACATTCTTAAGGTCCAGATTGGGGGCAAGGACGATATGTTCCACCTCTCGCCTGTTCCTATGACTCTCCCTATTCCTGCGCTGCCATCTGCCACTTTCCGGGCCCTCACTGACGATGTCGATGATCGTGATGACGACATGAAGAGCAACAACCCGTATCTGTTACGATCTATTCAGCCCATCCCGATCAAGTCGAGTCTTCAGCGGATGCCGAGCACCTCTTCACTTCTTAGTCGGCACGACTCCGATATATCCTCCCGCTCTCTACCTCGGGGTTCTTCTGACGTACAAATGGCGAGCTGCTCTTCCTCGCCTAATACGTCGGCTTCCCAATATCCGCATCGGGACCGGTCTGGCGATCTGCTCTCTAGCGCCGTGGGTCTCACCCAGGAGAGTGCGCTTGGTCTGCGACTGAACGGCTCGCGTCGGTCGTCTCAGGGTGCACCGACTGACTCGCATGAGCAGGCAGAGCAGCACGAGCGTTGGCGAGCGCAACTGCGCGATCTGCTCGACGATCCCAAGCCGACACCTCCTACCCTTTCTCGACGTAACACAGTCTCTGAAACCAGTGCTTCGAGACAGAATAACCCCACCGAGCTAGCCGGTGCTCCGAGACATCCCTCTCCTGTATCTTCTAGCGCTTCCGTGTCTAATTTCGCTCCTGTGATCCCCCACCACCGTCGGCATTGGCGAACGGCCCTCGCCAGCTGATCTCTCGCGCAAGCGAAGCCGCTATGGCAGTTGAGCGCACCCGCATATCTTCGACGCATTCGACCCCTGCTCCTCCTCCGCCATCCCTTTCGCACACGTCGCCAACCAGGGATCGTGACACCTCGCAAATGCAGTCCCACCTCTCCCCCCAACCGCAGCCCCCGTCCCAGATCCAGACGCAGATGACCCCGCAGCGGCCTCAGTATACTCGTCGTACATCCTCCGACAGCATTCGAGGAAGGACAGCCACAGCATCGGGTCTCACCCGAAGTCTGTGGGCACTGCAAGAGACACCGAAAGTATCATGATGACGTCGCCTCCGACTGCAGAGTGTATACGGACATGCCGAGCCGCCGAGTGCGCAGCGCAGTCGAGTATAGTACACACATTTCGGATATCCGGATATCTATTCGATGCATACCTGACCTGTTCTTGACGATCAATTCGGACAGTGCACTCTCCCCCATCCTATTATGCATATGTGTCCGTATGTACGGCTCGCCTTGTATATTCCCTGTCATACTGCTCAGGGTTCACCGCTCCTTCGTGCTTATCGTGTGCGAGATTGGGATGTTAAGTGTTGATACGTTCCATACCGGCCGTACACACAGGCCCGTAAGAGTTACCGCACATCTGGAGCAGACGTCCTCGAGGCAGGAGAAGGCATTAGTCAAGCATGCTGGCTTCCCTCCGCCCGTGTGTGCCTGCATCTCGAACGCCGGAAACGTCGTCTGCGCTAGAACGCCTGTTCTGACCAGTACAGACAATCGAGCGTGGAACAGCCACCGACCAATCGAGCAAGCCGCATACCCTCAACACGTTCCAGGCCTCGCAAAACCGCCCGCCGAGGGCCGCGAAGCTGCGCTCTTCTCGCGCTGGTAAGGAAGAAACCCAATCACATCGACCATGCGCGAGCGGCGCACGACGGAAATATTGCTCGAGATTCACCCAGCGGCATGTGGGTCGCAAGGTGCCTGGCCCCGATTGGCGTGAAAGGGGGGTGAGGTATGCTCCTTGCTTGCGTTTGGATATCGCAGATGCGAATGTTGGTCTTTACCACTAAACGCACCTCATTGGTATCTCCACACCCGAGCGATGTGCAAGCGCAGAAGTTCACCTCCCGCTCAGCATGGTCGTTCCTATACGTGTAAGGCCTCCGAAGCTCTTAGGCGGTTCATAGCTTGTGTCCCGGTGATTTCAACATCCTGTAGCGAGATAACAAGTGTGTACACCCGAGATGATTATCGAAGAGCAGGCGGGGGGAAGCATACTATGCGCGACCGAGTCGACGCCAGAGTCCAGACTGATCGATGCAATTGTCAGGCGTGCGGGTGTAGACGAGGCGAGCGAGCGCAGCGATAAGAGCAGAGTAAGATGGGCCAATCCGACAGCGTGAAAGCGAGAGAAGGTTCAGGTGTGGCCTCCGCATGGCCCTGAAGCGATTCGGTGAGTGCAGGCTAGCAGCCGACCTGGTCCATACCCCAGAAGCGTTTGCTCCAGATCCTGGTTGGGTAGAGATGCAGACATCGTAGCACGGAACGTGTTCGTGCAAAGGCGACTCGCAGTAAAGGGACGCTCTCCTGACAACGCGGAGGCAAGCATGAATTAACGTGGATGCATCATGGATAATTGTAGAGATCGTCGCCTTGCCTCTTTGACAATGTGATTTTACATCTATTTTCCAATGCATGCCACGGATGGGTATATTATGGGTACTCTGAGCGCCAATAATGTGAAACTGGACCACGCTCCAAGAACCATTCAAGTGCATGTGCTCACTCGAAGGTATATACTGCGAGGATATGCACTGAACACCTGTAAACCATTTAATTCGTGTGGGTCTTCCCTTCAACGGTTACGCCAGCCTGCGGATCGCTTGAGGTCAGTGACAGCAGTGACACGTATTGGTAGAAGACTTGTTATGTGGCACTAATAACAAAAGTGTTCCCGGGCGTGATCTTCGGTTGTGGTGCAGTGGTAAACGTGTTCTGTATTGAAAGCCGCAACGTGATGCCAGGTTTACATTTGTGAAGAACTAGAACAGAGTAATTTGGTGATCGTGAAGTCGAGTCCATTAATAGGCCTGCCTGCGGGGATCTGAATCTGACTGCGTCAGTGTGAACCCCGACACAGGGGTGGCAGCGTGAATTAGACTTCTATATGATAAATTACGCAGACATTTATGAGAGTTGAGTTCTACGCACCTATTCACATGGATGTGTACTAACATCGCGGTGTTTATGCCGATAGCTACAATGAGCTGACGGTTTTCTAGGTCATCCGCAATCTGAGTGACAACAAACCGCACATATCACAAGCATGCAGCAATTCGAACTGCAGAAAAATCTTGTGCAGCTTCAGAACCGTTCTTCGCAGCTCGCGGCTTTAAACGTATCGACGTAGTGAGCGGTCGCATCCCAGACTACAAGCGTCCTGGATATCTCATTGGTGGATTGGCAGTAGTACCACCGTTACCAGGTCAGGTCATAGCAATGGCGACATGTCCGGGAGGTACTGCCAAATAAAAGGTCCTCTCGCGCACATAACCAGCCAGTATTGGATAAACGAGCGAGTACATAAAATACGCACGGCATGAATACTGTAGTTTTGTACACACCACCAGTCGCAGCCCCGGCCGCACGTCCACCCGCTCACTCTGTCCGCGCCAATCTGTGTCCTGAAGGAACAAGGGAGGTGCATCTATTTTGTAAAGGCGCGGATGATCTTCGCCGAAATGTGCAGGAAGAATATAGAGGCGATGAAAGAGAGCGAAAGCACAAGAACGATGAAGGGGTCTCTGCGAAGGAAATGAGAAATTAGCATGCGATTCCACAAGGGCAGAACGGCATGAACAAGGATTGACGGGCTGGGGGAACATATAGGAGGAAGCCAAGAAAATAATAGACACGCACACCCGGAGGCCTGGTGAGTCGTCCGTGTACAACTTGAGCATGGTGTTCGACGACCCGCCTGCACCCGCAGCGCGGGATGAATTGGGCTTCGCAACTTGTGTGCCAGCCGCTCTCCGTCTATGTACAAGCCAAAAATGATATACAAAACTTCTGGTCAGCAAGCATCTCGCAATGTAGTGGTATGCGCACCGAATTTGAGCACCAGGAGGCTTTGCAACGGCGGATGCGGCAGGGCGGCCGACCGAGCGAGAGGATTCTGAATCAGACTGAACACAGTGAAGAAGACCTTGTGAGCGCAGTACTACAGGAGAGGGAAAGACCAACCATTATGTGGACGGTGTGTGGTAGGAAAGTGTGCTGGCAGAGGTCGCTGGCGGTGGCGCATGAGTACCGTGCCACGTGCACAGTTCTGTTGTCGCGTCACTCTCCGTCACGCCACCATGTCACAGTGTGACGATGATGCCGCAGACGCGATTGCATTTCGCACAAGTTGTCCATCGTTACCTCCGTTCTCTTCATCATGTCGCTGGTATGTATGCTCGCAATTAAATGCAGGCCACCAGATGTAATGTTTATTGACTCGCATGCAGATTCATGCTCTCGTTGCGCGGGATACGACCATCCTCGCAGAGCACCAGGGTGGACAACGGGATTTCTCACAAGGTATGTCTGCAGTAGCATTTCGATCTCGGATGCAAGCTGAGTTTCGGTGCAGCGACGCAGACTATTCTGTCCAAGATTCCACCGAACAACAGCAAGCTGACCTATGTTTGGGAACAATACCTCTTCCACTACATCTCCGAGGGTGGTTTCACCTACCTCGTAATGGCGGATGATTCTGCAGGACGGTAAGAGCATAGCCATCTGTTTCTACTGCTGTCTAAAGGAATGCATATTCAGCCGCATGCCCTTCACCTTCCTCGCCGACCTCCAACAAAAGTTCACCTCATTTTCTGCTGCATCATCCTCCTCTCTCGCTGCCCCGCTCGCATATGCGCTGCAGGGCACCTTCGGGCCGACAATTGCGCAGCTGATGAACACATACAACACCGCACCACCGACGGACGAGCTCGCCCGTGCACAGTCGGAGCTGGCACAGGTGAAGGACATCATGGTGCAGAATGTGGAGCAAATACTGTCGCGCGGAGAGCGCATCGAGCTGCTCGTCGACAAGACGGACAACATGGCGAGCCAGGCGACCGCGTTCCGCCGTGGCGCCCGCACGGTGCGGCGCAGCATGTGGTGGAAGAATACGCGCATCCTCGGGCTGAGCGCCGTTGTCGCGCTGGTGCGTCATTTGCGTTTGTCAGCAATGTTATGTCGCTGACATTGGTGGCTTCCTTCCCTCTTCAGGTTCTCATCTGGGTGCTTGTCGCTCAGTTCTGCGGGGCAGGGTTGAACCAGTGTGGGGCGAAGCCATGAGCCCCACCGCAGCGGTACCGTCCTGGCTATCTGCCTTCAGTCTACAGTTCTGCGCGTCTTCCTGTTCCGCCCAATGTATGTATATCAAGTAATCTACTTTCCTCGCTGCGTTGTGTGAGTGCCTTGGGCCTTGGCAGATGCATGTGCCGGTGGCGGGGTCACGTGCAGGAAGTTGAATCAGGCTGGTTTGCGATGGATGGCATTGGCAGGCCCGGAGTGAGACGCACGGTGCTTCGAGTTTATCGCCACATCCATCCCCTCCTCGTCCTCCTCTCCTCTCCCGCCTTTGTCCCCGTCTCATCACCGCAGTGCTCGACACAGCCGCCGTCGTTCTGCTGACACACTTGACGCCCCAGTCGCGTAATATAACCGGCTTCAGTCGTCCCTGATCTCCTGCTGTGACATCAGGCCGCTCTGAGCTCCCCATACATACCCTCTCCCTGCTAGATTAGAAAACACTTGTTGCGGCCATGAACTTCTTCAAGAGCAAGCCACGCACACCTCCCGATCTCGTCCGTGGGCTGCGGGACGCCCTGCCCAAGCTGGACGCAGGACCTCCAGGGACAGAGAGTAGGCGGAAGGTGGGTGTCATTATCCCGACTCCGAGGGTGGGCTCACTGAGGGTCTTGCAGGCTGCCGAGGAGGTGGCGAGAAATCTTCAGCAGATCAAGGCAATACTCTATGGCGACGGCGGTAAGTTCGTGCACCGTGCAACCCCATACTCTCTGACGCCACGCCCACAGACCCACTTCCAGAGCTCGTCGCGCAGCTCGCCCAAGAGACATATTCGACGGATCTGCTGTACCACCTGCTAGTCAACATCCAGCGGCTCGAGTTCGAGGCGCGCAAGGATGTCGTGCAGATCTTCAACAACCTGCTCCGCCGCCAGATAGGTGCCCGCTTCCCGACGGTGGAGTACCTGTGCACACGTTCAGACGTACTCTTCGCTGCGTTCGATGGCTACAAGCACGAGGAGGTCGCGCTCAACACTGGCATGATCCTTCGCGAGATGCTACGCCACGAGCCACTGGCGAGGATCATGCTGCACTCTGAACAGTACGTAATCCCTCAGCTATATGATCGCCTTGCAAGGAGAGCATCTTATGCACTGGGTGTGTGTACTTCAATGTCACTTCATCTATGTCGTGATGCTCCACGGTCGTCTCTAGACGACCTTCTGCATCATGAGATAGTTGCCGAGCGTACGACGTAGGGCGTCCGTGTTGCATACAACATTTTATCATGCTGTGGCGCTCCCACGTCCGGTGGCGTACTACGTTGCCATGTTTCGTGCCTGTCGCACCATGGCCCCTTACGCCCCTTGCGTCATCTCTCTTTAGTAGGATACATCTCAGTGCTTGATCAGATGTTCCATCCGGAGAGCTTTCTTCGCGGACGGTACAGAAATGGGTGTTTCCAAGCTTTGCCAAGCCTGAGTACATCATACACATGTGCCCCGTACTGTCGTTTCTCCACTTCCCGAGTGTCATCCTCACAGCACCGTACTGACGTGTTCTGGCTAGATTTTACATCTTCCCACATTACATCGAGACGACGACGTTCGGCGTCTCGTGCGACGCGTACGCGAATTTGAAGGAGACGCTCACGCGACACAAGACGATGGTCGCGGAATACCTAGACAAGAACTATGATCGCGTACGCCTCACTTTATGTCTTGCCGCATTCGCATCCGCTGATCGCTACATGATACTGCTGCCGTAGTTCTTCCTTTCGTTCACGACGCTGATCATGTCGGGCAATTATGTGACGAAACGGCAGTCACTGAAGCTGCTCGGCGAGATCCTTCTCGACCGCGCGAACTTCAGCGTCATGACCCGCTACATCGCGAGCGAGGCGAATCTGAAGATGATGATGAACCTCCTCCGCGACAAGAGCAAGAACATCCAGTTCGAGGCATTCCACGTGTTTAAGGTGTTCGTAGCGAATCCGAAGAAGCCGCCACAGATCGAGAGCATACTGCGCCGAAACAAGGATAAATTACTGCAGTTCCTCAAGAACTTCCATAATGACAAGGAGGACGAGCAGTTCACGGTGCGCTCACAGCTCTTGCCCGGGCTTATTGGCGGATAACTGACTTATCTCAATCGAAGGACGAAAAGCAGTTCCTCATCGTGCAGATACAGAGCCTCTGAGATCTCTCCTACTCTGTGCTCTGTTCTGCGTTGCGTCACTCCTCTCGTCGATTTCTTGCACATCCCCTTGGGCCCTCTGTCTATCTGTCATACCATACCCTCCTTCCGGTGTAGCTTGTCACCCATCTCGCATTCCTTGTATCACCAGCATCGTCGCACCCGTTCTCCCGTCCTATCCCATCTTCATCATCTTGAGCTCCAGTCTCCTTTCGCTTTCACACGCTGCATTCTATTCCGTTACTCATCGTTGCTCATGCACGCAATCCTAGACATCACATGATACCTACGCCTGGTATGGCTGTGCAGTGCTTCCATGCATCGCCCCGGTCGCGCTGACTATCGTCTGCTGTGGGCAGTCCGCGGTCAGCGGTCAGCGCTCCACAGGCGTGATGACCGTCTCGCATGTAATTGCTCGCCGCGTGGAACAAATTCGGCGGGATTATGGAATTCTCTCGCGTGGACTCGGCGGAGCGCACCACGGTCTGCGGGGAGGGGCCTCAAGTGGGGGAATGGCATCGCAACAGTCACCAGGAGTTCTGTGTGGTCGTACCTTCCTCGTCCCTTCCCATCTAACGACCTGTTGACGTCCTGCACCTTCGTCCGTACGCGTAGCTGGTCATACTCAACATGTAGTGTTGCACAGATTGCCTGCGCTCACAGGACTCTAGTCTCGTTTCGCTGTCCTTCCCCTCCTCCGTCACCTCTTCCCTTCGCCATTAATAGTCTAGTACCTGCGTCATTCTTGAGTGCATGCTCGTTTCCACCCGGACACTTCATAGCTATCTATCACTAGGATAGCACAGGCTCAACGTGTAAAGTACAGCCGCATGGCAATAATGTGTATACCAAGGCAGGACGCCCTGAATATCTATCCAAATTCTCGACCTGACCGCCCCGCCATGCACAGTAAATATCAAGATCCGTCTCCGACTCAGGACTCAGAGTCCCCGAGACAGGCGCACGCTCACCGGTAACATCCAACGCGAGCAGCTGTCCAAGCCCTCAACTCGAGCGATCCACGGCCTGCGGCGGAATTTCCGCCGCGACATGCACATGCGCGATCCCGCCCGCCGGTATCGCCACACGCGCCTGCTGCACGACCTGCTGCGCACGCGCACCGCGCTCGACCGTGAACAGCACGCCGTGGCGCTCGACGTGGCCGTCGGCGAACGTGCGGCACGGCCCCCCCTCGCACGTCGGGTATCCCCAGAGCACGAGGCCGCGCCGCGTGCGCCCGTCCTCGCCCGCGCGGCCCCGCGCGGCGACGTAGCCCGCGATGGCCTCGTAGTCGTCCGCGCTGGAGATCTCGTCGAGGTCTATCGTGAGGAGGGCTGCGAGCAGCGCGGGACACGATCCGCCTGTCGACTGTGCCGCGCCGAGCGGGTGGGGTGGGGAGGGTGACGGAGGCATCGTGATTCTGAGACGGGAAAGGAGCGTTCAGGAGCAAACCGTGTATGGAAGGCGGGATACCCACATGCACATCCGTTTTTCGGATGGGGCGACGGCGGTGGAGCAGCTCTAAATACTGTGTAGGCCCTCCCGCGGCTCCGACAGGATGTTCTGTGACTCGAAAGTGAGAGCTGTGGCAGCGACACAGCCCCAATTCATGTCGTTTCGAGTACCCAAGCGCCCCCGCTGTGAGACAAATGGAGTCTTTCAATAATCGCGCCGCGTATGTATAAAATCTCAGCATCACCTCTGGAGCTATTGATCACAAATCTACTATTATCCTGCCCAGATGGTTGTAAGTGTGATACCTTGACAAAGGGATGACCCCAACTCGCACTATTTCAGTCCACATACCGGTCAGTCCAATGGTACATTACGACATCCGTGACAGCGACTCACTACGCGAGAAGCCTGCGCCACGAAGAATGGAAGAGGACTAGAAATCAGGCCAAGAACGTCTCTGAAGAAGTTTGTGAGCGATGGGATGCTCAGCGGCACCATTCACTTCTGTGTATTGATATAAGTCGATCAGAATCGCCTTTTCGTAAGGCCAGCAGCCTAACGGACGCTGCGAGGAACTCTCGAGAGTAAGATGCATTCCTAGCTTCATTAGCGCCCTATTGACGCGGACCCTATTGAGAAGAATATTGCTGATGCCCGCACGGAAGGGCGTGAACGATTGCGCATGGAACGAAGGTGTATGAGAGCAGATTCTTTGCTCCGTATGCGTCGACAGTCGACATCACAACGTGCTCACAATGTGCAGCACGGTTCTGAACTACTACCCGCACAGATCAGAATCATAGCACGCATAATCGTGTACTAAGACGTACCGTATGCCGCCAGATTGACCTTCACAGGATTATCGACGCAAGCCCCAGTCAGAACTTTGTGGCGTCAGCAGAAATCCACAAGCCAGGATGCACAATCACGTCACTCTAGACAACATCACGGCGCATCATAGGACTAACACAGCCAGCGTACAACCCAAGGCCTTCCATGCGGGAGAAGCATAGTGTCATAAAGCGAGAGTGCATGCTAGACCCATACATACATTTTGTCACAGGAGGTGAAAGCGTAAAACATAACAAAATGCGTGTGTAGCTCAGCGGCCGCCCTTGCCCTTCATCTGCTGCTTCGAGATCCGCGGCGCACTCACTGGTGCGCGCGTAGGCTATCATGCACATCCGCGTCAGCCGGCCCGCGCACAACCAGACACAGCACCGCAGACGCACCTTGCTTGTCGGCTTGTCCTTCTTGTCCTCCTTCGCCTTCTTCTCCGCCTTGGACTTCTGGATCGCCGCCGTCCGCGCCGCCGCGCGCGACTGCGCAGTCTGGTTCCGCCGCGCGGCGATGGCCGCGAGGTCCGCACCGACGATGCCACGCTGGTGCTTCACGGTGCGGCGCGAGCGCTTCTTCGCGACCTCCTCGGTGATGCCCTTCTTGTGCATGCGGCGGTAGACCTGCGTCCACGCGATCTTGCGCGGGTTCTTGCGCTGCAGGAACAGCGACTCGTTCTTGCCATTGGCGAAGCGGAAGACCTGCGAGACGCGTGCGGTTAGCGCGTGGAAAGCAGAGCGTGTGCAGGGAGGGGCACCTTGCTGTCGCCCCGCACGAAGAGCTTCCCCTTGCTGGGGTAGATACGGAAGCCCGAGAAATTGTCGATTTCAACCTTCTGTGCTCCGGATGCGAGGGTCAGCAGTGAGTGTCCACAATAAGGATATGATGCGCACCATCTGTGTATTCCGCGATCGCACGATAGATGGTCAGTTGTAGGTTCGCAAGCAGACTCTCAACGAGCAAATGATAGTCCCGGGGGCATCGGCCGCCTTTTCTTGCCATCCACCCCCTAGTGGAGCAATCCACCTGTACTTCTGGACCTCATTTGAGAGCCAGAAGGTTCCTTATTCCAACGGGGACATTTCTAGAGCATTTCGGCATGAATTTGGGCTCACCTTGAGGATTTGTCGGGCGTGTACTGTGTCGATGGACGGCTGCTGCTGCGTTCCCTACAATGGGTGCCAAATATTTGGTATCTGTGGCGTCGTTTGGCTTTAGGGTTAGGGCTAGTATGTAGCGCGCGGCCCGATTTCTGGCAAACATGCGCATGTGCGCGCGACCACCATCGAGAGCTCTCCTTGCAAACCGTTCTCAGGGATACTCTTGCTATTGAAAGATCAAGCCGATGTCGGATATTTCACTCACCACTCCAGGCACGGTCGACAGCTAGAACGTGACGAAGTGCACTTTCGAAGGCTAGTCCACTCGATTAAAGGGTACGAATTTGACCATCATCATCAGAACCTTTCGCTGGTGTAGTGATATCTTGTTGGCCACTGTACACAACGGTCCGCCATGCTTTGGGCCTAGTACTAGTGCGCTATCAAGCAGGCTAGTTAGTCTGCTCGAGGGGTTGATCGACGGTCGGTGGGGTTCCATTTCTTATGTTCATTGGAGCGTCGATGCGCCGCAGCCGCATCGACGGTGGCTCTGAATCTGACAGCTGTGCGATGCGTTGCGCGAGAGGCGTGCATCATGACTAGGACTGATGGAGCACGAAGGGATCACACACATGAACTCTACGGGACGCCCAGAAGAACCGCAGTATGGGCTGACACAAAAGCGTTGCACGAGGCTGCATGTTTCATGTGAGATCCGGCGGTTGGCAGTGCCCCACAAGGTGCCCAACGACTCCCTGAGATAGAGAGAGGATGTACGAATTGTTCTGTGCGGAAAAGCCTGGGCTTCGCAGGGCGCGACGGGGCGCCAGATATAGAACGGCGGTTGGCGGTGAGAATGGCACGAGCTCTAGCGAGCCGAGGCGGCCCAATCGCCCGGGTCCCAACTTCCCCTTGCGATGCGGCGAAGGCCATATCGGGGATGCGCACGTCAATGCGGTGTTAGCGCCCGAGACTGCATCCTTCTGTATTGCTGTTCTCACTTGCTCCTCATTCGGCCGGGGAAGCGACCCACCCTCCTTATATACCTCGTACCATCCCTCTTCCTTCTCGCTCTCTCCGCCTCGCCTCCCCCTCAAAGTTGTTCCTGGAGAACCTCACCTCGTCCTCCACAGCACTCTGTACCAGTCAGATCGTTGTTATATTCATACAGGCATGTATGCATCCCATCATTCGCCACTGTCAATGCTAAATTTCGGCGTGTCTTGCTCAATTCATTCGCTCAACATTCCCGCCTTCTCCATATGACGTTCCTCTCGTGACACACCCAAAGCATCCGCATCCGATCAATCTGTACCGGAGTTCAAATCCTTAAAAGTGTGCAGTCGTCCGTCACTCAGCGAGTCGCTCTTCTCCGTCCCTGCCATGTCCTCCTGACCTTCGTTTCGCGTCCCTGCCCTTAAAGGTACTTGCTGTCACTGTATCCAGCACAACATGTCTCCCGCACTCTCTTCCATGCCCGAGGAGATTCTCGAGCGCATCCTGGACCATGTCGCTGCGCCTCTCTTTGTCGAATATGCGCCCCGTCCAGCGTGGCACATACGTTCGTCCACACCCAGCAGCACCAAGAACGGCACTACGCAGATCGGTCCATTACTCGTAAACCACACCTGGCTTCGCATCGCGACGCCCCTCCACTATCGCCACGTCGTGCTACAAACGGCGCGTCAGGCCGCTCTCCTGGCTGACACCCTACGCGCGAACCCGGAATTGGGACATTGGATGCGTTCCATTCGAGTCGAGGGCACCTTCGACACGCTCGCGGACGTGGTGCCATTCTGCCCAAACATCGAGCAATTTGACATGATTGTCGACAACGGCTCCCCGACCGCAAGCACTCCGGGCCAGGTTCAGATTGCCACGCAGCCGCAGGCTGAGGGGCATGCCGCGGCAAACGCGGTCCTCGATGCGCAAGTGGCACGATTCTGTGCCAGCTTTGAACACATGCGGAACATCAAGCACTTGGTCGTGCGGAAGAACGCGTATTTGACACAGGCGCGCCCGACGCTCGTGTTTGAGCAACTCGGCAAGGCCATCGCTAGCTGGAAATGCTTGGTGAGTTTAATATTAGGCTATTTTGGGCGAAATCTTTCAGCGTCACATAGAAACATAGACGCCACCAAATGTTTCTATATCTGGTTGTGGTTCTTGCCTTCCTTATTCGGCATGTCTCGGATCACATCATGCTAACGTGACTTGCAATGTCAGGAAACGGTCCACATCGCGTTTCGATACTCGCCATCGCCTGGCTCCTCGTCTTTCGCCACATCCTTGGCTACGGCGCCCAATTTGCGTGCTGTGCGAGCGCTGCTTCCAGCCATATGGAACAGTACATTGCTCGAGGTATGTGTCAGTCTATCATAGTTCTCGATACACGTTGTGGCTGATCTCTACTGTCCAACAGATATCGGGGAACCCTGCGCTCAAAGGCATTCAGCTGACGCCTGACTCTGAGCTGATGGGGTCGCACCTGTTCCTCACTGAGGCGCGCAAGCACACGCGGCTTATGGAGCTCATTCACGCAGGCACACCCGTCATCCGCAGGCGTGCGCAGACCCTCGCGTGTTCTGTCCGTCCTGCGAGTGCCGAGGCGGCAAGTGTCGAAGCGGCGAATGCTCAGGCGTCCCGCCGGGCTTCTGCTGCGGTCAAGGATGACACTGAGCTGCAGGTCACTTCGACCATGACTGTTCCGTCCATCCCCGCTCGATTCGCACAGATTCCACGCAGGATGGGGTCCAGCCTGCGCAGGTTGAGCGGGTGATTGCTCATCCGCTCGTGTCCCATTGAGCCTTGCGAACATCGGAGGCTCCTATATTCACCGGACATCCAATTTGCGTCGATTCCTCCGGATCCTGCTGTTGTCGCGATACGCGCAATATGTGCATATGTCCTCGCTACCTGTCCGAGCGTCCCACCCTGCATTTCAGAATGATTCCTCCATCCTTCTGTTCTGATTATACCCTTCTTGCAAAATTCCTTTGGAACTCGTTGCAATTGGACATATTAGTCTTAACATCCATCTCGCATCTGTCCATATGTCTTCCGTACATATGGTTTCCTCATCATGAGGACAATATATAGCAAGAGGGAATACCATAACCTGCTATCTATCATTGCAATTGCTGAGGCTGTCGTACGTAGTGACATATTGCAATGGCACTGGTACATGCTCATCCCAATCTATCTATATAATCGCGTGCGACGTGCAAGTGCTGGGGGATGTTTGTGATAGATACCACGGCGGGTGGAGCCGTTACTAGATACGGCGGGGCTTCGACGGCGCAGAAGTGCGAATCGCACCACGACGAACGCGTGCGGAGGGTTGCACACCGCCTGAGCCGTCCTTTCGCAGCAATATTGGGTCTCCGTGCATCGCGATGTGTCACGTTGTTGCGTAAGTAGAAAGCGAGAAGGGCCTGTCAGAAACTCTATGTGGCAGCACAGGCTCGAGCGGGATATATAGCAGCACTAGTACTTAGACGGCTGTAGGAATACACCGTCGGGTCTCGTGGGGCTGGTCAGTGGACACTGGACAGGCCCTCTCGGACTCGGAGACGAGACCCGCCTTCGACCGGATGCCCCGGGCCCAGGCCGAAGTACTAGCATCCGCGGACACTAGTATGTACTGCAATTAGATGGCTGTCAGACAAGCGAGGCCGGATTATTCTATTGAGAAACCCCTCGAGCGCCCAGAAACCCCTCGAAACCCTGGGTTTCTAAATGTTATCAGAGAAACCCCCAGAACTTTGAAACTACGGGGGTTTCTTGAATTTGCGGCGACGTCAAAACCGCCGGCCGGTCTGACCGAATCGGGCATGACAACGCTCCGGAGGCCTATATAAACATTGAAAAACTGGAGATCTATCTGCTGCTGAGAGATGGTTCTGATACAGTACTTTTGCACCAGTAGAACTCATTTGTGAAGCCCGATTCTGAGCGAAAGCATGTATTCAGTCTCCAAACAATATTTTGTGCCATCTCCAGCCACAGCGTGATCGCTTATGCAGCTGTGGCATACTTTCAAACTCTACCGGTTTCACGCTGCTTAAGAGCGGCATAGCTCGCTATATTCTTTCCTCGTCTTCAAAAAATCTGAGACACCTGTAGCACCAAGTAAATTACTCTTATATTTTATCTTGGAAGATCTGGAGGAGAATGAGCAACCCGTTCTTCCAAGGGAGCTCGTGCACGCAGCTGCAGGTTTCTCAAACTCACCCCTAGAGATAGTATGGAACGTGCACTGTGCCAGCGTTACTCTCGCCAATTGCACTGATCCTGGTGCATTTGGCAACTTTACACCTGTTTCGATGACTAGCGACTCAGAGTCGGTGTTTGTGACAATGGGCCTGTTGTACAGTAAATGTTGTATACAGTAAACATCATTATGAAGCTGGGGTGTGTCGGGGGTTTTAAAATTGTCTCTGTCCCCGAGCTCGCATCACCGGTATGGCTCATTTCTTGTACCAAACATTCCAGGCCGGGTGCTCACCACACACTAACAAGGCCTATGTGAGCTATGATACTCAGACTCGGATAATATTTCAGCCACTGGCACCCACGGCGTTACCTCCGGCGACGCCGATAGCTTCCTTAATTTACTTTTGAGAAACCCGGGTTTCTGAATAAGTAATAATCATCATGTATATTTAAGGGGGGTTTCTCCCGCCATGGGGGTTTCTGAATAGAATCATCCAGCGAGGCCCGACGGTGAATATCTGAAAGGCTGCGCGTTGTGGCTGGCCAGTACTTGGCCACGCGAGTGTGGGAGGTGCGCGACATGATGCATGACTGGGGCTGTCGTTGACGTCGGCGGGCGGGAGCATCCGGCCTTGCTGGACACATGCTCGCGGCGAGCCACGGAGGACTGGTGGGTTCTGCGGGAGCTCGGAGGAGGGAAGCGAGTAAAGATGTCGAGACTCTTGGCCACGGACCTGACGGGAACGGCGCTGTGCCACCGAGGACATCGTGGCGCCTTGCCGCCCATATGCATGCTGCGCCCCCATATATATGATTTGAAGCGGTGATAGACGTCTAGACCCTTGGATCGCCGTGGAGCTCGACAAGGAGAGCGATCCGGCTCGGCATTTTGGCTCGATACGTATGTAGGGCTCGACGTGTGGGCACACACCTCTCCATCCCTGACCGCACCAATGTTTCGGCTCGACGGTTCTGTTTGCCTGGTGGTCTGCAGTGGCCCACTGAAGCCGTTGCCAGCATCCTGCGGTCTGCCGGTGTCCAGTGCTGCCCGACCAAAGTACTCACCCGTGCTCATGCTTTCGTCCATCACAGGGTTCCCGAGGAGGGATCGACGCCGGCCACTGCCGTTCCAAGGATGATCGATGAAGAGCTTTCGAGCTTGCACACCCCGCACGACGGTCAACAGACGTCTACGAATCAGACAGGCTCACCTCCAACCTCCACGGCGCACGTCAGTACTACTGGCACTGATAGCATAGTACGGTGCACGCCGACACAACAGCCAGAGGAATCAACATTCAGCAGTGTGTCCACCTACAAAACTTCCCACATCAAGTCGTTCACTATGATCCCCAGGTCCCTGCCCAGAGCCAGCGCGACCTCGTAAGAAATCCCGCACTTGAACGTCGGCACCGCGTCCGCCTTGTCAGCGGGCGAGGTCCGAAGCAGCAGACGCATCGCCGCCAGCTCCATGATCTGCATTTTGCGTCAGCCAGCTTCCTAAGCACACCACACCGCGACTGACCAGCGCCAAGAGCGCCACACGCGAAAGCTTCATGTCCGTCTGCTCCCCCGGCAGCACATGCTGCGGCGCCGCAGGCCGCGCGTCCGCGTCGTTCTCCTCGAGCAGCACGCCCAGGATCGCAAGCAGCCTGTCGAGCGGGAACGGCGTGGGGCCCAGCAGCCGCTGCGGGACCTGCCTCGCACATCAGCACCCACCCCACCCCACGCCCGGCCAGCCCAGCAGCACGCACCTTCACCGCAACATTTCCCCCGCGCCCGCGCGCCTTGCGCGGGCTCCCGCCCTTCCGCCGGCGCCTCCGCCGCTCGTCCGGCCCGCGCCCGAACATGCGCACGTCGCTCCGCGGGGGGTTCGTGCTCGCGAGGAACGCGGCGACGAGCACGAACTTCGCGAGGCGCGGGAGCGCCTCTGCGCCGGGCGGGGCGGGGCGGGGCGGCGGCGGGAGCTGGTGCGCGGGCCGCGCGAGGAGGCCGGGGGGCGGCGCGTGTGCGCGTGCCCAGGCGGCCGCGTGGGTGTGGCGCGGGTAGAGCGCGTCGAGTGCGGCGGTGAAGGAGGGCGTGAAGAGGCGCAGGAGGCGCAGGCGCGTGTCCTCGGGCGGGGGCGCGAGGTCTGCGCTGGGTGTGTCTGCGTGCGCGGCGCGGTGCGCGTCGAGCACGGGCTGGATGAAGCCTGGCCAGCGTGCGGCGGCGAGGTAGGCGAGCTCGTGCGGGTCGCGGGTGAAGGGGGCGCAGATGCTGTGGAGGGTGGATATGAAATGGGCGTGGAGGGGGCGCAGCGCGGGGTGGTAGGCATCTGGGTCGCTGTTGCCGGAGCCTGCGGCAGCCGTGGCTGAGGAGAATGTAGAGGCGAGGATGTCCAGCGTGGCTTTGGTGTGGTGGCAAGTTATGAGGATGAAGATGAGGATGAGAAGGGGAACAGACAAACCCGTTTTGGAAGGAGTGGGAACGTCCATGTAATAAGGCTCTGGAGATGCGCCAAGGGGGGGCCGGATGTCTTCCCAGCGAACATCGGAGGTCAGGATTGTGACGATATCGATTTGGGACTGCAGAGGGAATGGTCAGAGAAGGTTACGGTGTAGCTTCAGAGCACGACTCGAAGCGAACGAGAACAGACGGACAGGGACCCGTTCAACCCTGCCTGCGTAACAGTTGCTTTCACGATTGCCGTTACTAGCCCACATAACGTGTCAGACAAGCTACATCAGGTGCAGAGACCCTCCAATACCCACAAACGAATACTACACCATCACGTATCTCAAGCGAACTCGAACAAAGTCGCATGTAACGTGGCGCAACGGGTGACTGGGCTCAGTCCGTTCGACAAATGGAAGAGCGACGCACCAACTCGGCTAGCCTGGTCAACGGAACGAGCAGATCCGGCAAGTTGTCCCTGAGTCGCTCGGCGCGTTCGACCACGAGCACAAGTCTGGGTGATGCCGGTTCGTCGTGTTCCACAACCGTTGCGCGCGCCTTGCCCTTGCCCTTTCCGGTGACGACCGGGGCCGCAAGGACAGCGTCGGCCTGTGCGTGCGCGTAGACGGCGCGGAGGCCGTGCAAGAACGCGTCAAGGCTCTCGTTCCACCTCTGTGCATCTGCACTAGGACCGGGCCAGTTGGCGCAGCCGTTCTCCCATGTTGGCTCCCAGTGCGCGAGCGTGTTGACGACGGTGTCGTAGAAGAGGCGCGGGGTGAAGCACGCTACGGCATTTATGCAGGCATAGGAGAGTTGGGGAGAGGTGTCGGAAAGAGCAGAGAGCACGGAGCGCAAGACTGAGCATGTGAGTCGCGGAGTCTCCGCATCGTAGATGTAGATGAACTGCGGGGAGCAGGTGGTAAGCAGGAGCGTTAGGTCGGAGGCAATGTGCTCGTAGCCCGCAGGCAAGTCGTCGGTTGCAGCCATGGAGGAGTACTGAAAGCAGAGCAGAGTGGCCGCCACAGTCTATGGGCGCTCCGTCACGGTCAGATTCAGATCTGGACACGTCTCTCTCCGACCACCACCGTCTGCTTGCCCTCGTCGCTCTTTTTGCACTGGAATTGGTGGTCCCAAGCCTCTCAACTTGCCTCGAACATAAATCGCTGGTCGTCCCACTCTCATTCACCATCGACCATCCCGTCAACACTCTATACCATCCGTCACCTCTCGGCGAACAAAATTATACCAATGTCCACCCAATACTCCGTCATCGTGCCCGCCTACAAGGAGGCAACAAATTTATACCCACTCGTCACGCGCATCTTCGCAGCCCTGCGGCGGTCCGACTCGCCTGTCCCCGCCCCGCTCGTCGAGGTGATCGTCGTCGACGACAATTCGCGTGACGGCTCCGTCGAGGCAGTCCACGCGCTCCAGCAGGAGGGCTACAATGTCCGCATCATCGTGCGCACTACCGAGCGCGGGCTCAGCAGCGCCGTCGTGCGCGGGTTCCAGGAGGCCCTCGGAGACAACATGCTCTGCATGGACGCAGATCTGCAGGTGCGTCCGGCGGGCACAGTCGTTTCATGACGCTGCGGTGCTGACTGGGCGGGACGTGCGTGCGTGCAGCACCCGCCCGAGTACGTCCCGCAGATGCTCGCGTCGCTCTCGCCCGCCTCGCAGTTCGTGCTCGGCACGCGGTACGCGAAGGGCCACGCGGGCGCGGTCGACAAGGACTGGCCGCTCTACCGGCGCGTCATTTCAAACGGTGCGCGCATGCTCGCGCTCCCCCTTACCCCCGCGAGCGACCCGATGACAGGCTTCTTCGGCATCCGCAAGGAGTCAGTGCGTGTCACGTTTTGCCTTTTGCGTTCCGCGCGCTGGGCTCATGTTCGCTGCAGTTCATGAAGGCGCGCAATCTGAACGCGAGCGGGTTCAAGATTGCGCTCGACCTCCTAGTCAAGGCCCACATCCCCCCGCATGCGATTGCGGAGGTGCCCTTTGCGTTCGGCCTGCGCGCCGCGGGCGAGTCCAAGCTTGACAGCAAGGTGATGCTGCGCTACCTCGAGCAGCTGGCCGAACTGTACTGGTTCAAGTACAGTGGTGCGCTCGTGTTCGCCATGCTCCTATTGTTTATCTTGATGGTGCTCGTCCTGCGGTGGATGTGGGGAATGCTCGAGCCTGACCCCATGGAGAAGGTGCCGAGCGGACGGGGTAGGGCGAAGGGACGGTGGTGAAGGGCATCCGAACGGATTTGTTTGATGTACAGCTGTATATGACTGATGGTATGTTGTGTGCTTGCGTACATTCTTGCTCTTTTGCGTATGCTCTTAATTTAATCCTGGCCGTGTTGTTCTGAAGAGTTGATTCTGTCGCAGCTAGCGTCCGTCTTGTCTGTCTTGAGGCTGCGGTACTGAGTACTGATGTTGGAATACGTCTCGAGGGCCGGCTTGATGTCACCTAATTAGTACGTAGATTTGAGAAGCTACTTCACGTATGTATCTGTTTGATTGACGAACCAGCATTAGAGCCAAGGTTCACCCTTACGGTTGTGAACCGCCCCGCCTCTGCGGGTGCGGCACTGACTTGCGTTCTATATGCATTTATTCATTGCTCAGAGTGGACTAGCGTTTGTGTATCATGATGTGCTGCGCACAACTATCGATGTAGTCTAGAATTTAGCCGCCAACAGTACTAGTTGACCAGGCTGGCGAGGTTGTCTGCTTGTACGCCTCCACACCAGACTCTGACCTATGGTAGAGATACAACTTTGGCAAGGGACCTACACGTGTGGAGGCCTCTCCCCTTGCTTCCCTCCCTCTGCATGTGGGACCGCCCGCACCAGTGTGGTCTCCTTATCTTGGGCCTTCTCGCGCCCCAAGTCGGCCTCCTGCGCGCTGAACGAGAACAGCATGCCGACCGCGCAAAGGCAGGTCGTAGCAATCATCATCGTCGAGAAACCGTGCCCATACGCAGCCGACGCATCAGCGCGGACGCCCTCCGGCAGCTCGTCCAGGCGGTACCCCGCAAAGAGGCGATCCACATACTGCCCACACAACAGCGCGTCAGCCCGCGCTCGCACCGGCGCCGCTGAATCGCGCGCGACTCACCGGGGCCGCCGCGGGCGTCGCCTCGAGCGCCTTCAGGAACCTGTTCTCGACGATCGCGCCCTCGACGGCGATGCCGACGATGCCCCCGAGCGACTTGCTCCACTGCGTCATCGTGGTCACGCTCGCGAGGAGGCGCCGCGGCACCCTGCTCTGCGCGGACACCGTGTTCGTCTGCGCGATGAAGCCGGTGCCTGCGCCCGCGACGGCGAGCGCGGCGTACTCGGCCGCGCGCGGGCGCGCGCCGTCGAGCAGGACGAGGAGCCCGTTCCCGAGGACGTTCACGGCGTTGCCGAGCCAGAGCCAGGGCCGCGTCCGCCCGGAGCGCGCCATGAGGTGGCCCACGAGGGTCGTGGAGACGATGAGCGCCAGCACGCTGCGGTGGGAGGGCGCGGTCAGGGGTGGGTAAGGCAGAGGGGCGGGATGACGGGCGCACTAGGGGAGCACCTCCAGGCCGGATATGAGCTGCGTGTCGCCCCGCACGAGCTGGTAGTAGCTCGGGATGTACGTGGGCACGCCGTACATGGACCTGTGCATGGCGCTGTCAGGAGACGTGCGACGGGGCAGACGTGCTGGTGCGCGCACATTGAGATGAAGAAGTAGCATCCTGTCGAGGCGGCCACGTTCCGCACCTTGAACATCTGCATCGGGACGACGGGGAAGCGCGGGATGCGGATCTCGTAGACGACGAAAATCGGGACGAACGCGCAGCCCGCTGACAGCAGCGCGATGATCACCGCACTGTTCCAGGGGTACGCTGTGCCGCCCCAGGAGAGCGCGAGGGCAAGGGATAGCACGAACGTCGTGAGGAGGAGGATGCCGCCGAAGTCGATGTCCCTGAGCGAGACGTCGGCCTTCTTGTTGTTCGGGATCTTCTTGAGGTGCAGGAACAGCACCCCGACAGCTGGCACGGAGAGGATGAGATTGATGTAGAAGCACCACCGCCAGTTGAACCTTGAAAAGACTCCTCCTAGAAGCTGGTGATGCCCACATCAGCACGTCCAGTACGCATGTCGTTCGAGTCACTCACGGGTCCGAGAACGGTGGCAATGGCGGTCCGCGCGTACATCACGCCGACGTACTTTCCTCGCTCCCGAAGGGGAACCATCTGGCTGACGATTACCATTACGATGACCTGTGGGATCAAGTTAATTCTGTGGGAGCTGTTCACACTCGTGTCAATCTCACAAGAAGACCGGCAGCCCCGATACCTGGGAGCAGAAGAGTTTAAGCCCACCGTCAACCACAAATTCATGATGGTGCGTACCTGCGATGGCCCTCCCGCAGCAGAACCAGATGAAGTTGGTCGCAACTGCACAAAGCAAGGAGCCAATGTCGAAGACGGCGATGGCTATAAAGAGCATTATCCGGGAGCCATACAAATCCGTGGCACGTCCGAAGAAAGGCTGGAAGACGGTCGAAGTGAGGAGGTAAGACAAGGATATCCCTAGACGCGTCAAAGGTTTAGCACGTCCTCTGCCTGAAAAAACACTAACGCACAGCTCTGCTCGTGAAGTTTGCCGAAATCTCCGGCGATGGTCGCCATTGCGGTCGCCATGATCGTCTGGTCCAGAGAGCCGAGGAAAGCGGCAACGGAGAGCCTGGCATCGTGCCGATATGTTCGAACGATGTTTCAGAAGTCCAAGGAGACATTGAGCACGTACGCGAGTATCACCATTTGGATTTGCATGCTGGTCAAGGGCGGCCTCTCGGGCTCCTCGTCCTCACCCTGGTCCAGCTGAGGCGCTGTGGCTTCCGCCTCCTGCCTTGCGGTGACCGAATTCAATTCGTGACGCTCATTCTGAACCTTGCCTGGGAGAGGTGGACCGTTCGGGGAGCACTCATCCTGCTTAACGACTGCGGTATCTATCGGTTCAGGGACTCTAGCTTCCAGATACACAGACGTGGCTGGCGGCGGGGGCACGAGAGTCTGACTAGAAAGTGTTGCCTACATGACAGGCTAGAGTTAAATAGGAAAGGCTTGCGAACGATGAAATCGCACCAATGGCACCGAGTTCATGACAAGTGACGATCAAGTAAACTGCCCAACAGCTTGCCTGATGACTTACTGCGAAAGAGAGAGGGATGCCGCCTGGAGGTGGGTGTAGAACACTAGTGTGTGGGCGTCGTGATCATATTAATAGATGGATACCTGTGCACAGTCATGAAAGCCCACTAATTGGTGAGCGCCCCGACGGACGACCACCGAGGCCGAGCGTCGAGTGCTCACCAACGAGCGGCCTCAGCACTGCCATCGTATCTTGACCGCTACTGGAAGACAACTGCCCGAGCTCACTGAGGCTCACTGCCATGGCCAGGATATCGGGCGTCTATGCGCTTGGCCACAGCGGACACGAGCACGTGACAAAGCGCGAACCGTGTTCGGCGCCTGGACCAACTTAAACATCGACCACCACGACTTCACCGTCGACGACGACCACGACAGCAATGTCAACGACGATAACGTCGCTTCTTAACTCTCTCCACACGCATCTGCAGTCACAGACAACCCTCCTCCCCACCCTTCATGCCCAGCTCGGGTTACCAGCCACCGCCCTGACAGATGAGCTCTCCGCGCTGCAGCAGCAACTCACGCAATGCATCGAAAGACAGATTGACTTGCGGCGCAAGCAGGTTGACGAATGGATGGGGAAGTGCGCCGAGGTCGAAGAGGAATGTCTCAGATATGGCCGAGCGCTGGGCGGCCATGCGAAGGCTACCGGAAGCAGTGTTGGGGAAATCAGGAAGGAACAAATACTGCCTCGACGACATGAGATCGTGACCGAGTATCAGGAGAAGCTGAGACAGGTGAGTACGTGCCCCTTGCTCCCGGGTTTCAATCTGGCCTGTGGCCCACGTCTCTCCCGGTGAATGGTGTTGACGTGCAGCAATGCACGATCCACCATTCGAGTGCTCTTGTTTTATTTCAAGAAAGAGTGGCTCTGTACTACTCAGAACATGCAAGAGGTTGTTAGTTGGTGAGCTGGCCTGGTCAAGCAGTCGGGGCGCTATACGGTAAGGTATCCAAGTCGGGATCCTCGCCCGCATCGAGACCCTCATTCCATCCTGGTCCTGGCGTGCATGCGGATGCATGCAGCATGTATCCATGCTCTATGTGCTACGGTTGCCGGGGACAATTCTTGTTCCTGCGAGCTCTTTGTCCTCGAACCTGCTACGTTCCTTTGTTCCACTGACAGCGATTCCACATGCAGTGACAACCGTACTGACCATCTATGTTTGTATAGTTGTATCATACGAAATTGGAGCAACTTTTGACGCTGACGAACCGGCTTACCGCACTCTCCCATACTCTGGGTCCCACATTTTACGCCCACGACATAGTGGAACCTGCTCCTGCTCTCGGCGAGGACGAGGATGATCCATCATCACATCGGGACGTTAGTCCGGAGCGGTTCTCTAAACTCGAGAAGGAACTTGTACGCGGGAAAGGCGAAGTGGTGAGTCGAGGCCGAATTTATCTGACCGTATCCTATACTAAGTCGGGTGCAGGCGAAGCGACTGTCACAGTTATCATCAACAATGGTCCAAATTGACTGGCTCTATACTGAGCTTGGCATCGCGCCGCCCGCACTAGAAGATCTCCCCTCCGCGTCCGCGTCCTCCTCTTTAGCCAGATCGAGCTCCTCGTGCAGTATCAGGACCACGAGCACAAGTAACGCAGACCCCTTCCTTTCCACCTCCAGCATGGTCCCGATGTCGACGCCCACACCCGCCACACGCGCCAAACAGCCCGCGCCGCTCCTCTTCTTGACGGTCCCGGACGCCGAGCCCCCCGAGGTGCCCGAGGCGGCGTATCAGCGCATCTTTGCGCAGTTCGTCGCGCGCATGGAGGAGGCCTCTGACGAGGACCTCGATACGCACAGCGCGCACGTCGCGCTCGACGGCATCGAGCCGACACCGGGGCTCCTTGCGTGGGCGGAAGATACGCGCGCAGGACTCGAGGACACGAAGCGGCGGCGCGAGGCGCATATCCAGGCGATGTTTGATCAACTTGAAGCGCTGTGGCGCCGGCTGGGCGTCGCGGACGCGGACATGGACGCGTTCGTGGAGGCACAGCGCGGGAGCACGGAGGGCACGGTGCGCGCGTACGAGGAGGAGCTGGAGCGCATGCTGGAGCTCAAGCGCGAGCGTATGGGCACGTTTGTGGAGAATGCGCGCGGGGAGATTGTGAGGCTGTGGGACGAGCTGATGGTGGGGGAGGAGGAGCGCGCGGACTTTGCGCCGTTTGCGGACGGTGGGTGTCTATTCGGTCGTTGTCGCTGCGTGTTGCTGATTGTGGCTGAGGATAGATGAGCACACGGAGGAGCTGCTCTCGATTCATGAGGAGGAGATTCGGCGCCTTAAGGAGGAGCGCCGGGTCAAGGGGCCGCTGCTTGCGAGCATCAGGAAGTACTTTGATATCTGTGAGGACGAGAAGGAGCTTGCTGCCGCCGCAACCGACCAGAGCCGTCTGCTGGGCAGAGGACCGCGTGATCCAGGTCGTTTGTTGCGCGAGGAAAAGATGCGCAAGCGTGTGACAAAGGAAAAACCTAGGGTGCGTGCATCTTCGTTGTGCTTGAAAAAACAATCACTGATTCACTGGAAAATATGTAGCTCGAGCAAGATCTTCTGGCATCTGTCCCCGCCTGGGAGGCTGACACAGGCCGGGCATTCCTGGTCCACGGAGAGAGCATAGTGCAAATCCTGATGGAGACCGTTAGCGCAGCAGACAAGGAGAACGGGAACAAGCGGGGCAAGCCTCAGGGCGGGCGCGCAGGTTCGGTCCCTCCCCGTGCAAAGACGCCATCAAACCCAGCGCACCACTACGCACCCGTGCCCACCTCTGGCCACGGCGGTGGTAGGAGCACCCACTCTGCCGCAGTGACCCCAGCAGTCCGCCCCGGGTCGAGCATGGCATCACACTCAAATAAACGGCTCCGTCTGGGCGAGTCGACGTCCGCATACAACAACGCCCCCGACCTGGGGCGCAGCAGGGGCGCGGGGCCCCGCGCAGCGTCGCCGAGCAAGATCCCGAGCAAAACGCCTACGACGACATCCTCGCTCCCGCGCCCCGTCCCCGTCGCGATGCCCGTGCCTCGCCCGGGGTCGGTGCACCATGTGCTCGGGCACGGACGCGTGCCCTCCGTGCAGCCGCACACGCACAGCTACCACCCGTACGCGGCGTCCGCGTCCCGCGCGGTGTCACAGGCATCGGGGGTCGGATACGCAGGCAGAGGATATAGCGCGCAGCCCGTCGCGCCGCACGTCGTTGCGAAGAAGGCGTCGCGTGCGCGGCGGGAGAGCTTCCGGCCGCGGCCGAGTATGGACGAGAATTGGGTGGCGGGTGCTGGGCTGGGCGGCGGGGAGGCGGGCGGGCCGAGGCGATGGGGGGGCTTTTCGGGGGGTGCGGTGAAGGAGGAGGAAGACTATTGATCGAGGCCGGTGTGGCGGATACCCTTTCTTTCATGTTATGTTTCCTCCCGGTGAGAGTGGGTGTCTGTATGCGCAGTGTTTATTGATCCCGTATGCCCGTTCCTCAGTGATATTGAATACTAGTGTACCTGTTAGTGACTTGTATGGCTGCTTATGACGCTTTCATGAACGTTTACGACTGCGAGCCTTCGAGGCCAAGAGGCCATTGTGACGGTGACATACAACCGTTTGTGACGGTTTGTGACGTCCTGTGATATTTGGCGTCTGTGACGCCGCGGCGCGTCTGACGAGTCGCCAATCGACATCGCGGCCACCACCACGCAGATACTTGATAGCCACGCCGAAGACTCAGGCGACAAGACTACACGACATTTACCTGGAACTGGTACTCTCCGTGTCGAGCACTCATGGCACGCGGCTCTTTCGGAGGCGCATCTCGCAGAGGACGAGGAAATTCACGATCCAACTATCGAGGCAGCAGCACATTTCGCGGAGGACGTGGCCGCGGAAGAGGGAGGGGCGGGGCGCCTGCGGAAGCGCAGCCCCAGCGCGAGGACGATGGCACGCAACTCGCAGCGAGATTCGAGCAGGTCGCGTTGGCTGATGAAGTTGACGAGAAGCTGGGATTTGCGCGTGTTTCGGAGGGCGGGGCGAAGGAGGGCTGGCTCTTGAACATGCACCCGGTCAGTTGACGTCTTTCTAAAACTGTCGGCGTGCTCATTGTCCTGCAGACGTTGGTGAAGGATGCTGACTGGCCGGGCGGAAAGGCCGCGGTCGACTACTACTTCATCCAAGACGACGGAGGGATGTTCAAATGCACTTACCAGTATGAGCCGTATTTCTATATTGCGTGCAAGGTATGTTCAGATTTTTCCCTTGCGTTCAGTGTGCTAATGCGGGTTGCAGAGTGGTATGGAGACAGTCATAGAGGAGTGGCTCTTGAAGAAGTATGAGGGCAGCATCTGTCGCATCACCCGCGAACGCAAAGAGGACTTGCAGCTGCCCAACCATCTCCTCGGCCACCGACGCCTCTATCTGCAGCTGCATTTCCGAAACGTGTCTGACCTGCTGACAGTCCGACGCGACATTATGCCTCTCGCACTTGCCAACGGCGCAAAATTGGACGCGGTAGACGCGTACGCGGAGGTAGTCAACTCGACCGCGAATTCAGGCATGTCCATCGAGATCGACAGCGAGTGGGGCGCGGATATGGACATGGGGAACTCGTCGCGTGGCGCAGGGCGCGACAAGGACCCGCGCGAGGGTATCATTGACATCCGAGAGTTCGACGTGCCCTACTATCTCCGTGTCGCCATCGACAACGAGCTCAGAGTGGGTCTTTGGTATGCGGTGACGTTTACGGCCGGCCAGCCCACGTTCAAGCGGCTCGAGGAGCGCGTCAAGCGCGCGGATCCCGTCGTGATGGCCTACGATATTGAGACCACGAAGGCACCACTTAAATTTCCGGACCAGGCCATCGACCAGGTTATGATGATCTCGTACATGGTCGACGGGCAGGGGTACCTCATCACGAATCGGGAGATCGTGAGTGAGGACATTGACGACTTCGAGTATACGCCTAGGGAAGGCTATGAGGGCCCGTTCACCATCTTCAACGAAGCCGACGAGGTGCGCCACCAAGTATTCCTCGCCTCCTCGCAAGCTAATCCATGTCATAGGCTGCCACCATCCGTCGGTTCTTCTCGCACATACAGGACGTGAAGCCGACGGTGATGGCAACGTTCAACGGAGACTTCTTCGATTTCCCTTTCTTGTATGCGCGGGCGAAAGTTCACGGGATCGACATGTTCGTCGAGATAGGCTTCGCGAAGGACTCAGAAGACGAGTACAAAAGCCGGACGTGCGCCCATATGGACTGCTTCCGGTGGGTCAAGCGGGACTCGTACCTACCGCAGGGAAGTCAGGGTTTGAAGGCCGTGACAACCGCCAAGCTGGGGTATGACCCCATTGAGCTCGATCCCGAACTGATGACCCCGTACGTTGGACCAAGCATATACCTGTATATTAGCTGATTGACTTGATAGGTACGCTATGGAGCAGCCTCAGGTGCTTGCCCAATACTCAGTATCCGACGCCGTGGCGACGTACTATCTGTACATGAAGTATGTGCACCCGTTCATCTTCTCGCTGTGCAACATCATTCCTCTTTGTCCGGACGAGGTGCTGCGCAAAGGGTCCGGTACACTTTGCGAGACATTGCTCATGGTGCGCCCCAGTCACAGTTGGTCGTCGGACTGACTCTGAATCTGTGACCTCAGGTTGAGGCGTATCGGGGAGAGATCATCATGCCAAACAGACACGAAGAATCGCACGGCAACATGTATGACGGACACCTGCTTGCGTCAGAGACGTACGTCGGTGGACATGTGGAGGCTCTGGAAGCAGGCGTCTTCCGCAGTGACATCGACACTCACTTCAAGATAGAACCGTCGGTGGTCCAAAAGGTTGCTAATCTTTTCGTTTTCCCCAAATTTCTCGTGTTGACCACCAATATGACAGCTTATAGACGAGCTTGACGCTGCTTTGACATTCTGCATCGTCGAAGAGAACACGTCGTCCCTCGAGGAAGTGACGAACTACGATGATGTCAAGGCGCAGATCCAGAGCGCCCTAGAAGAGATGCGCGACAACCCACAGCGGATGGACAAGCCGCTCATCTACCACCTGGACGTCGCTGCGATGTATCCGAACATCATGTTGTCGAACCGATTGCAACCGGACTCGGTAGTCGACGAGGCCGTGTGCGCTGTGTGCGACTACAACAGGCCGGGAAAGACGTGCGACCGGCGCATGACATGGGCGTGGCGTGGCGAGTTCTTTCCCGCACGGCGAGACGAGTTCAACATGATCAAGCACGCGTTGAACCAGGAGACGTTCCCACCAAAACGTCCTGGCCTACCTCAGCGCAAGTTCGTTGATCTGACCGACGCCGAGCAGACCGCGCTGATGCACAAACGCCTTGGGGACTACTCGCGCAAGGTGTACAAGAAGAACAAGGACACCAAGGTCGAGAACCGCGAGGCGATCATTTGCCAGAGGGAGAACCCCTTCTATATCGACACTGTTCGCCGTTTTCGAGACCGTCGCTACGAGTACAAGGGTCTCCACAAGACGTGGAAGAAGAACTTGGACGCAGTCGTCAGCGAACAGCGGTCGCTCGCCGAGGTCGACGAGGCGAAGAAGATGATCGTGTTGTATGACTCGCTCCAGCTGGCACACAAGTGCATCCTGAACTCGTTCTACGGATACGTTATGCGCAAGGGTGCCAGATGGCACTCTATGGAGATGGCAGGCATTACTTGCCTGACTGGCGCGACGATCATCCAGATGGCCCGCCAGCTCGTTGAACAGATTGGACGCCCTCTGGAGCTGGACACGGATGGAATCTGGTGCATGCTTCCAGGGATCTTCCCGGAGAACTTCAAGTTCAAACTTGCGAGCGGGAAACTGATCACGGTCTCCTACCCGTGTACCATGCTCAACCACCTTGTCTATGCCCAATTCACGAACCATCAGTATCATGATCTCGACCCGGAGACCGGAACCTATTCTGTCCACAGCGAGAACTCTATCTTCTTCGAATTGGACGGGCCTTACAAGGCGATGATCCTCCCGTCTTCGAAAGAAGAAGACAAATTGTTGAAGAAGCGATACGCGGTTTTCAACGATGATGGGTCTCTCGCCGAACTAAAGGGGTTCGAGGTCAAACGGCGGGGTGAGCTCCAGCTCATCAAGATCTTCCAGTCGCAGATTTTCGAGAAGTTCCTTCTTGGTACGACTACCGAGGAGTGCTATGCAGCAGTGGCACAGATTGCAGACAGGTGGTTGGACGTTTTGTTCAGCAAAGCTGAGACTCTTAGTGACGATGAGCTGGTCGAACTCATTGCGGAGAATCGGAGCATGTCGAAGACGCTGGCCGAATATGGTGGTCAAAAGTCGACGTCCATCAGTACTGCGAAACGACTAGCGGAGTTCCTCGGTGACCAGATGGTCAAGGACAAGGGCCTCGCCTGCAAGTTCATCATTTCTGCTCGCCCCATGGGCGCCCCCGTCACGGAACGTGCTGTCCCTGTCGCCATCTTCTCCACGGAAGAAAGTGTCAAGCGGACTTACCTTCGCAAATGGCTGAAGGACAACAGCTTGACGCGGTTCGACTTGCGCTCGATTCTCGACTGGGACTACTACATTGAGCGCCTGGGGTCTGTGATTCAGAAGTTGATCACGATCCCGGCGGCGATGCAGAAAGTCGCTAATCCGGTCCCTCGCATCCGCCACCCTGACTGGTTGCACCGAAGGGTGGCTGCGCTGGACGACAAGTTCCGCCAGCACAAGCTCACCGACTTCTTCTCGAAGGCCGAGCCCGGAAGTGAGGCCACACAGGATATAGAGGACCTCGTTACCCAACGAGATCCCAATCGGCTGCGAATTGCGGTTGTGAACCGTAAAGTCCAGCGCAGAGAGGATACGCCCGAGCCAAATGCTCCTGGCACTTGGGATGAACCGCTGCCGAATCCTTCGGTGAATTACCGTGCATGGCTGAAGGCAAGCAACTGCCTAAGGGCAAGGCGACCCAATCTCGACAAAAATTCCGCTATCCTACCGCGCATGTTCCAGGGTATTCGCGCGAAGAAGACGAACAGTCGTTGGGATATTGTGCAGATCCGGCCGAACAGAGCACCTGGTCGTTTCACGTTGTGGCTGTCAGTTGACTCAACTCTCGTCTCCATTCCACTGCGTATCCCTCGCGAGTTCTATATCCACACGCGTACTCCACCGACTTCCGACCGATTCAAGAAAAGTATCTACTCTTGCGACAAGGTCGTGCGTAGCCTACCGCGGGATCGGCCTTGCGTAAACCTGTACAAAATATCCGTACGAGAGGACGTCTACCTCGATGGCCAGGAGCACTTCATCGATCTCACAAACGACCCGAATGTGGATGGTGTCTTTGAGTTGCAAGTATGTACTGTCATATGCCCTTGATTTTTGGACTATCGACTCACAATGATTCATCGCAGCTCTCGTTGACCATGCGTGCCTTGCTCAAACTAGGGAAGACATGCACGAGCGAAGAGTCTAATATGACACTGAGCCGAGCAGAGGATAATGGGCTCGACCTGACTCAACTCGGCGCTGCGAGCGCTTCTTCTTTATCCAAGACGAAGTATCTTGATGAAGGAAGAGCTGGAAAGTATGTCTTCCTCTACCACGCATGCTCAAACACCGCGCCAGTGCACGTCTTCGGCTTGTTCGTCCCCGGAAACACAGTCAGACTGCACATCGTTGATCCTGCTACGCGCCGTCAGCCGATCTCACGTCTTCCAGAAGTATATGCGGATCTCCTCAGTAAACGCATAGCAGCCGCCAGTCCCATCTCCATATCATACCCTGCGGCTTGCGAATTCACTACAACCTACCACGGAAACGACACGACCGCGTTGAAGGCTATCTCACGCGAACTTGGTCTGCTGGAATCTCAATCTTACACTGTTGTTATATCCTCGAGCAAGGAGCAGTCGTATTTCGATAGCCACATCCCAAGGCTTGCCAAATTTCCTGTCTTGTCCATGTCGAAGGCGAAGCAGCCTCATACGCTCGATGTCTTCCCGTGGCAGTCGAACGTAGCACAGAAGATGTTGGCCCGTTATCTATCCTTCGGCCCTTGGCTCGACCGCACGATTGCGCTGGCCGATTATTACAACGTTCCCGTTGGACATATTGACGGCGATCAACCGCTGCTCCTTTCCGACATCGATTTCGCCCGGAGGCTGACTGCACAGGACATCGTACTCTGGTGGTCGCCTGGTGATCGTCCAGACTTGGGCGGTCTAGAGAACGACAGGAGACCCACCGAGGAGTTACCCAAGACAGAGTTCATGTCGCCTGGATGCTATTCCAATGTCTGCCTCGAAGTAACGGTTCGCAATCTTGCAGTCAATGCGGTCCTACACTCCGTGATCGTGAACGAGCTGGAGGGCAGCGGAGGAGCGACTGCCTTTGATTCATCTCACACGTTGGACGAATACGCTAGTGGAGATGCGGGACGAGACCTCAGCCTTGGTGACACGAATGTCTCGCCGCAAACCTTCAGTATCTTGAAGACAATGGTCAAGATGTGGCTACTCGACAAGATTCAGTGCGGTCATCAGAGTCCGGCGACGCTTGCGATTGACCACTTTTGGCGATGGATTAGCTCGAATGCCTCTCACATGTACGACCCAAGCATCCATCGTTTTGTCCATGGCCTCATGCGCAAGACTTTCATCCAAATGCTCGCCGAGTTCAAGCGCCTGGGTTCGCATGTGGTGTATGCGGACCTCAGCCGGATACTTTTGGTCACCTCCAAGCCTCCCGGTACCGCGCACGCGTACGCCACGTACATCACTACAGCAGTAACCTCCCACGAGCTGTTCCAGCATGTCTATCTGCGCACGGAGCGATTCTACGACTTCTTGCTGTTCATGGATCAAGCCAACATGAGCGGCATCGTCTGCGAGGACCCGCTCGCGGTCGAGCCTCCTGAGGAGTTATCTGTGGAGATGCGGTGGAACATCGAGACATTTCTGCCACCCGCGATACAGCGAGACTTCCGGAATGTCGTCCGTTTCTTCCTCGTCGAGCTGTTCAGGACTAGCCAGAAAAGCAAGGAAGCGACCCGCATTCCCTTGCGCGTGTTGCAAAACGGCGCTCCCGATGCTACCCAACGCGACGCGTCCAAGACGCAGGAGGCCGAAGCAAGTCGGGACTTTATCTCGCGCCGTCTGACACGGAGGATGCTGAAGACGGTCGGGAACGTCCAAGAGCGTCATCGAGAAGCCATGATGGACGAAGAGATGCTCGTACATTGGGACTTCCCTGTCCTCCCCGGTTCTCACCTGCACCTCACACACCCAGTTCTGGAGTTCGTCAAGTTCTCTTGTGCCGTCTTTGCTCTCGCGAGGGAGCACCAGATTGAGATTGGGCTGCTGAAGCGCAACCTCCTAGACGTCGTGGGCGTGCGCGAGTTTGCGAGTGAGGCAACGTTCCACAACCCCTGCGAGCCGTTGAAGCTGTCCAACGTGCCCTGCCGCCACTGCGATGGCCTGCGCGACTTCGATTTCTGCCGCGACTCCGAGCTACTGCCGAACAACCTCGAGGTCCATGCGCGTTGGCTGTGTGCGATCTGCGGGGGCGAGTACGACCGGACGATGATCGAGTTCGCGCTGATCGATGTCGTGTACGACCTCGAGCGACGGTTTGCGCAGCAGGACTTGCGATGCTCCAAGTGCAAGCAGATCCAGTCAGACAACGTCTCGCGGCATTGCCATTGTTCGGGGAACTACCAGCTGATCATCAACAAGGTGGACGTGCGCCGGAAACTCCGGACGATCGTGAATGTGTCGCTGGCGCATAATCTGGTCCGGCTGAGGGTACGCTGCCTTATTTTCTCTTCAAAACATCTTCTAATGAGTGCCATGAAACAGGAGGTCGCCCAGACCATGCTTACCGGCTGGTGATAGCCTTGTCACCTTTTGCAGTCCGTTTGATTTGTCGCATTCGTCTCGCCCTCTCTCTGTTTGTATCACACTATACTTATTTCTCTCAGCATTTTCTGTGTCACACTACGAGCTGCAATGTACTTCATGATCAATGCACGTTGGGTTAGAATATTGTCAAGATGGCGGCGTGAATTCTCCGGTGTACGTATACACGATGTGTGATGTCTCTCTCAGGTCGGGGATCCTGCTAGCATCGCAACGAATATGGCGTGACACAAAATCCCGCCCGATTGTTCAACGCTGTGCTGCATCCGGCGGTGGTACTGCAGGACAGCCTTTCGCCAACTAGTATGAAACAAGGAACGTGCCCATCTTCCAAAAGCGGACGATTGTGGCGGACGCGACATAAATGTGTTGCCCCGCAACCCCGCACCCTTCTCCTGCCTCACCTCTCCAGCAACCACCACCACTCGTCTTCCTCGCTGTCCTCCTCAACCCAGCTCGAATTTCTTTTCGCTCGTATTCTAAATAATCGTAATGTCGTTTACCCCGGACTCTGAGCTAGACCTCTTGTTCCCGTCCGAGTATATCCCCTCACTTGTCAGAGAACAGTTGCACACAGACCTCCATGTAAGCTCACTCGCGTTCTACTAACCACCTGCGAGACATTAACGAACGTTCAGCTCCGCCCACTCGCATCGACAGACTACAAACGGGGCCACCTATCCGTGCTCTCCGTGCTGACTGTCGTGACGGACCCAGGCGAGGACGCCTGGGTGCGGCAGTTCGCCGCCCTCCGCGCAGCCGCACACACGTACTACTCGCTCGTGATCGTCGACAAGCCGTCGGACCGCATCGTCGCGGTCGGGACGGTGTTCATCGAGCGCAAGTTCCTGCGCGGGCTCGGGAGCGTCGGGCACATCGAGGACATCGCGGTCGACAAGACGCAGCAGGGGCGCAAGCTCGGCCTGCGCGTCATCCAGGCGCTCACGGGCATCAGCGAGAACAGCGGGTGCTACAAGACGATCCTGAACTGCAGCGACAGCAACATCCGTGCGTTTCCTGCCGTGCCGTGTCCCTTCTGTGCGGCTGACGTGTGGGGCATGCAGCGTTCTACGAGAAGTGTGGATACGAGAAGAAGGAGAACGAGATGGTACGTGGTCTGTGTCCGCCGCGCTTGGTCCATCTTCTGATTCAACCCGCAGGCCAAGTATGCGTCTGAGCGTGCGCGTACGCCGAGGCTGTAGACCGTCTCGTCGACGCTGGATTGATCGGACTGGACTGGATAATTGGTATATATTGTATCGACTATATTATTGCGTGCTGGACTTTCGTCGCATAGAGATGTACCATAGCAGGAAAGGATCTAGTATTGGATGCTTGACACTTCGAGCTATGTCCGTTGGATGTCATTCTTGAACTGGGTTGCCCATTCCTGCAGGGAGGAGCTCGACTGCCCAACACAGGGAACATTTGGTTTACCATATGGTATCTAAATACGGGGGCGATAAATGGACGGATGGTCAGCGCGGTCAGCTCCTGGCCAGCGCTTTAGCTTCAAGTTCACGCTAGACATAGGCGCGTGCGGACGCAGACTCTTACGAGCTCTCGATCATGTCAAGAGATACGTAGCCGTCTGTGGCGAAGGATGATATCGTTCAGATGTAAACCAATCTATAGTAATTCAGATACACACGTACGCCTGCACATATCCTATATTGCACCCCAAGGCCATAACGCTAGAATAATTTGAACACACGACGGGACGCCAAACACACTACTAATATAACAACAGTGCATGTACGGTATCCAGACACAGTGGCTTGCACAAGTAGCGTCGGCGACAGGCCGGTACAGTACAATGGGGAAAGGCTATGGACAAAGGGACATCGGCCGGGCGCAGCAGACCACTCAACCAGATGGAACTAAACTGAAAGGGATAAAAACGGACAAAGAGACAGACAGCGGGGGACGACGAAAAAGGAGGAATGCATATAAATTTGGTGCCAGCCTGAGTAACGCAGTCGGTGTCAGTGCTCACGCCGCAGACAAAGGACAAAGGCGCGCGTGCGGTGGCCACTCACAAAGATCAGACCTCTGCTGCAACTTCTAGGGCGCCAGCATCTACGGAGGCCTCCGCCTCCGCCTCTGGCTCCTCTGCAATGGTCTCCGGGGCTGGAACGGCGTCACCCGCCTTGTCGTCCTTACCCACCTGTGGCCAGTCCAATGAGTGAGCGAAGCACAGAGATCGCATCCATCGCACGGGCTTACCTTAGAAGCAGGCTTGCGAGAGCCGGCCCTCGATGCGGGCTTCTTCGCGGCCGCCGTGGAAGGCGGCTTCACGGACGCACGAGAGGCGGGCTTCGCCGAGCCCGCACGCGACACCTTAGAGGCAGGCTTCGACGATGTGCCTGCTGCCTTCGATGGAGGCTTCGACGCCGCCTTGGAGGCGGGCTTGGCCTGCGGGGAACGGTGAGCGGGTCTGGGTGCCATCGACGCGCATCGGACGCGACGGCCACACTCACGCGTTTGGCCGGGGGCTCTTCATCCGCCGCATCGCCGTTGGGAGCGGCATCATCTGCATCCTTCTCGGCGGCGGTGCGCTTCTTGCCCTTGGTCTTTGGCTTCTCTGCCGTGTCATCGACTTCGGCCACCTTGGGCTTGCGGGCCCGCGGTTTCGCTGGTGCTTTCTTTGGTGCGGGGTCTGCTTTGGGCTGCTCTTTGATGCGCGCAGAGCGGCGAGGGGCAGCTGAAGCGTCGGCAACGGCAGAGGCGGCGGTCTTGCGAGGCATTGTGAAGTTTGTTCAAAAGGGGAGGTAGAGGTTGAGGTTCAGGATAGAGGAGCGGGTGAAGGAGCGGTCCGTGTGGGTTGGACGCTTGCTTGAACTCTATTCACGATCAACAACGCCGCACGTGCCTCGTGCTGCCTCGTGACTCGTACATACTCCGCCACTCGATCATCGCGCCGCGAGATTATCTGAGTGTGGCCACTGCAGGGCCCTAGCCTTTGTTTTTCCCTTAGAGGTGATCTAAAATTCGCTGAAATAAGTCTCTGCGGTGGGGGAGAGGGGGCGCTCAATGGCTATCTTTTCTCCATGTTTTTCAGCGCAGTCGCAGCGTCAAGTAACTTGAATGATCATGGTGGCCACTGGCACTGGACGGTCATTGTCTCCTCAGAACAATTAGCCTGTTTTAGTACCCTTTGTTTTGTCTGATAGCGATTGATCTCCCTTTAATCACAATGCACTGGCAGGACACCGAGTGCATTCGTGGAACTGGAGAAAGGTCTCGGAGTCAGACATCTATCAAGTGACTGGCATCATTCATGATATTAAACAGCTGTATACACAGCGCATCAACGCATGCGCGACATTGGTCCCGCAACCCACAATACCCCCTCTAAAAAGCGAATATGATCCTATGGCGCCGCCGCCTGCGTGCGGGCATCGAAGAACTCGCGGATATCCGCCTCCGTCACCTCCCTACCTTCCTGCGCAAACGGACGGAGGTGGTTCATCAGGTCATCCCTGAACATTTACAGGTGAGCACAGGCAGAGATCTATGGACGAAGAAGCACACACCGCATCTCGTTGAACGCCCTGATCCCGTCGATGGCGCGATCCCGCGGGAGATGCTGCAACGCGCGCAGACCAAGTTCCTCGAGCGATAGCCCTGTGACGTCATTTCAGCCACGGATGCTGGAGAGGTCATGCTCGTGGGACGTACCGGAATCGGGATCCTCGGGCGGCTCGTAGGTTTCCTCCTCCTCGAGCAGATATGGGTGTGCGTTGAGTGAGGGTAAACACTATCACAAAATTGAGGAAAGGGGTCCGGATGTCGCAGAAATTCAACTGACATTGTCACACCGACACCAACGTTCGCGCCAGCCCTCCGTCAAAAATACGTCGCCCTTTCCCAGCGAAACAGGTTCACACGCGCCCGCGTTAGGGTCGGATATTGATAATTCGCTTCTCGCGTAGATTTTTTGGGCAATCGCGTTGGGCGTAGGCGCAAGACACGGCGCGAATACAGGAGGTTCGAGAGAGACGCGTGCTCTCTTTGCGTGGGGTGCATCCTCTGCTGTAGGGGAGCGCGTGCGCTTTTCGCCCGTATCTGGGGTCGTCCCAGGCTCTGCCTCCGCGCTACTTTGCACTTCGACTGCACTGGTTTCTGTTACGTCGTCGCGCCCAATGACGCTCCAGCTATCTTGCTCTGTGCCGTCCCGCACGACCACGAGCACGCCACTCGTGCCCGCGTATCGCCGCAAGGTGGGGATAGCGCGTACGCAGGCACTGCAGATGAGGCAGTCGTAGTCTTCTGCGCGAATGCGCGGGGGCGGGAGGCCTGAAGACGACGCCTCCGATGCGGCGTCGTCGTCCGCCTCTGCGGGCTCCGGACTCGGCGGGCGAGAGGTCGGACGGGCGCGGAGGTCAAGGCACGACTCGTGGAACCAGTCCTGGCACGCAGGGTGAGCGTGCAGCGCGCGGGAGCCGCGGGCGGCGCACCTCGCACGCAAGACACTGGATCATCGTCTCGCGCTCCTGTTGCGCGTCATACGGGCGTCCGCATCGGCAGAACGTGCCCGCAAAATTCGGCCCGTATGTGTTTGTGGCGTTCGCGTCCTCGGGCGCCTTATGCAGCGCGCAGGGGTGGTGCATCGCGCGGGTGGGGCAGTCGCAGCGGAAGGCGCGCTTGGGGAAGAGCTCGAGCTGCTCGTGGTCGGTGTGGCAGGCGATGGAGCATGAGGAGCAGATGCCGCGGTACTCGCCGCATGTAATGCAGAGGTAGACCGCCTGGCGGATGGGCCCGAGGGAGTAGGTGCATTGTGAGAACTGGTGCGGGAGTGCCTCGGACGCCTCCTGCAGCAGGGAGTTCTGGGAACTAAGAATTGAGCTCAGCGTGAACGACATCCTCCTGAGCAAAGATAACTTGGCGGAGTAGCTAAGGGGGAGATGTCGGAATGAACTTGTCTGTGAGTGAAGGGACTGTGGCCAGTCGGCGGTAGAGGGCGGGTTCACGTGAGCAGAATCCCGCCTGCTACAAACACGACCAAACTCCCGCCCATACCAAAACGGGACTCGACGGCAGTATCCTCAGGCTATCACACGGGCCCGTGCGTTGTTATCTCTCCTCCTTTCTATCCGATTCCATTCAGAATCGATGCTATCTGCGTTTACTCGGAGGAGCTGAACTACATTTGGTTATCATTGAGAGTTCATTGAAGACAACACCCGCCTCGTACAGTGCAGCCATGTCGTCCTCTGCAAAATATGGCACCCCGGACCCCATCATACTCACCCTGTTCGCCAACAGGTTCATGAGCGTTGCAGAGGCCATGGGACGCTCGCTCCAGCAGACCGCCATCAGCACAAACATCAAGGAGCGCCTCGACTTCTCGTGCGCCTTGTTCGCGCCGGACGGAGACCTTGTCGCCAATGCGCCGTTCATTCCGATCCACTTGGGTGCAATGAGCTTGTGAGTACTATATAACTGGTGCCGCGACGACATCTCCGCACGCGGGGGCTCTATACCGTTGGCTCCTGTGCTGGAATGACTTTCCCGTATCCTCTAATTTGTTATGGCTGGGGTTTAACGCTACTGGTAAGTATGATACAGCTACATGAATTACGGATAAAAAGCGTCTACCAGCGCTGTTGGAGTGTGGATGGTGTCGGGCTTCATTGACCATGGCCCATGCCGCCGGTTTTTCTACATGAGTCTGGCCAAGGTCTATAAACCTCGTCGGATGCGATCCACTTTATGAATCATATCTCTTCCCTTCTTCACTGCACGTGGCGTTCATGTGCAGCGGAAATCGGACAGATGGTCTCACATTTCAAGCTACTCACCTAGAGCCTGTATTGTTCCGGTGGTATGGCTGCATTTCGCGAATAATCTGGTTGAAGTTTCGTTGTAGGAGATTGATAGCATCACATTTACCAGCATAAGGTGCATTGATGCCTGCGAATGGAACATTCTCTGTCTGAGATGAATTTCGCGACATATCTATCACCTACTCCCGGGCCTATCCATTCCGTACTCATAGCGAAGTCCGGACTGATCACCCTGTGCAGTGCCGTCAAGTATCAGATGAACTTGCACGGAAAGACCCTCAAGCCCGGTGATGTCCTAATGAGCAACTCTCCATCTGCCGGTGGCTCGTACGTTTGACATCGCGTTCTGCTGTGCCGTACACTGACATTGCTCTCCAGCCACTTGCCAGACATAACCGTTATTAGCCCCGTATTCGACACAAACACAGATGAGATTATTTTCTTCACTGCATCACGCGGGCACCACGCCGACATCGGTGGCATCCTACCCGGTTCGATGCCTCCGACGTCGAAGAACATCTTTGAGGAGGGCGCAGAGATCTTCAGTTTCAAAGTCGTAACCGAGGGCGTGTTCGACCGCGATGGCCTATACGACTACATGATCGAAAAGCCGAGCCAGTATCCTGGAAGCTCCGGCTGCAGGAACATTAGGGACGTGGAAAGTGATCTTAAGGCTGTAAGTCTTACCTTTCTGTGAAGCGTTGCACCACTGAAGAACCCATATATAGCAAATTGCTGCGAACCACAAGGGCATACAGCTCATCAAAGCCAGTACGTCTCCATCAGGATGTTCTCACTCTCGATCGGTAGTCTCATAAAGTGCACCAGTCGTGAACGACTACAGCCTGGCCACGGTGCAGGAGTACATGTACCACATTCGCGCCAATGCCGAATCCTCCGTGCGGAACCTCCTGAAGGATGTCGTCAGACGCTCAGGAAAGAAGACACTATCTGCCATAGATTATCTCGACGACGGCTCTCCTGTGTGTAGTCGCCCAACACGACGAGGCAGATTGCTCACATCTCTCCTGCAGATCCAGCTAAAGGTGGACATCAACGAAGAAGACGGTTCGGCGGTGCTAGACTTCGAGGGCACAGGATGCGAGATCCACGGGAACCTGAATGCGCCGGTGGCAGTCGTACACTCTGCAGTCATCTACTGCATGCGCGCGATGCTGAACGTGGACATCCCTCTTAATGCCGGGTGTCTCGTCCCGCTCAACAGTGTGTGCAGTAATCTTATCCCAGGAAATGAAGCTGACACCATCCGCCTGCAGTCAAAATCCCCGAGGGCTCGCTGCTCTCCCCCTCGCGCACGGCGGCGGTATGCGGTGGGAACGTGCTTACGTCCCAGCGGATCGTCGACGTCGTCCTGCGCGCGTTCCACGCGTGCGCCGCCAGCCAAGGATGCACCAAGTAAGCTGCGCGTATGTCTGGCTCTGAGCCCCTAACTCACGCACACCAGCAACTTGACATTCGGCGCCGGTGGGAAGGACAAGGACGGCAAGAACGTCGTCGGCTGGGGGTACTACGAGGTGCGCACCCCGCTCTCCCCACCTAACTGTGCTGACCACCCTCAAGACAATCGCCGGCGGTTCTGGTGCCGGGCCGGGGTGGCACGGGACGTCCGGTATCCACACGCACATTACGAACACGCGCATCGGGGATGTCGAGATCCTCGAGCGGCGCTACCCAGTGCTGATGCACCAGTTCGGGATCCGCACAGGCTCGGCGGGCCAGGGCAAGTGGGCCGGCGGCGACGGCGCCGTGCGCGAGATCGAGTTCCTCCAGCCGCTGCAGGTCTCCATTCTCTCCGAAGTGCGTCCTGCCCCCTTCCCGTACAGACTGTGTGTTGACTTCGCCCTGCGGGATTGTAGCGGCGCACACGGCAGCCGTACGGCCTCGAGGGCGGCGAGCCGGGCGCGCTAGGACGGAACACGTGGGTGAAGCAGCCGCGCGAGGCGGACGGTGACCTGGTGCCGGACGCGCCGCGCCCGCTGCAACCGCGCAGGATCAACATAGGCGGGAAGGCGACGGTGTTCATGGGAAAAGGCGACCGACTGCTCATCGAGACACCCGGCGGGGGAGCGTGGGGCGCACCAGAATCGGTGGCAGACGAGCGGGCCGAGGATCACTCGCATGTGAAGGCATGGGCCGCCAGGGGCAGCTTGGCGGAGCGCGAGGCTGCGCAGGCTGGATTCTAGTTTGTCCTTGGGGTATGCGAGAGAGATCTGCGTGGTTGTAACAAGCGAATCATTGTAGTGGTAACGGTAGAGACTTGTAACGAGCTGTATTGTTGGGTTGTTTAAAAATCAATGATGTTGTGAAACGAGGTCATTCCATGCGAAATGTTGCATGCAGTGTTCATTCTAGGGAATTCAGGGTCGCTACCAGCACGGATGTGCTTGTTGTTTCGGGAACAGTACCTGGGCGGACGGCGTAAAATGAGTGCATGTACTAATTGAGCAGAGTGAGGAACACAACTACCTTGCGAGGGCACCCGGAATTGACCAGTTAAGGCTCTGTGAGGGTGTTGTTGTCCGGCAGTGTTCGAGATAACTAATCGGCGGCGAACAGTGACTAGGGTGCAATAACAAGAAGGTGAGCAGCGTGGTGAATTTCACACGCAGAGAATCCGTCTGTACAATGACATCTCCGGGAACTCGGAGATGAAATTCGAAAGCTAGTAGCAGGGACGTCAATCGTCGCCGTCTCACACCACACGAGTCACTTACGCATCATCGTATACGTGAAAGGTCTCGTGTCAGCGGCCTGGAGTCAGAACATATTAGGGTACCCACATGCAGTCCTATGTAAATGTTGGCCAAGCACTTAACGTACTTAACCCAGGCCTGCTGTCAATCTAGTTGGGTGTCAACGCACCCTAGTAACCCGAACAAGGAAAATTATTTTCTCTACCCTGGAGACCGAGGTTCGAGGTAGAGCAGGGTAAATCAGTCTGACGAACAATGTCCGAGCCGAGTTTGTGGACAATCGACGGCCCGAATATACTGGTGACAATCATGCCGAACATTCAACGTTCAGGGTCGAATACACTCCACGGTAAGATCGGGTATGCCTTCCACATTCGATTGAGATGGTAACTTCCTTTCCGTGAACGACGTCGAGCTGGCACTTTTCAACCATTCCGTAATACACGGCGCTCCCACACAGTGTTCGCAAGGTCAAGTCAAGTGGTTGACCGGGTCATGACCATTGACCATTAACCCCCGTCAAGTCGGTCATGACCCGGTCAACGAGGGGTCAGATTATATGATGTGGTCTCACAATTCATTTCCTTGTTTGGTAATAGTCGTTGTGTCGAGATATGGCGGCGCGAGCCTGGGCGACGGCAGGGCGGGACACAGTGCTGGACCACTGCTGGTATCAATGTAGTGTAGCATACTAGCAATTAAACAAAATTCTCTACCTATCCTATGTCGACCTCGCAGCTCCGGAGACGAAAAATTCGCTGCTGCTGTACGGGACTTTGTCGCCAGTGCAGGACGGATGCCGACGCGGACGCCAACGACCCTCAGGCTTCCGATCGACCGCCCTCGCAGGCATCGACATCCGGCGCGCTGTCAGCAAACGCAAATCCGCTCCCATTGAACGTGATCCCCCTTGACGATGCGATGTTGCTCCGCAACATCTTCGATTTCCAAGCTCACGCAGCCGAGCTCTCGTTCTGCTGGCCTGTGGGTGCTGCTAGCCTTGCTGCAGAAGTCTCTGTCTACGAGCTGTAATGGAAGGTTCCCTTCACTCGGATTGTAGATAAATCCACAACTGACACCCCACTCTCGCATTGAAAGACATACTACTTTCACTATTATACCCATTATGATGTATATACCCTTAGCTACTTACCATGGTAATCGAGCACATGAACGCGGTCAATGACCCGTCATGACCCGGTCATTGACGGGGTCATGCGAACACTGCTCCCACATGCTCCACTGTAGATCTAGACCAGCTTCCAGGACCGTGGGTGGTGTGTAGTTTGCGCCCGTCACCCTACCAGAGGTCTTGAGTGCCAATCGTGAGAGTCGAAATATCAGCAGACGTGGCTATCTTCAGGATGTGGTCCACGTCGAATGGACCTAGACCGAATATTCAGTACACAGCGCGAGGCCTAGGACGACGCAGGAATTTGCAGTGCAAATATCTGACGACATGCGGTCACGTGCTATGTGCTTCTTGGAAGGATCCCAAACGTATGCATGATGTTGCTTCATCTTGCCACCGCCGTCCATGTAGGCATCAGTCTCGAGCTATCTGTCTGAAAAAAATTTCTCCGGACGAGTCTCACCTAGAACTGCTCTCGCTCCAGGTACCGTCGGAAGTATGGTGAGACGATTTGTTCCGCAGAGTACGCGTCATGATCGCAGGCCATCGACTCGAGAGACTTGGGAAAATGTATGCCACGCCGCAGGGATTCCGCTACGGCTACAGTGGCAACTACAGCAAGTAGGCTGTTGTATCAGGTAGGCCTTGCATGAATGGTGTGACACCCACCCATCAGGATCATCCGTTGTTCGGTTCTGATACAATTATATCGAAGTATGTTTGGGGGTAGCTGCCAGGTCCGAGCGTTGGAAATTTGCGACCATTTGTATTTGGCTTCCCAGTTCTTGGATATACGTTGACCGAAGCAGGATTCCTAGACGTGTACAGTGCTATGGGATTGGCTTGACCTGTGCGAACAAGTGGGCCGGCGCGAGTGTACCTTAGGACCACCTGAAACCCGCCTGCACCTCCGGTCCCAAGCTTTCAGATAGGCTAATGCGTTGGTTTTCCGGCCCGAGCTAGCATACGGATATGATGAGTAGCCGTTCCCGGGAAATATACAGTAGACTCGTTTGACACCATGCGACACGCAGCATTAATATTACCGCCGATAGGCGTCCGGGGTTACCGCACAAATAGCTCCACGTTCTCCAGATTGGGGCCGTACGCCACAGCCGACTTCACACAGGCTAGTGGATTCGACTCTGAGAATAATAAGAAAGGTGAGTGCCCTTATGGACCGAGGACGCCTCAGAATCGTTCCATTGCGTGTCACTACAAAGTTCGGACCATTACCTTGTGATCCGCGCATGCACCTTCACCATACAGTATATTCCAATGCCCAGCGCAGGAAGTCGGAATCGGCACCTCAGACCTTTACTCGGATTCTCCATTGAGAATAGAACCTCGGAATCAGAACGCTTTCCAGCGCTTCGATAGGTATCCACAACATATCGACGTTGACACGCTCCACGAAACCACTGTTACTGTACGTCCGCGAACGGATCAACCCGTTGCATTGAGTCTGAGAACCGTGGATCATCGATAAGTCGACTCACATATATGTGCTGGACGTAAGTAAGCTTGAGCATATTCGAGGTAACTAGATTGCACTGGACCTTTCCGAACGGCGTTATTGGACTGTTAATTGACTGTCCAATCGCCGTCCAGCGCTTCCGCGTATGTACTTTGTGTGCATCCAACGCCTGAAATCCGAGTGTCAGGCAACTGCAATAATCTCGCAAAAGATACTGGAGTTCTACTCAACGTCCAACAATTGACCGTGATCATGGTGAATTCCTGCGGGTATAACATCCTCCCGGAGATACACGGCTCCCACCGTGCGCACCACATACACAGCACCCAGAACGTGAACCTGACATGCGGCGAGCGACGGAGTACCTACACCATCGCCTTCCATTCAGGCCCAGCGATGATGCCCAGAATTGCACCTAGACTTCAACTGACCATCTCGGCTGCTTGTTCGGTTCCGCGAAATCAGGGCGCACCACGCGACACGGAGCCCGTCGGACTCAGGACTTGTAGTATTCTCCTTGCCGTTCCAGAGTTATACCTCATGTATCGTCCAGAAGGGTACTCCGCCGTGCAGCCTGCTGCCGTCAACGCCGCCACCCTACTGCCTTGGAAGTCTCTGGCCGTACGTACCCCGTCTATATCCGTCAGGTGGACGACGTCGGGTGTGTAGCGTGGTCAAAAAATTGCCGTGTGCAGTCCATTCAGTCGGCGAGCTGGTCACGAACCACAAGTTGGTCAAAAAGGAAGCAAGACCTATAAAAGGAAAATGCTGGGCGTGCTGAGTTTCCCTCCGGGGAGACGGATTGCTAGTTCTGGAACACACCTGCGTCGACTTCGTAGAAGCGCGGCCGTACGCATCGGATAAGATCTTCGCAGGGAGCTGGGACGGCTCTCGAAGTGGCATGAGTGAAACGCAGACAGCGCCTTCGTAGACTGCCGAGTCCACACCGGATCCCAGATTTATCTGCATTGGGCCAAAGACTGCGATGAAGCTGCACGAATTCGACCCGAGGCTACTGATTTTGTCCAGAGGGACTTAGTACTGCACCACTTCCGAGACACATCTTCTTGGTGTGTCCTGTGGCATACAGAGGGCACGGCAAAGATATAGCCGAAGTTAAGCGGTGTACAAGATGTAATGGCTGTGGAGACGAACCTGACACTAAAACGCCGCAGGTCAACATGTCACGGACAGCATGCTCGTCCGACCACGCCGGTCAGCCACAAAAGGAAATTCGATTTCCACTCTTCAGCTTGCTCCTCTTCGGTGGTTCAGTCACAGGCTCAATTGGCGAGGCCTCTGACGGGCCTGGCCTGGCTCCTGCGCGTATAAAAGGGTGAGCACTTCAGCTGGAACTGCATCTCAACCCACCAGCCTTTCAGCTTTCAGCACATTCACTCTCATACTTTGTTCTTCGCTCCAACGCACTCACCGACCACAAAAATGTTCTCTCGCATCTCCACCATTGCTTTCCTGACTCTTCCCCTTCTTGCGGTTGCCACACCCCTCGAGGTGCGCGGCGGCGGCGGCGGCGAAAGCCAGTGCAACGGCGGGACCGCCCAGTGCTGTAACGGCAGCGGCACCGTAAGTCGGTTTTGTCATTCAACACAGAATGTACAACTCACCTCCGCATTACCTTGCATTTTCTGCAGGATACCAACCCTGAAGTAGCCTCAATCTTGGGTCTGCTTGGCATTGTCGCCCAGGGCTTGGTTGGTCTCGGTTGCAGCCCCATCGCCGGGAACGGCTGCAGCGCTAGTTCGTTCTGCTGCACGGACACCTCCTACGTATGTTGCTGCTCGATCTCTGCCGCCGTTTGTCAGTCTTACAGAACGAAACAGGGAAATCTCATCTCGCTCGGCTGCAGCCCGATCACCCTCTGAGCATGGGGGAGGCGGTGTTGGGATTGCTTGTCTGCTGTTCATGTCTGATATTTGATTCGTGATTCGTACTCGTAACTGGACTCGTCGTTCGTTCCCGTTGGTATCCCGTCGCTAATCTCGCCACAAAAATATTACTTTGCGATACTTTAAGTGAGAGGTGTGCATGTCAGGTGCATTTACCATTCGGAGGAAGACAGGGGTTGAACGGACCTTGTAACTGAGAGATTTATTTATGCGCTAGCATTTAGCGCTCAGCATCGGCATAGCCTTCTTGTTGGAGTGGCACATCCACGCTCTGCTGTTCATAGTGACGATTGTGAATATTCTCTGCTTGAGACTGAGAAATGGTGTCTGAATCTGCTTAGCTCGTGTATTGGACGATGAAAAGTGTTGCGCTCACATCGAGGTCGCACGTCTGAAGACAAGAATTGTTGGTCTCTGATGCATGATGCATAACATCATGCATTGGAATACATCGGCGGACCTTGGGCCCGTATGCCGCTGCCTGAGCTGTCTTATCCAGGCCTATGTGAATGAAATGAACTAAAGCTGCTGTGCTGTGCGGCGCATGCATCACACGAGGTGCGATAGGGTCTGCCCATGGTTAACGCAGCTCATTATCAATACCTGAGTCCTGAGCGACCATAACATCAAGGCAGATAGATTTGACACCGCTGGCACCGTAGGCGTGCAATGACCGTCAAGAGCTCATTCAGGGAATACTCGAACTGTTCGTCTATCAGGGCCTCGCATTCCAGATCTTTGGTCTGTTGATGACAGTGTATTAGCATTCACACTCGGACACACCTGCAGGGATGTTCAGCAAGTGACAAAGTCTGGACTCACCATACGTAGCAAAATAATCAGGATCCCGGTCGTACAGGATACCTCAGGCTTTTTGTAGTGTGTGTTCAAAATTTTGGCATAGTAGTGGGACGCGGTACATATTTTGGCCACTTTCCAAGTAGCTTCAGCTCACAGAAAGAGCTTTCTGGGATGGGCACAGCATATTGTGAACCTGAGAGCGCTTACCAGTTACAACCGATCGCGAAGGTGTGACACATCACAATCACAGATGCGTCTGTCACACCGCAAATTTTCTTTCATCCTTCACCTGAATTCAGCGCTATAGCCGTAAGCCGTTGCAGAGACTTCTGGCCCGCTTAGTTTGCATCTTCAGCTCTTTGTGACAATTGCGCGTTTTCTGTTTGAAGAGACGACGCAATGAGTGCATTCATATAATTCCCGCACAGAGGGATGTCTCATCGCCTCGGTGTCTTCCGCAACAATGCAGGCAACGGATCGACCATTTGTCAACAGCACAAAGAGCATTAAACATGCTTATCAGACGAGTAGTGACTGGTGGTCATCTGATTCTATCCAGTTTGAAGCAACTAAGACAACTTACAGCATCTATGCTCGCGGGAGGCTGTGTCGCACTCGCAGGCATGGCGAACGGTAGTCTCGAATCCGACGTTCTACAGAGAACCGCTATTCTCCGGGCGGAGATCGTGAATTGTGGGCGCGGTATCTTCCCTATTGCCTTGGAAGTCTCTGGCCGTACGTACTCCGTCTATATCCGTCAGGTGGACGACGTCGGGTGTGTAGCGTGGTCAAAAAATTGCCGTGTGAAGTCCATTCAGTTAGTGACCTGGTCACGAACCACAAGTTGGTCAGAAAGGAAGCAAGGCCTATGAAAGGAAAATGCTGGGCGTGCAGAGTTTCCCTCCGGGGGAGATGAATTGCTGGTCATGGAACACACCTGCGTCGACTTCGTAGAAGCGCGGCCGTACACATCGGATAAGATCTTCGCGGGGAGGTGGAACAGCTCTCGAAGTGGCATGAGGGAAACGCAGACCGAGCCTTCGTAAACTGCCGAGTCCACACCGGATCCCAGATTTATCTGAACTGGGCCAAAGACTGCGATGAAGCAGCACGAATTCGACCCGAGGCTACTGATTTTGTCCAGAGGGACTTAGTACTGCACCACTTCCGAGACACATCTTCTTGGTGTGTCCTGTGGCATACAGAGGGCACGGCAAAGATATAGCCGAAGTTAAGCGGTGTACAAGATGTAATGGCTGTGGAGACGAACCTGACACTAAAACGCCGCAGGTCAACATGTCACGGACAGCATGCTCGTCCGACCACGCCGGTCAGCCACAAAAGGAAATTCGATTTCCACTCTTCAGCTTGCTCCTCTTCGGTGGTTCAGTCACAGGCTCAATTGGCGAGGCCTCTGACGGGCCTGGCCTGGCTCCTGCGCGTATAAAAGGGTGAGCACTTCAGCTGGAACTGCATCTCAACCCACCAGCCTTTCAGCTTTCAGCACATTCACTCTCATACTTTGTTCTTCGCTCCAACGCACTCACCGACCACAAAAATGTTCTCTCGCATCTCCACCATTGCTTTCCTGACTCTTCCCCTTCTTGCGGTTGCCACACCCCTCGAGGTGCGCGGCGGCGGCGGCGGCGAAAGCCAGTGCAACGGCGGGACCGCCCAGTGCTGTAACGGCAGCGGCACCGTAAGTCGGTTTTGTCATTCAACACAGAATGTACAACTCACCTCCGCATCACCTTGCATTTTCTGCAGGAGACCAACCCTGAAGTAGCCTCAATCTTGGGTCTGCTTGGCATCGTCGCCCAGGGCTTGTTTGGCCTCGAATGCAGCCCCATCGCCGGGAACGGCTGCAGCGCTAATTCGTTCTGCTGCACGGACGACTCCTACGTATGTCACTGTTCAATCTCTGCCGCCGCTTGTCAGTCTAACAAAACGAAACAGGGAAATCTCATCTCGATCGGCTGTAGCCCGATCACCCTCTGAGCATGGGGGAGGCGGTGTTGGGATTGCTTGTCTGCTGTTCATGTCTGATATTTGATTCGTGATTCGTACTCGTAACTGGACTCGTCGTTCGTTCTCGTTGGTATCCCGTCGCTAATCTCGCCACAAACATATTACTTTGCGATACTTTAAGTGCGAGGTGTGCATGTCAGGTGCATTCGCCATTCTGAGTAAGACAGCGACTGAACGGACCTTGCAACTGAGAGATTCGCCTCTGCGCCAGCATTCGGCATCAGCATAGTCTTCTTGTTGGAGTGGCACTCGTGTATTGGACGACGAAAGGTGTTGCGCTCACACCGAGGTTGTACGTCTGAACAAAAGAATTGTTAGTCCCTGACGCATGATGCCTTGGAATACTTCGGCGGACCCTGGGCCCGTACGCCGCTGCCTGAGCTCTCTTATCCAGGCCTATGTGAATGAAATGAACTAAAGCTGCTGTGCGGTACTGTGCATGCATCACACGATGCGCGATAGGGCCCGCCCATTGTGACCGCGGCTCGCCAAAGAAATGTCTCGATATCAATACCTGAGTCCCGAGCAACCAAAACATCAAGACAGATCGATTTGACACCGTTGGCACCGTAGGCATGCAGTGACTGTCAAGAACTCATTCAGGGAATACTCGAAGTCTCGAACTGTTCGTGTATCAGAGGGAATCGCATTCCAGATCCATGGTCTATTGATGACAGTGTATTAGCATTCAAACTCGAACACGCCTGAAAAGATGTTCAGCAAGTGACAAAGTCTGGACTCACCATACGTAGTAAAATAATCAGGATCCCGGTCGTACTGAGTACATCAGGCTTCTTGTAATGTTTGGTGATACATATGCGTAGTAGTTGGACGCAGCGCATATTTTGGCCACTTTCCAAGTAGCTCCATCTCACGAAAAGAGCTTTCTGGGATGGGTAAAGAGTATTGTGAACCTGAGAGCGCTTACCGGTTACAACCGATCGCGAAGGTGTGACACATCACAATCACAGATGCGTCTGTCACACCACAATTTTTCTCTCATCCTTCTCTTTGATTTCAGCCGTTGCAGAGAGTACTTCTACTAGCTTGCATCTTCAAGCTTCAGCTCTTCATGACAATTGCGCGTTTGCTGCCTGAAGAGACGACACAATGAGTGCATTCATATAATTCCCGCACAGAGGGATGTCTCATCGCCTCGGTGTCTTCCGCATCAATGCAAGCAACGGATCGACCACTTGTCAACAGCACAAAGAGCATTGAACATGCTTATCAGACGGGTGGTGATTGGTGGCCATCTGATTTTATCCAGTTTGAAGCAACTAAGACAACTTACAGGATTTGTTCTCGCGGGAGGCTGTGTCGTACTCGCAGGCATGGTGAACGGCATCCTCATCAAGGCATAATGCATAAAATTGCAAACCGGAACGAAGGCAGACAAGCTAGTGGTGCCTGAGTCGGGCGGCGTTGACGTCGGCGTTGGCGTCGATGTCGCAGGACGACACGACACAACTTGGCAATGTTCGATGGTCCAGATTAGGAAGGCGCATTACCTGTTTTGGCGATGGAAGGAAGATTGGTGGAGTGCCGCTGTTCTCCCCAGAATATTAAGCACTTGGGAGTCGCAGGCACCGTTCTGCGCCGCTTGACACCAGCGACACTAGCATGGAGCTTCTCTGCAAGGTCAGCTATAAAATCTCCACCGTCCCCAACATTTCCTCGTTCGCTTCTTCCGTTCCTCCCTCTCCCTCTCTTCGCTCGCACTCTTTTGCACTATACCCAGTACGGTCTAGCAACACTCGCCACCATGCGCACCAAAACAATCCAGCTTGTCGCTCTCGCACTCACGTTCTTTTCGTCTCCCGTCTTCCCCGCGACACCCCACCTCCGCCGCTCGTACAAAGACACGCACTCCCGCACAACCGCGGCCGTTTCCCCCGCTGCTGCTTCTTTTGAATTGCACCAGCATCACGTCGTGCGCGAGTATCACGACACCTGCGCCTACATCGACGCGGACGTCCTCGACAACGTCTCCATCCTCGGTATCTCGCTGGGCCTCGACGTTGATATCTGCATATGTATCAGCCTGCTCCCGCTCATCATCTCTGCAAACGTGGAGCTCGAGGCCCTTGTTCCACTTGTGGGCCTCAACGACCTCATCGCGAAGCTCGGCGTTGTGGTATGTCAGGGTCCTATGCGTGTCCCAGTAACTGACAGGATTGCAGGTGAATGACTCGCCGAACGGCCAGCATTGCACGTACCCAGACCACGCCTACGCGATCTGCTCCCAGGGCAACCCTTGCGGGTTCGGCTGTGAGCCACCGTACGTCGTCGACGACGGCCAGTGCGTCTGCCCGCCGCCGTTGAGCAGTTGCAATGGCGTCTGTGGATCGTTCCCTCATGTGAGTGTATGCACATATATGCAGTCTGGTGTCCTGTGTGGTCATGGCGTTGCTCTGGTTGAGAACTATAGAGCGTCGATTGACTGCCTTCTCCTGGCGAGATATATGCGCCGTTATCTTCGACAGTTGAAGTCTCGATGTTCTCCAGACTGGGTCGCTGCTCGAGAGATCAAAAATTGTATATGTGGTCTCGCTGCATACATGGCGCGTAACGCCACACGTCTGTCGTTTCCGGAATAAGCGGAGCCGTGTGTGGAGTTTGACATGCCCCCTGCTTCACTTCTGATAACACCTTTCTATCTTCGTGATCTCTATTTGCTGACGCATTGTTATGTCGCAGGGCTGTGGCTCTTCCGGCCCAAAATCATGGAGCCGTCGGTCAGGCGGACCTGTCCAACGGCGTATCGACAGCGGCAGCGGCATCACTACATTCGCAGATGCTCAAGCCACCTGCAAGATGAACGAGACAGTAAGTAACAAATTCATTTCTCAAGCATATCCATCAATGACGGACTGCTACCTCTTTACTTGAACAGGTCTGCGGCGTCTATGGGAGCTCCGTGACAGGCTTCGAGTGTCTTGACACTGATACGCAACTGGAGAGCTGTACGTACAACCTCCATCGCGTCCGCGCGTATATCAACACGTCAAACTGACTATTGCTTTCAAATGCGTCTTCTCTTCTCGTGCACAGGTGGAGGCTGCACGGTGCCGAACCCGTTCTTCCCCGCTGCGGCGCAGAATGCGAATGCAGCGGGCCGCGACTGCAGTGCAATTACTGGCGTTAGCGGGGTGACATGTGTGGCAGGACAATGTGCCGTGCACAGCTGTGCGGAGGGCTGGGTTGTAAGTACGGACGGTGCGGGCTGTGATCCCCGTGGGATAGACGTACAAACGGGCGCCCGGGTGTGGCGCGCAAGGGATAACAAGATCTCCGAGTAGATGGACAGTGAGTGCAGTTCTAGGATGGAGTGGGATGGCCCGGATGGGACTGTCCAGGTTCCTGTCGGAGGGGAAGTGATTGCACTTGATATTCTAGGGATTAGATGGACAAAAATAATGGGTAATGGACACGGTGGTGATGATTTTCGGTCAAACTCCTCACGCTCTTTCGATTCGTATGTTATCGTTGGCATTTCTTCTGTAGACGTTGTTTAGACATTCATTGGCGTGTTCTGTGAGCTCGGCGTACATTAATTGTTCTCGACTTGGTGATACCCTGTCGTCGTATGTCATGTAGCTTTTCGAGTTAATATCAATTGGCGGAGGAGACGAGAAGCTGTGTTGCGACGGAGGTTGGCGATTAGAGTTGGAACGTTGCTACGCGAGCTGTTGCCGGTTCCTATATTTGGAATGCGGTGTGCCACTAGCTTGAGACGCGACGATCGACTCTCGACGGTGCGTGTTTTCCGCAGCGTCTCCGTCTGGCATGCGCTTGCGGATCATTCTGTGGTTGGTGCGCATTACCCATGGCCAACGGTGTTCTAATCTCTCCTCCATTATATAGTCACAGGCTCCCGGGCCAAGATGAGTGCACTCATCGGCGCGCGCTTTTGGATCGCTACTGCTGCCCCCCAATAACTTACTAGTAACGACGCTAGTAGTAACGACGCCAGCAGGGAGCTGCGAACGTGCGGCCGTATTCTTGTCCTCGAAGAGACGCCTTCGGGTGGCAGGCGTGGCGATCCAGCGTTGTCTAGCCTTGCATGAGGCCTGTCTGATGACACCACGAGGACGCGCACTCAGTGCCGCATATAACGCACTGGAGGACGCCGGTTCCTGGACGGTGCACTGCTGAGCACCCATTATAGATGGCACATGCTAGGCGTATCTCGTAGCACGTAAGTCGTTATCGTTCAACTTGTAGTGTTGGCACATAGTAAAAGGTGAGTGCAGTCTGTCACGTAATTCTTTTCAAAATTTGAATCCTGTTTAATGCCCTTCGTGGAACACGCTCAGATTTTCGTACTCGGTGCTGGCACTTTTGACTCCACCTTGAGTCCTACTGTTGTGAACGGTGACGACATGACATCGCTTGCGGAGAGGATTTAAGTGCATATATCATATCCAGGCAGCTGTCGGGGTGAGCCATGTATTTCCTTTTCAATATTTTATGGTGGGCTGAATCTATCTGGAAACCATCAATGTCGTGAAAGGCCAGAATTTGACCGAGTGTCGCAGAAAGCGAACAGTTGTACTGCGGTCGTCTGCGTTGTTAATTCGCAACTTTGCAAACGCACGCATTGCTAGTTCATGTTCATAATTTCCTTGTCATTTTGATGAAGGCATAGGGGATGGCATACATCATAGCGCAAGACTAGACGACAGTGGCTGCATAATATGATACGAGTTCGTGCTCAAGACCGGACCACTCCGCCCTCCGCCATCCGACGCTCAGAGCGTGACCGGGACGCAGCCGAGGGAGACCAAGTTGTCCTGCGCGAGAAACACAACGCGGTCAGCCCGACATCTCGCTGCATGCAGCCAGGAATAGTACGCACGACGGAGTTTTCCTCGCAGCATACAGGAGAGGCGTCGCAGGTGTTGCCGCTGCCGACGCCGACGACACTGATCGGCGAGCAGTCGAGCCCGATCTGCGCGGTGACGTCCTGCACGACTATGCCGAGCAGGCCCAGGAGGGCTGCGCCTGCGGCGGAGTTGGCCTGGAGGGGATATGGTCAGTGTATGGCTTGCTGTGCGCTCAGGAAGGACTTACAGCTTCGGTCTGCTGGCAGCACTGGATGGGCCCGGTATTGCACTGCTGGCGGGGTTGGAGGGGGGTAGCAGCCGCAAGAAGGGGCAGCGCGAAGAATGAGACGGTGGCGATGTAGGAGAACATGGTGAGTGCGTTGGATACTGAACTTGGGGATGTAGTTGAACGACTGGGGTGTTGTCCTGCTGCTGTTCCATCTCTAAGTGTGCGTCCTCTTATACAGGCGGGCTCATGACATGTGTATCATTGTTCCCGGACGCTTTGAGCGGGACTGTGAAAACTTACGTTTTCATGCGCTGTTCTGAAGGTATTTTACTCGTCATTCCCACTCCTCCACCATTGTCTTCTATTGTTTTGGGATTATGTTATACTCATGGAGTCATCTTCAGGCTTTGTGCAAGCAACAATCGTATGAGGAACCAAGATTGCGATTTGCGCACACGCGTATTTTTTCAATGGGTAGATAATTCCCGTTGATTTCCCCTGAAGGTGTCATACACTTGAACCCTCTGTGCTCCACTGATTGGTCTACACGGCTGCTTTCTTCCTGTAGTGGGGTTCTGCTGACTCTCATGTGGAGACGACCGAATGTCAGAGGCACATTGTCCTTTACGGTATCTGGCTTCTCGCCACATATCACATGAGGTCGTACATGCCTGCGTGGAGCTGCGAGCTTACACAGCATCGTATGTGATCCAGACCCTTCCTTTCAAGCGCATGGTGTTCAGAAGGTGCGTGGTCGTCCCTCGGCCTTCCTGCGGATGCCAATAGGCTGAGAACCTTGTGCAAAGCGCTAGATGCATGCCACGGCGTCTCATACCCCTATTCTGTCTTTATCCGTCAATGGCTGGGTTCGGGCTCTCAAAGTCCAAACGGCAGATCTGATGACCGTCGTGGAGGCTTCCATGGCTGCAGCCCAAGGTATGCTCCCACTGGCGGGCTGATCACCGTTGGGTGCTAAATATGCGCGAAGCCTCGTGTTGCTGCTTCTTCCCGGTGTGTGATAGTGTTCATGCTCCGTTGAAGACTCGGGAAGAGACGGAGAGGTTTCAAACCCGGCCCGCACGGGCATACGCATGAATACGGTTCATGGGGACTGTTTGGTACATGCACTGCTCCCGGGGATCGTAGGTGGAGCGGGCCATCATCTTTCTGTGGAGCCTAGACCTAGTCTGTGCGAGACGGTCTGAACATGTTCGATCTGGCAGGTTTATTGGGCCCGTACAGCTCCATGCAAGTTGCCAACGCTCGAGATCATTCAGGGCAGAATTTCATGATTGACAGTACGTCCTTGGCGGTGGTCATGGCGGGGCCTTCCGCGACTCATGTGCATAGTGTCCCCAGTTTCCCAGGATCGTTTTTCTTCGCTGAGTATGGGGCGATGTAAAACGTCTGGGATGTGACGCAGACGACGCAGTGGACGCGCCCCGTAGGATCCAGCACTATATTTGTCCAAATCAGCCGACTTAACGGCGAGTGCGCATGCATCCATGTCGATTACTGTGTTTATGGCATGTGGTTCATGACTCCGTCACGGTCGTTGCATATCCTGCGGTCATTCGATGCTGAGAATTGATTTATGTATGTTTATAGTCCATGGTCGCTCATCCCGATTTTACAGGACACAGAGTCTCCACTCCGTGTTTTTGTCTGGAAACAAGTTAATATCGCGGTTAATTGCGGGCGCTTTCCCTGTCATCCCGGGGGAGTTGGTTGCGCGGTGAGAGCCGCATGATAGGGGTGGTTCCGTACACCTGACACGCCTCGAGGACATGTGCTTTCTCGCACAGGTGCGTGCCCCACGCAGGATGCAAGCACGGTGCTGTAATAGATGACATGATAGCAGATTCCGGCACCAGAACTACGGCTCTGGGGAGCCAATGCAAATACACCTACCACATCTATCTTGCTTCTTCCCTCGAGTGTTTGGGAAAGCGGAGAAATGGTAACGCAAATCTTAATTTGGAAAGACTGAACTTCATCGTCCAGATGATACATGAAAATAGGCGAGGAGGCATATCTTGCGAGCTTGAATGTGTACTTCAAACCATATGGTCAGCCACCTATTGGCGGGCGATTGGAAGGCGAGAAGTCCGCAGCATCGACGCCACACAAGCTACGGCGAGAAGCTCCCAGAGTCCAACGCGAGGAGATTCACGGCGGTGGTCCCCCGTCAGATTTGCCTCGTCAGGCTGCCGTGTCGGATTTGGTATCATTCAGGGGGAGAGCTGGAGTGTGTGGTCCGTAGAAGGATTTGTTGTTCTAGAGCTGGGTTCCGGGGCCGTACTGCTGCAACTTTTCGTGGAGTCAAGATTCATGTATCCACCCTACCACAATGCAGCACTGAGGCCGCGAAGGACGCTGGGATGATCCTCAAAAAACTCAAAGTCAAGCCAAGAAATAGACATAAATGCAATACAACTTGTCCGAGTACCTTGATATTGTCAATCGCCGTCTGCGAAGACCGCCGAATGCGGCTGGGTGTGGAGTAGAACCAACCAATCAATTATCCGTCTAGTAATTCATACGACAGGAACCAATTTTTTTTGAAGCTCTGAGGATATGGTATAGATGTATACACCGTCTCATACCGACCGTTGCGACTCAGGTGGAATATTTGTTGAGAGTTTACAGACGCCGGCACTTGCCGACATGCGCCGAGTGTCATAAACGCCCAAACGAGTGTGGTTCGTCAATTCGTCGTGGTAAGGACCCCTTAGTACTAAGTTAGTTGTGACCTTCACCATTGTATACTGGTCAACTTCGCTGCGGAAATGAAGGCTCGACCGATTGACCTCCTTTACCGATAGGACTCAGGAGACTGTCCACATGAGTCCTTCAAGTTTATCGTCAGGAAAGGTCGTACCCAAGAGGTATGGCCATCGTTGCGTTGTTAATCTTTAGCTGCTAGCCTATTAACCATAATTCTCGTGTACACAGGCGAGATCATCCACGGCATTTTCTGTCCGCCGATCAATCGTGTGGAGGCCAGTATCCGAAGACGACATGATCTGTTGATTTCCAGCGAAGAGCATGCGAGGTACACCCAGCAGCATCCTTACGCGGCCCACATGGTCAACAATAACTGATTTATCCACTGGGTTTTTTGGACGTCTCAGCTTCCTGTCTATGAGTTCTCGATTCTCGATCAACCTTGGCCATAAATGCCTTTCACATGGCCCGTCAGTGGGCGTATAAAATGCGGTTTAGTTCCCCTACCATCCCTCAGTCACGTCCGCTAGCTCACCTTGTCCTGCGCAGCTCAGTTGTACAGAATTTCCAAACAAACGCCTCAATCTCCTCTCCTAGCGTCTAGCATCAAGATGTTCGGCCACATCTACACTGTCCTTGTTGTACTCTATCTCTCTCTCTTTGCAGTTGCCGGCTGCTCCTCTCCCACCAAGACGATCACTGTCGCTGCCCCGGCAGCGCCTACTATCAGCCAATGTAACACCGGTCCCATTCAGTGCTGCCAACAAACCCAGGAGGTGAGTGTGTCTCCGGCTTACCAAAGTAGATTTCAGCATTGCTCATTCTCTGTCCCAATGCAGGCGAATTCCCTCATTGGTGGCATCCTACTTGGGCTGCTTGGTATCGTCGTTGAAGGTGTCGACGCCTTGATCGGCCTCGATTGCTCTCCGATCAATGTTATTGGAGTCGGCAGCGGAAATGCTTGCAACGCGTCTCCGGTGTGCTGTGAGGACAACTCCATTGTATGCCCCTTACGTTTGGTTTGGACCCAGGCTCATGCTGATTCTCTGGAAATACAGGGAAATCTCATCTCTATCGGCTGTATCCCGATCACTCTTTGAATTGTTTGGACGTTGGTAGTCGTCGCGCAGCAGTCGGACATCTGTTACGAGACACGGTATTGTGGACGCTTTATTGTCGAAGATTGAAGAAGATTTGTTTGCGGTTGAGGCACTGGGTATTGGACAGGTGTACAATCTGCGTTGTGACCGTTGTACCAGTTTTTGATTGATACAACTTCTCAGTTCCCGCCCAATCGGTCAATTGATCTTGGTTCTCCACCGATTGCACACTGGTGAAAATATCTGCAGGAACGAAACCTTGATTGATTTTACTTCCTGTATTCACAGAAAACCTAGGAGAGTACTATTTGGAACTTCAAAGATGTGCGTCGTTGTGGTCTGTAGATATCTGTACTCACCGGCGTGATTATCAACAACGTTTTCAGCACGACAGCGAATCATGTTGGAGCTGGGAAGTACCTGAGGATGACATACTCTATTGATCCATGACGAAGGGCTTGAGAGGGACGCCTCACGGCATCCTTACGCGGCCCGTATTGTCAACGGTGACTTCCCTGACTGATGTAACCTCTGGCCATTCGGACGTTCTATATCATGTCTGTGAGTTCTCATTTTCTGTTTTCACTGAATGACTTTCACACGGCCTGCGTGTATAAAATGCAGGATGACCTCTCCACCATTCCTCAGTTCCAACAACTTTCCTCGTCCTCCACACTGCTCAGCTGCACAACATCCTCACCAAACACTCATAACATACCACTCGCCAACAAGATGTTCGCCCCCATCTACACCATCTTCGTTGTGTTCTACCTTGCCCTCTTCGCGGTCGCCATGCCCGGCGGCTCCCCCAAGTCGTCGCCCGCCCCTACAAAGACAGTCACTGTGACTTCCCCAGCGCCGACGTCCACCTCCGCCGGCCAATGCAACACTGGCTCCATTCAGTGCTGCCAATCTACAGAGGCGGTGAGCACGCTCGCAGGCTTTTAATTATGATTTACAGCCATGCTCACTCACGGTGCGAATATAGGCGAACTCTCCCGCAGGTAGCCTCCTTCTTGGCCTGCTCGGTGTCGTCGTCCAAGGCGTCGACGTCTTGCTCGGCCTGGATTGTTCTCCGATCAACGTCGTCGGCGTGGGCAGCGGCAATACTTGCGACGCGTCCCCGGTGTGCTGCGAGGACAATTCCGTCGTATGTACCGTCTCTTCCACACACTGTATGTATCATGCTGACCGCTCAAAAATTCAGGGAAACCTCATCTCGATCGGCTGCGTCCCGGTCTCTCTCTGAATAGTCCATGCACTTGTAGCCGTATCGCAGCAATCGGACATGCGTTGGACGACTCGGTGCTGCTGATATGTTTCTGCTGAAGAGCTGAGGTTGGCGGATTGGACGTTGAAATAGCTGTACGGCCTCGTTGTAGAAAATCGACAGATGCGAAATAGAAAATTGACACGTATGGAGAATCCCTGGGTTCCTTGAGGTGTGATGGATATATTGTCCTGCTTTCGGGAATATATCGCTGGCAGTAGGCTCCCTAGTACCGCAAACTCACGACTCAACACATGAATGATTTGCCACAACATGCGCACAGCGTGCACAATGCCGAATCGAAGATGACATAGTATGTCCGATGCTCAGTAGGACCTCGCTCCAGCACCAGATGCCCTTCATACAGATCTCGATGTCTTCGGATGTGGACAGACGATCAACCCGCGTCCCTCCGGAACCGCTGCTTCTCGTCTTCTCATCCTCGAGGCGTCCAACGCTTCTCCGCGGTCATGCAGACATCCACTGTTCCTAATAATCGTCCGTGCGAGTAAGTACTGGGCCGAATCCACTGTTGGACACATACAAAGATGTAACACATATCCAGTTCCCTGTCCAACAAATGCAGAACCTACATGCTTGTACAAATATCAGATGTCGGAATGAGATGAGAACGTGTACGAGTGGCACCTACCTAGTGCTACCGCTGCGAGGCGAGGGCGACTTACCACGCCCACGGTTCGCCAAGCAACCCACGGTCCCCTGGTGCGATTGGCTCGAGCAAGTCTACCAGAATGTTCCAGCGCTCGAGAGCGACAGCATCACATGCGTGTTGCTACAGCCTCCTTCAAACGTGCATTATCACTTGTGTCCAATCCCAGGCTCGACCACTCACTCACCTCGGAATGCTGATTCACATGGGGATGTGACCCCAAAATGTCACCACGGCCGCGCTGTTACGAAAATCTCCGCTCCCGGCAGAAGAGAGAACGAAGCCGGCACGGTCGCCAGGCACAGCAAGAAGCTGGCAAGATTTCGGCAGCAATTGCTCTTTGTTCGCTTGTCGAGACAGCTCTGGAAACTGGCAGGTTGGCTGCCGCATGCAGCTTTATTCCATCGGCCTCCGTGCGTAGACGAGGCGAGAGCGGGTGATGCAGCTTTGACGAAGAAGGTCGGCGTGCGAGTGAATTTACTGACGTAAAAATCTATAGACCTCCAGATAAATATCAGTTTCCGGACTAGTTTGAACGACTCGGGCCACCATGCCGCACTGGCCAGAACTCTTTAAAATCCAGCCGACTGACAGCCTGGTGAAACATGTCAACAAAAACTGTGAAACCCATATTATCCCTGCACTTACTGGTCAAGATTACACGTCAAAAGCGCACAATGAAGGCGCTTGGAGAGACAAGCAAGGAAGCAGTCGAAGCACCAAACGGCGATGTCTACCACAGAAGAACGTAGAGAAGCATGCCGGAAATTGCACCTAGACAGACGGAGGTACCACATTCAAGTACTCGACACAATCAGGATGCCGGTACTTGGCGTGATAAGATGTAGTTACTGCATGAATAGAAACTGTCAGATCGATGGCCGGTCAGACCGGAAGTGATGGATGACCAGGATGTGGATGCTGAGAAGGAGCGTTAGAATCTCGACTCGGAAGATGTACGGAATACGTCTGCATAGCCACGGTTGTGACAAACTGCAGGAAGCAGAAAGGACCTCGAAAGCTGCGAGGCTGTGTGCGGAAGGCGGGAACACCGTGTGTACAATGCCTGACATATTTGTCGGGGCCGAAACAGAGGCAAATCTGGGAAAACATGAGTCTTTAGCGTGCATTACGCTGCGAACACACGGGCACGAGTACGGAAACCGCGGTGCATGTGGGGTATTGGTGACGTGCGTCCGTGGGTAGCCTACTGTGGTGAAAAGGTAATTGATATAACATGTATATCAGGAACCAAGAATGAGATACCATGATGAGAAAGGTAAAATATGGCACTCTGCAGCTGGCCATCCTATAGAATCAAAGGATTTTTTGTAGTCAGTTCAACGTAAGATATCATACATCAGAAGTGGGAGTCGAGTAGACGGTGGATAGGCTTGAGACAGTACGACGCAACGAGCCCTGGACCTGCTACCGTGTTGCACTGAGACCGCCCTCAAGCTATCCTCTCCGATTTCCCTTCATACCCTTCCCATTTACCGAGCGTATCGTCAATGTCAAGCATACGAGTACCATAGTATATATGCACCGTCGGGCGCACCACGTCCCAGTTCTCTACTCGCCCCGCCGCGTCGCGCGCGAGTTGTGCGCCCCAGACGGTCCAGAGGCCTAAGCGTGGAACCTCTGCAGCTACGCATACGCCACACCGCACACACCGCCAGCGCGTTATCCACGGCTTCTCCGGGAGCGCGAAGAACGCCAACTTCGGCGTCCCGTCCTCGGACTCGTCGTGCGTCCAGCGAAAGACGGCGGCATCGACATGGACAGTATGTACAAACGGACATCCTGCACGGCACGACCGACATTGTCATGTCCTATCCAGGTGCTGCGGTTTGTCGCGGATTTGAAACAGCTGAGAACTCACCGCTAAGACGTTGACAGTGTGTGCAATGGCAGTATGCACTCAGCAACGGCGCGCCGGAAAACTCGTAGGAGAGATTGCCGCAATAGCAAGAGCCCTTCATGGTACAGAGAAGAAGCTTGGACCGAAACACCGGCAAAGTCCAGCAAACGGACGTCGACATCATATATTGGTCTAATTTACTACTAAAGCCACCATGTAAAACAGGTCTGTATAAACGTAGACAATGCGAAGCACGTAAGATGGTAGAGATGAGAGGAGACTTCCAGCACGCGTAAAAGTAGTAGGGTCGCAGCTTTGAGCTGAGAAGGAAACGGGCTCCATGACGGACACGTCGCATGCCAGATTCGAATGCTGCATTCTGACGAAGTGTAATCAAGGCAGTGTCAGAGGATGGTTTGTGCCCAAGATCACTCCGTCCGGGGCCATACGCCCGTGTGTAGTGCGACTCGACTGAATCTATTATAGACTGAAAGAAGAACCGGAAGTTAGTATCGTGACAGAGGATTACCGCGCCCCGACCATCTAACGGAATGGGAATATACCTGTTTGTCAATTTGTTGAAAACACCTTGAAAAGTGCTATCAGAATGGAAGACGGTGGTAGGCACGCACATGGTGGATATGTTTGGCCAGGGGAAGACTACCATCAACTGTGAGGCCGTCCACGTCTACGGAAGCTCAATATGGCGCAGTCCACTCGCCTTGTGACCCTAACATCACCAAACTTCTATCGAGCGACGTGATGTGCGAGGCGTACTGTATCGTAGAGATCTGCCCTTAAGCAATCCCTTTCGACTTTTCTAGCACATCAGTCACCGAGAATACGAGTGCCCTAATATCTACGCACCACATCCCAATTCTCGACACGCCCCGCTATATCGGAGGGCCGGCTAGACACCCCAGACACTCCAGCGGCGCACGGGGAAGACCTCGTCAGCTACGCACGCGCCACACTGCCCAGTTTCTTGGGGACTACGAAGGATTCTAGCTTTGATGTCCCGTGAGGATTCGAGTCTGCGTCCACACCGGCCACGTCGTGTCGAGCGGAAATCCACTGCTTCAGCATGGATGATGCGTACAGACGGAGACCCTGAATTAAGATTGTCCTGTCTGTGTATCGCGGATCGCCGTAGAGTGCAAGGAACGGAGCACTCACTGCTTAGGGCAGCGGTCGACATACTGACCAGGCAAAGACCAGCACTGCAGACGAACGGAACCAAACCGAGGTGCAATGAGGATACCGGATGCTCCTGTAGCTCAGTATTGCGTTAGGGTCCCCGACTCCGTTCTAGGAGGAGGGTTCTTGTCAGCTGCGAATGCAATGCAGACTAGCGTTCGGGAGGAAATTCGGTGCCGGTAACTTACAGGTTGTAAAAAATCTCCCCGCCGGGGGTATTTCTTACAAGACATTACATACGTATATTACATTGTCACACGTGATACTATAGCGTCACGTGCGGTTATTTCCACCGAGAAAAAAACCATGTCTAAGTTGTTATACAGCATCTCTGCAGTCAATCTCTGTTTAGTTAATATCATGACTTCATCTTCTGTGTCCGAGTCTTCAGCTGAAGTCATTGTCATTCTGTCTGTTGTTGAACTTTCTTATTTCTACGGCCATTGTCTCTAGTAGATTTGATATGGACCGTTATCTCACACTGTTATCTCTCACATGTTATCTCACATGTTATCTCACAAGATAAGATAGGTGTTCCTTTGTTTCCTCTTTTGGGATTCCTTTGTCTTCCCTATATGGGATTCGACTCTCACAGTCTTTGTTCTGGATTGGGACATTCCATTGTCTTCCCCATTCGGGTCTTCCATTGTTCTGTCCAGTATATATAGAGGCTGGTTTTGTACGTCGCTCCTCAGTCTTTTATCTCTGACTGAGGAGTAAGTCCACTCGTTGTTATCTGTCTCTATTCTTGCTTACAACCTGTACTAGCTTACGTCCTGTGTGTGACCTTGCTAGGTATCGTTGTAATCTAAGTCTTTTATCTCTGACTGAAGACTTACGTCCTGTGTGTGACCCTGCTAGTGCCGGCGTATCGCCCTTCTAGGATCTTACTTCAACAGGTTATGAGCCCCGCGCTCTAGCCGCATTCCTCCCTGTTGCTCTGGTCGTCATCTTGCGCGCGCATACTCTCGTCGACCGCTACTCTGTGTCTCCTCTTCCGTATCACTCTGTGGGTTTAGCGCTGTTGAACAGCGTTAACTCAGGCGACATCTATCGGATCCCCCGGTGTTAAATCGGCTGACTGGGGGTGAAGTTCGCTCTGACTCTTGAAACGAGTGTTCCCCACCTCGATCACGGACTTGACACACATCGCGCTCTCTTTTTTGATCCTACGCTCTTGGCACTGTGGATTATCCGTGTTCTACCCGTGCACATATATACGATTCTGAAGACTTCCTCGATCGAGCAGAAGACGTTGACGACATCGAATATCCCTATACCGATTGTCCACATCAGCCTTGTCCAAACCGTTACAACGGCATTGGCTACGTCACTGCTCCTACATTTGACTTCGAAGAAATCGATTCTGCACAGGAATATATAATACGCGATCATCTTCTCTCCACACAATCACATCCTCGGTCATCCCGTTCCGCTACTCGTCCACCAACACCTACTCCCTCACTCCCTTCGCTTGTCTTTGACTACGATATCATCATGTCGGAGCTCAAGCTTTCCAATATCCCAAAGCTCACGTCGAGCTCGCAATACCGCTCCTGGTCTGGCTCCATGATGGGAGCCCTCATTTATTCTGAGTCCTGGGGAGTCGTCAGCGGCACTGAGTCCACTCCTGACGCTGCGACGGATGCTGCCGGCTACAGAGCCTGGCAGACTAAGGACGCTCGCGCCCAGGGTCTCCTCTATATGTATGTAGACCAACAACTCCACCATGTCTTCGAATCCGCGAACGGCTCGTCTCGAGCCATGTGGACTGCTCTCAAGGAAAAGGTCGGAACGCCGGAAGGCATGACGATCTTCCAGAAGTATCAATCCTTGTTCCACACGCAGTTCGTCGACACTCGCCCCATGTCCGATCAAATCGACGCTCTCCTCTCCACCATCAAAGTCGTCATTGATGGAGGCATCGCTCTCGACGACATGCAGAAGGCCCTCCTCATCCTGACGCATCTCCCAGCCGGATACGCGACTACTACGTCCGCTATCCTTGCCACGACGGAGCTCAAGGCCCTTAAGCCTGAGTTTGTCAAGTTGAAGGTCCTTGCTGAGGAGTCTAGCAAGAAAGGTCAGGGTACTTCCTCTGCGTCGCGCGCCTCCACCACCAAGGCGGCCCAATCTGGCCCTTGCCCGCACTGCGGCAAGACCGGTCATCCCGGTTCCAGGTGCTGGAAGAAGTGGGGACGGCATGGCGAGAAGCGGGAGAAGAAGGACAGTTCTGGCGATGGGAAAGACAAGGCGAAGGATACTGCTTTGGCTACCGTAGAAGTTGTAGCCAGTGGGAGCAATGACATTCACGCTTCCTTCTATGCTGGTGGGACTGAGAAACTTACCGCCTGGATCATGGATTCTGGTGCTACGTCGCACATCACCCCTGAAAAATCTGACCTCACCGACTATGTTGCCTATGCCGAACCTAAGATATTTGGCACCGCTAAGAAAGACGTCGACGACGATTCTACTATAAAGGCACTCGGTGAAGGCATCGTCCACTGTAATGTTCAGATTGGTGATGAAGTAGCAAGTCTTATCATTTCGAAAGTCTGCTATGTTCCCGACGCATCTTCCCGTCTGTTTTCAACCACCATGGTTGAACGTAATCAGATGTGCATGATCCAAGGCTGCGGACAGATGATATTTCTCGACAAGTACCCTATAGGCGATATCGCTGAAGGTAGTTCTTTGAAAATTACCGGTCGACCCCTCTTTGTTGCGCATTGGGATGACTGGCTTCAATCCTACATTGGCGAATTCACTATTACTGGGAGATTGGCACAATACCGCCTATCCTCACACGAACTCTGGCATCAACGTTGTGGACATGCGTCCAGGGATGTTGTTCGAAAACTCCCCTCCAACGTTTCCGGTGTTGATGAAATCTCTGCGCACCCTGGCACTCCATGTGAAGGATGTGCACTAGGGAAGCAGCACCGGGCTCCTTTCCCTGAATCCAAGAAGCGAGCATCGAGGCCACTCGAACTTATTCACACTGATTTGGATGGACCCATGTCCGTTCAATCTGTCGATGGTTACTCCTACTTCGCTACCTTCCTCGACGATTACTCTGGCTTTGGCTATATCTGTTTCCTCAAGCACAAATCACAAGCGATCGATGCATTCCGTATGTACAAGGCATGGGCTGAAAAGCACTCTGGCCATACTATCAAAACGGTACGCTCCGATCGTGGGGGGGAATATATGTCAGACGCTTTCGGGAAGCTTCTTTCGGAATCTGGAATCGAGCACGATAAGACGATGCCCTATAGCCCGCAGCAAAATGGTCGCGCTGAACGCTGGAACCGCACGGTAGTTGAGAAAGCAATGTCTATGCTCTATCACGCCGGCATGTCTAAAGGTTTCTGGAAATTCGCTGTTGACGCTGCGGCACACATTCATAATCGTGTTCCCATGAGACGCCTCAAATGGTCTTGTCCGATAACTGTCTGGGATGGGACTATCCCAGATGTATCGTATTTTCGAGTGTTTGGCTGCAAAGCCTATGTCCACACTCCAAAGGAACAACGTAGGAAACTCGACAAGAAGGCTGTCGAACTTACGTTTGTTGGGTATGAGTCCGGAAGCAAAGGTTATCGCTTCTGGAATCGGGATACCCATTCTGTTGTCTTGTCTCGCGATGTGACATTCGATGAAGAATCCTTCCCCGCTAAGTCCAAGCAACAACCCATCGTCGCCCCTTTAGATGCTCCGGCAGGCGATGATGATGAACTCGAATATCTCGAACTACCTCTTTCCCCGGTACCCTCTCATAGCGAAGTACTACCGGGAGAACCTGCAGCGGAACCGGTACCCTCTCATGATGAAGTACTACCGGAAGAAGCTGACCCTTTGGCACGACCTCCTGCTGACGAACCTGCTCCACTCCATCCATTGCCTCCTCCACCTCGTCCACAGCACAAGAAGAAGAACCCTGTTCCTTCTGGACTTCCTGTCCTAGTGATCGTCCTAAGCGTACCAACGCTGGGAAGAATCCTGCACGTGCACAGGACAATGTCTATGGTGATGAACCTGGCTCATCGGTTGATCGGCGCACAGACAGCTCAGGCGGACAATCTATCCGTCATCTCTTAGAGCTTGTGTTACATACAAGCCGACTATTCCCCAATCTCATCGGGAAGCCATGCAAGCATCGGACGCTGCGCAGTGGAAACTGGCTGAGAAGTCAGAAATCGATTCACTCATGGAGAACAAGACTTGGAAACTCGTCCCTCGTCCCAAGAATCGACAGGTAGTGGGAGCGCGCTGGGTATATGCGATCAAACCTGATGGTCGTTACAAAGCCCGCCTAGTAGCCAAAGGATATTCACAGGTTTATGGTCAGGATTACCATGAAACTTTCTCTCCCGTCGCTCGTTTTGAATCTATCCGCTATCTCCTGGCGCATGCCGCGCTTGAGAACTGGGAGATTCACTCCATGGATGTTACCACAGCATTCCTTAACGGAGATTTAGACGAGGAGATTTTCATGGAACAGCCTGAAGGCTGGGATATTCCTGGAAAGGAAGGTTGGGTCTGTTCCCTCTTAAAGGCGCTCTATGGGCTGAAACAAGCCTCTCGCCAATGGAACGAAAAGATCAATGCAACCTTGCTGGAGACTGGCTTCATCCGCACTTACGCGGACTCTGGAGTCTACATTTATCAACGGGAACAAGATGGAGTCATCACAATCATCATTCTATACGTAGATGATCTGTTGTTGATGGGTAACCAGCTTTCGCACATCAAGGAAGTCAAGGCACGTCTTGCCAAGACTTACAAAATGACAGACCTTGGTGAAGTCGACCGCTTCTTAGGCCTTCGGATAGTTCGTAACAGAACGACTCAAACGATAGACATCGACCAGGAGTCCTATATCCAGGAAGTGCTTGAACGGTTTGACATGGCAGATTGCAAATCAGCGAAAACTCCTCTCCCCGCTGGTGCTGTGTTGGTCCAGAATGATCAACAAACTTCGGACACTTTTCGGACCCGGTATCAGAGCCTTATTGGCAGTCTCCTATACGCCATGCTCGGTACTCGTCCTGATATTGCCTATGCGGTCACACGGCTTTCCAAATACAACTCGAACCCCTCGGAGCAACACTACGAGTTTGCCAAGTACATCTGTCGGTATCTTCTGGTACTACAGCTCTGAAGCTTCGCTACTCCGGGAATTCTGGGTCTGGCCTCGTTGGCTACTCTGACTCAGACTGGGCGGAAGACCGTGATGATAGACACTCGACCACTGGATTTTGTTTCCTTTTGGCCGAAGGCGCTGTATCGTGGGTGTCACGGCGACAACCTACGGTATCTTTATCGTCCACAGAAGCCGAATATCAGGCAGCTTCTGACTCGTGCAGACAACTTGCCTGGCTGCGTACGCTCGGAGAAGAGTTAGGAGATGACATGTCGAAACCCACTCAGCTCCTCATGGATAATCAGGGTGCTATCTTCCTCGCCATCAATCCTGCTCATGACCGTCGTACAAAGCACGTCAATATCCGCTATCACTTCATTCGTGAATACGTTGATGATGAAAATGTGGAGATCTTCTACATTCCAACTGCAGAGATGGTTGCCGACTGTCTTACAAAGAGCCTGCCTTACTCCAAGGTCGTTCAGTTTCGTGAGGCCATGGGACTTGTCTCTGCGACTGCTTAGTCGAGTGGGAGTGTTGAACTTTCTTATTTCTACGGCCATTGTCTCTAGTAGATTAGATATGGACCGTTATCTCACACCGTTATCTCTCACATGTTATCTCACATGTTATCTCACAAGATAAGATAGGTGTTCCTTTGTTTCCTCTTTCGGGATTCCTTTGTCTTCCCTATATGGGATTCGACTCTCACAGTCTTTGTTCTGGATTGGGACATTCCATTGTCTTCCCTATATGGGATTCGACTCTCACAGTCTTTGTTCTGGATTGGGACATTCCATTGTCTTCCCCATTCGGGTCTTCCATTGTTCTGTCCAGTATATATAGAGGCTGGTTTTGTACGTTGCTCCTCAGTCTTTTATCTCTGACTGAAGAGTAAGTCCACTCGTTGTTATCTGTCTCTATTCTTGCTTACAACCTGTACTAGCTTACGTCCTGTGTGTGACCCTGCTAGGTATCGTTGTAATCTAAGTCTTTTATCTCTGACTGAAGACTTACGTCCTGTGTGTGACCCTGCTAGTGCCGGCGTATCGCCCTTCTAGGATCTTACTTCAACAGATACAAACTCGAGATCTCATGTATTCACAGCTAAAAGAATCAAGAAGGCTATTTACATCTCGATGTCCTGAGCATTGTCAACTTAGTAACTATCTTCCCCCATCACTGTGTGCACACCCTTTTGTGTTTCTCCCACCACGACTGACAGCTTCAATAAAGTCAGCAATGTGTAGGATGTTGGTGTGTCCCTACGAGCCGAGGCACAGCATGGTGTGCACTGACTTTGGAGCTAAGCGGTTGCACATGAATAAAGCACATGTTAACCTTGCGAAAATGTACGCTCAATGATGGTTGACATGGCTGCTCCGAAGCATCAAAATAACCTTGAGAATACGATTAATATACAGACTGACCTGGTACAGACAGGAAATCAAGGGCGAGCCAACAAAGTACAGGGTATGCACGGCAGTTTTACCACCACCATGTACATGTAACATTGGCCCACTCAATAGGGAGTGTAAGATATTTGTTGAAGTCACAGTGAACCTGAGCTGACATCAAAACAGCCAAAGAGACAGTACCGAAATTCCAAAACCTGAGTGCGAGCTAGGGAGTAGCAAGGTCTATAGTAAGCACTCAGCAACAAAAAATGCACACAACACAATGACACTTACTAATGACTTCTGCATGTCCACGGGTCACTCTGCCACACCAGTAGCCAAAATTGGAGCCACCAGTGAGTCCGACACAACCTTGGTGCACGCCAGCCAGTGTGAGCCAGTTTCAAGTTGCTTCATCTACCCACTGAGATGGTAAGTCATGCTACAGGAAACACTCAGTCTTGATGCCCAGGTGTAAGACTAGAGAGGATGGTCAATATGCATACAGACTGATACAGTGAATCCACAACTGAAGACAAACTCATTGCAATTTGACAGACACTGGACACGTTGGTGTCAAAGTAGTACTAGAGGCTGACTTTGATGAACTGGTTGAAATCAATTTCGGTTGTTGAGACCATGGATAGAGTGCAGAAAACATAGGTCAGTTTGAATGGGAAACATGCCAGATCAGGAATATAGGCACCTCAAGATAGTCTGATCAACTGTTGGGAAGGCCGGGTGATGAAAGTCTTCGACATAAGTCAATTATGCCGAAGGGTGAGCCCGGGGAAGCAGGGAGGACCTCAGATGTTCGACGCAAGTCAATGGCGCCGAACGTCGACTCGGGAGGACAAGCAGGCTGAGGCGGGAGGCGCCTGCGAATGGTAGTCTCGTGACTTTATTTATTTACATTACTTACATGGGCATTTTGAGGGGCTGTAACTTATCCGTAAGTTACATGTATATTACATGTAACTTACATCTTTGTAATTTACATCACATATTCTCCCTAACGCTAATGCAGACGGGCCAAATTTTCCCTAGCCCCGTGATCTCACTGATCCTGTAATGTTGCCATGCTGCTCGACAACTTCAACGTTGTCGCTGCGACGTTTCGCTGTATGTAGCGTACCTCGTGTTTCGATCTGCGTGCTCTCTCTATCTACGGAAGTACTGTCTATCCTCGCAGACGTCGTTCGTCGGGCGCCCTCAAGAGACTCTTTTACTGTGCGCCGCTCTGCGTGCGATTAGATTTCTCGTGCTCGCCTAACAACTCGTGTTCGCTTTCTTCTGCATGCTGCTGTCGTCGTCCGTCCCCGACTCCGTTCTAGGAGGAGGGTCTTGTCAGCCGTGAATGAAGCACAGACTGGCCAAATTTTTCCCCAGCCCCGTGATCTCGCACCGCTGCTCGACAACTTGAACGTTGTCGCTGCGACATTTTGAAAGTTTCGCTACAGCATACCTCGTGTTCGTTCTGCGTGCTCTATCTACGGACTGTCCATTCTTGCAGACGTCGTTCGTCAGGTGCCCTCCCGAGACTCTCGTACTGTGCACCGCACTGCGCGATATTGTATTTCTCGTACGACCTCGGGCTCGCCTAACAACTGCCGCGTTCACTTTCTTCTGTGTGCTGCTGTCATCGTCTGTCCGGCGCCGTCGCGTGAGTGTCTTACTGTGCGCTGTTGATTTCTTCGCCCTCGGGCTCACGTCACAACTGTCTCCACAACTTGTCGTGATTCTTGTGCACAGTCGTCTCTCCGAGTACAATATTGTTTGTATCTCACTGGCATGGCATATCGTCCTCTATGCTCTCCCTGATGCTCGACATCACCCCTCTGTGCGCCTCCATTCACATTCGAGGGCAACATCATCATGATTGAGTGCTCCTTGCGCCGCAAGAAGCAGCTGCTTGACTGTGTAGCACCATATGAGACTCACTGCACATGGTGTGCCTTTCTTAACATTGAAAATACCTTTGTTCTGTACAAGTGATGGACATGGTGTTGTGTATGCTTATGATCATGTCCTGTCATGTCTTGGTCAATAGCTGCGAAATTGAATCGAGTCGGGGACTGGTGCTTGTGCCGCTACGATAGAGGTTGTGTGTATAGAAAAGAAAAGGAGCCATGCATTCTGCGCGCGTTCAGGTCACAAGTGCATATCGATCGCAGCGGCTGAACCTAGATCAGGCGTCGATAACAACCTCTCGAGCATGCATGCACCTCTCTTTCCCCAACCTCTTCGTTCTTGTCAGCGCTGCTCCCATTGTACTCGCCCTCGAAACATTCGCCAAGATCCACCATGCCCGAGGATTCCCCTGTGTATACACTTCGCAGTAAGCTCCTAGTTCAGCTGTGGGACAACTCGATGCTGACCAGTAGAGCCCCGTTCAGTTGTGCAGTCATCAATGCAAAGACCAGATCCGATACCACTCAGTTATCTCAGAAAGCACCAAACCTCTATGTCAAGATTCGGTTCCCAGACTCAGGCTTCGATCAGAAAACCCAAAAAACAGATGTCATCAAAAAAACCTACAATCCTGTCTGGAACAAGGAGTTTCTCATGTGAGTGCTGATTTGTTGTTCTGTTCTGCCCATGAAATCCCCTGGCTGAGTCTTCATGGTCTCAAACAGCAAAGGAGTCAAATATACCTCTTCTCAGATTCAATTTGACTTGAAACATGATCCATCCTTTCTGCCATTTCAAACCCTGTGCTTTGGCACAGGCAAGATCAGTATTGATCAGTTGATCACACAAAGCAAAAACATTCTATGTAGATATTTTACTTCTCAACTTGTTCTACTCATTGACATTGCACTTGTAGGCAAACTTGATCTTCAAATTGTAAATAAATCAGACTCAAGAAGCAAGCTCAGATGGAGCCTTGAAGTTCAACTGATATTGCATTCTTCTCAGGATACCCATGCTCTTCAACAGGTCATGGATGATATTCAGGGAGATCTTTGTTCTGCTCAAGTCACAGACACTAGTTCCCACTTGGCACTTGGTTTTTCAATGATTCAAGGTGCCTCAGATCTTGTTGAATCACAGATTCCTTTAGCAAAGGCAATAGAAGCACTACTGTTTAAGTTGACCAGACTGAAAATCATTGGGGATGAGATAGCCAAGGTGGATTCATTTTTAGTGTTGCATTGTGATACTAATAGTGGCCTCAGATTCATCCTTATGTTAATGCAGCATGGCAAATAGTATCTGCAGTACACAAGGTAAATGGTTTCATAGCCTTGAGTATTTGAACTAAGATGAGCTTGCATTTGTTGAGATTGTCAAAGCACAATATGATAGAGATCAAGAAATATTGGAGCTTGTGGCAGCCATGACTGATGCTATCAGCTTTATTGAGGATGCTCAAGTAATTGACCAGTCTTATAACCAGCAGCAATACCTTCACAAGATACTCTCACAGATTATGCCACAGATATGGGAGTGTGCTTTGTTTGTGAAAGAGTATGTTGCTGATGGTTTTCTTGGTGAGCTTGTTCTTCATACATACATATTGACAGAGATATCAAATACCTTCATCAGGGAGGCTCAAACATCAAACATTCTCTGATTGTACCAAGATAATCACTGACATGAAGAGGAACTTGTCCTTACTCAGAAACTCTCTTGATTCTGGATCAGTGATTCATGCTGCCATTACATCCTCCATGATTCTTGAAAATGTGCAAAGTATATGTGTGTATAACAGTCTTTTGATTCTGGTAGACACTGAAACAAAATCTTAGTTCTCAGCCAACGTCTCAAACCAGCTGACATGGAGATCTCTCACAGAGGAGTTTGTCTTTCAAACACCAGACAAGAAATGATTGCATCTATTTTAGATAAATTGCTCAACATGGAGTCTGATACAGCCAAGAGAGTATTGTGGCTACATGGACCTGCTGGAAGTGGCAAAAGTACTCTTGCCACCACTATTGCCAATCACTTTGTCAAACAACATAGACGTGGAGCCTTTGTTTTCTTTGACAGGTCTAGAGCAGAAGCTAGTAGGCCTAAACATGTGATCAGGACTATTGCCTATCAGCTTGGTCTTCATGACCCATTTATACAGTCAGCTTTGGTCAAGAGTGTTCAAGAAGCAGGAGACATAGACACACTTGGTTTTAATAATCAATTTTTCAAGCTCTGGGTGGATCCCTTGTGCAAGGCACAAGAAATGCATACTAGACCAGGACCTATTGTGGTTGTGATTGATGCACTTGATGAATGTGGAACTATTGAAGAACACAAGCTACTTCTTCAGCTGCTTTCTGAAAGTATAGTCAAACTTCCTGCCAACTATCATTTCTTCATCACTAGCCGTCCAGAGGCAGACATTGTAGACTGCTTTTCAGACAAGCTACACATCAAATCGATGTCTCTTGATATTTTTTCAGACTCCAACAAACAGGATGTTCAGAACTATCTGGAATATTCAATGTCTGAAATACAAAGAAGTAGAGACTATTTGTCCTCTGAATGGCCAGGTCAGACTGCCATAGATGCTCTTTTGAAAAGAGCAGATGGACTGTTTATATGGGCATCTACAGCAAATATCTTTATTTCTGATCCTAATGACAATCCTCAGAAACAACTGAACATCATTCTCACCTCAGAGCTGGGAGAAGCAGACTCATCTCTTGATTCTCTGTATGAAACTGTTCTTCAAACTATGAAGATCTGGAAAAAATCATCCTCTAGTGTTTATGCCAGTTGGCACAAGGTTCTTGGCTTGTTAGCTCCACTCACAGATAATGTGATTGATAAGATACTGGATCTGAAGGATGCACAATGTTCTCATCTGTTCTTCCAGAGATTAAGATCTTTGTTGCATTGGGCACCAGGTAAATCTGTGCAGCTATTGCATGCATCTATTGCAGACTATTTAATTGACAGGAAGCAATGTGGAGATAAACCGTGGTTCATTGATACTGTTAAACATAATGAAGATATGGCCAGATCATGTTTGCATGTTATGCAGAGAGAACTGCATTTTAATGTCTGCAATCTAGAAACATCTTATATGTTTAACAAGGATGTTAAAGATTTAGCAGACAGAATCAAAAATCATATATCTCCACAACTTTCCTACTCTTGTCAATACTGGACAGATCATTTGTCAATCACTTTGTATAGCCCAGAAACTTGCGACTTAATGGTTGAATTGTGCTCTAGATATCTGTTGTTTTGGATAGAGGTTTTGAGCCTTCTTGAATGTCCACTTTCACCCAGGATCAAGATTATGTCACAATGGAGTCAGTTTTGTATTAAACATATTCTATATGGCCATGTCTAATCTTTGCTTTGATAGAATGATGAATTGAATGCATGGATTCAAGATATTCATGCCTTTGTATCAATGTTTCATAATGTTTTTACAAAGAGCACACCACATCTTTACATATCCTGCCTCCCCTGGTCTCCATCTCAGTCAAAGATAGCACAAGTCTTTGCCTCAACATTCTCTAGTACTCTGACTTTACAGACAGGAAGAACAGAGCATTGGCCTTTGAATACTCACATTCTAGAAGGACATAATGACAGTGTGACTAGTGTCTCCTTCTCCTCTGATGGAAGGTACATTGTCTCTGGGTCAAAAGATAATACAATCAGACTCTGGGATACTTTTACAGGAGAACTTGTCTTAGCTCCATTGACAGGCCACACTAATGATGTCACATCTGTTGCAATTTCCCCTGATGGAAAGCAGATTGTCTCTGGATCAGAAGACAACACTGTTAGAGTGTGGGATGCATCCACAGGGAAAGCTGTCTTAGATCCATTAAAAGACCACTGGCAGTGTGTCACATCTGTTGTGTTCTCCCCTGATGGAGCACAGATTGTCTCTGGATCATATGACGGTACTATCAAAGTGTGGGATGCATCAACAGGGAAAGTTGTCTTAGATTTATTCACAGGCTACAATAACAAGGTCACATCTGTTGCATTCTCTCCTGATGGAAAGAAGATTGTCTCTGGGCAAGAGGACTGGACAATCAGAGTGTGGGATATATTCACAGAGATAGCTGTTGTGGATATGTGGGCACGCTCTGCCTCTGAAGTCACATCTATTGCATTTTCCCCTGATGGAAAGCAGGTTGTCTCTGGGAGAAAGGTCTGGATGTTTGAAGTGTGGGATACATCCACAGGGAAACTTGTCTCAAGATCATTGACACTTCATAGAAGTGAGATCATATCTGTTGCATTCTCCCCTGATGGAAAACAGATTATCTCTGCATCAGATAGGCATGTCAGAGTGTGGGATGCATTAACAGGAAGAGCTGTCTCAAATCATTTACGAGGCCACAATATTAGTGTTAAATCTGTTGCATTCTCTTGTGATGGGAAGAAGATGATTGTCTTTGGGTCACTGGCAAAGGACAGGACAATCAAAGTGTGGGATATATCTACAGGAAAAGCTGTCTTAAGTCTATCCCTAGACTGTGCTTGTACATATGTTGCATTCTCTCCTGATGAAAAGCAGATCTTTTGTAGAACAACTGATAAGAAAATCAGAGTGTGGGATGTAGCTACAGGAGAGGCTATTTCAGATCCATTGACAGACCGCTGGCATACTAGATGGAATGCATCTGCCATTGCATTCTCTATTAATTAAAAGCATATTATAGCTGAGTCATCTTGTGATACAATCATGGTGTGGGATGTGTTTACAGGAAAAGACATACTGGATCCATTAAGAGGTCACACTGGTGCTATCACCTCTCTTGCATTCTCTAAAGATGGAAAGCAAATTGCCTCTGGATCAGCAGATAGAACAGTCAGAATATGGAATGTATCAGATTATATTAATTCTGTTCAATGCACTATATCTTTGCCTGATGCAGAACATATTGTCTCTAGTAGCTCAAATTTCAGGGCAGTTCCAGCCTTAAATGGCTCAGAAACTGATATAGATATAATGACACAGGTACAGCATTTTAGCCCATTTTAATGGTTCAGTCTTTACTAACAAATACTGTCTTTCTGCATAGCAAATTGACTCAGATAATGTGCAAAGCATAGAATTTGATGATTCATCAAAATTGCACAAAGGTGGATGGATGATGGGTAAGAATGAAGAATTGCTATTTTGGGTTCCTCCACAGTCTCGTATGGGACTTTTACAGCCTTGCAATTCTGTTATTACAGGAGTGCAACTTGAATGTATCAGACTGGATATGTCTCAGTTTGTTCATGGCACTTCTTGGCAGAAGTGCTATTTGAACTAATTTTGTAATTATACTGTTTGATGTATGTGTATGACTGTAAATCCTGCAGGTACTAGTAGATGGACCTTAAATGAATATGCACACAAGTCCTAGTATAGGGTAGTGTTGCCACGGCTTGGCTCAGAGCCGCGAGCCACGTGAGCCGAGCTGAGCCAGCCTGGCGTCTCATGGCTCCGGGAGGCTCAGCTCCATTTAGGCATGGCTGGCTCCGGCTCCGAGCCTATCTGGGCTGCGTCAACGAGCATCCTTCCATGCTCCAGCGCAGATAGTTCTACCTCCTCCCACTCTTTGCTCAGCAGCCCACCTTCATCTGTGACCCTCAGGTGAGAGTTTTCATGCAATTATACAGCTTCTTCTCGGTGTTGGCATGTTTAGCTTGAGTTCTGTCTCATTCCTGAACATACTGATAGATTTTCTAGGCAAAATGCGGACTCAGCGCATGCCCGGTGAGTGTGCCACCATGTATTTTTAATTTCTGGAGTAATTGCGCAATTCTTGCAGATGTGGTACACTTTCGTGCGAATCCATTTTTGCGGAAGTTCCCCGAGCTCCTCCATTGATCCACCCTCAACATTGACAACGACAATCGAGGCGTCTCCCACCACATCATCAACATTGCATTGTCGGAAGGCAAGACACACACCGCGCATTATGATATGAAGATGGCGCTACGCCGTCTTGCGGTCCTGCAGACTATTCACAAGAGTTCGTCCAGGACGAAGTTGTTTCGCAACATCAACACCGCGTATCCCTCATCCGATGCTGTCCTCCACCTCTCGTTTGCCCTCACCAATGGTGACTGGCCAGAAGCCATGAGACACTACTGGACAGCCTTGCGGGCACATTCAACCGGGAGCCCAGGGACAAAGAGTGTGCCAGGTGGAGATCCTCGACGGCCAGCACGCCATCCGAGTCACACGCCTCCATGTGCAAAAACAGGGCTTTCCCGCCATCCCGTAGATGAAGCAGATGCCGGGTGTGTTCAAGGATTACGCCGTGAGTCTTCCAGATCCAGCTGTGAATTGGCCGCATGATTCATGAAGATCAGGTGGCGTATCTTGTCGAGCAACAGGCTGAGCGTGATCAGCAGGACCCCAATGGCAACACGGATGCAACCGCCCGCAGTAGAGGATTTCATCCCCTCCACCTCGACAAGCGTATGGCGCACTTCGCGTCAACCTGTATCGCGCAACGGTGCTGAGGGATGGGCCGGCTTGACTGCGAATGCAAATGGCTAGGCTAGTGGATATGATGGGACATGGACATCATACGGAGGATTACTGCATGTAGTTGATTCTCGAATGTTATATTTATCTTTATTCTACATTCTTCGACCATCTCTGAGATATGAACTTGGTGGAATCTGGCCAGCTCGCCAAATGACGTATGGGTTTGGTTGAGAGCCCGATGGCCTCGTGTGTAACACATTGTGAGAGACGAGCCGTGCATCCCAGCTAGCGACTCGCAGCATATCCTGTACTCACCGATACTGATACTCATTTATTTACCGTTATGGCTCCGCGCCGCCCACGATGAGGTGTCCAGACCGGACAGGATGTCCTCGAACTTCCTGGTGGTGTTCTCCAGACAAAATTTCAAGTTGAAGGTGGGGTATATCATCGATCTCATCAAGTTATTTGAATCTGACTTCACGATCTCGACAGGTTCTGTCTCAGAGCCGGTGCTGCCGCCAGTTCAGCCATCTCCGCAACCTCCGCCACCGCAGGCTCCCCGACGTTGTCATGGTACACGTACCAAAACGAATGCTGCCCCGCAGCCATCCAGTCAGTCAAGCGGCTCAGGCTCAAGCCGCCGCCGCCAACACCAGAATGCACCCGCGGCTTTCCCACAAGCCGCTGCTCCCAGTGCCAATGATCCCTTTACACTGGATCCACTGGCTCTTGATCCTGGTGCCCCTCGTCAGCCCAAAGTTGTTTTTACTCCAGCTAGTCCACCCCCACGAGCTGTGCCATCAGTTCATCCTGTGCCCCACCGTCCATCGCCGAGCCCATCAACTCCAGCAACCTTTCGTTTGTCGGCGATTACATCGACACCTTCGACATTGTCTCCCCGTGTTCCTCGCACTGCCAGTGGCCGCCGCTGGTCTAGCCAACGTCCCCGGCGCGTTGATCCCGAACCGGTTGACAATACACACAGTAAGGCTCGTGAGGTTTGGACATTTTATGAGGATAGTCCCGGACCAAAGAGAACTTGTCTGCTGTGCAAGTAAGTGCTTATTGGATTCAACCTCAACCAATTTCTGGCTCATGTATGGTGCCCAGGTATGTTCAAGCTTCGAAGAAGGACCATGTAGTCAAACACTACAGTCTTGGTACAGGCACCGGGCCCCTTCGTCGTCACCTCTATGAATGCCATGCCGACGATTGGATCTCCCGCTGTGACCAGCTGCGCATTCCTATCACTGCAAAGGAAGCGTAGCCAGCTGTTGCAGACTATAGACGCCGCCAGGGACAGAATAATACCAGCACTAGTCAATCTGGGCAACCTGTGTTGCGCAGACCATTCTCGAATGAAGCCTTTGTCGATGCAATCATTGAATTCATTGTTGCTGATGATCAAGTATGTTCCAATAAAGTCATGGTTCTTTATGTTGCCTATTTATTGTTTCTCATTCAGTCAATCAATGTTGTCGAAAGTCCACAGCTTCGTGCTATATTCTTGATGCTTTGACAGGAGCTCAAAGATAGTGACATTCCCCACCGTACAACTATTCATAACAGGGTTCTACAGGTCATGGATGAGCATTTGAACCAACTTGAAGAGGAAATGGCAGTTTGTCTTTAAATTCCCTTTTGAAAACATCTCTAATTGTGATTATAGAAAGCACTTGGAAAAGTATCCTTCACCATGGATTTGTGGTCTGACCCAAATCTAGTACCATTCATGGCAGTTACAGCACACTGGATTGAGTCCACTATACAGCAGACAAACAGTGGTCCTCAGCATGTTTTGAAACTTCGTGCTGATCTTATTGGCTTTCATCGTGTACCTGGACGCCATGATGGAGAACATCTTGGACATGCCTTTCTTCATGTTCTGGATCAAATTGATATTACATCTCAGGTTTTTTATTATTATTCTGAAAATAGCAGAATCACTGAGTAAAATTGGTATCTTTGCTTAGATTGGCTGGATTACTATGGACAATGCTTCTAACAATGATACATTCATGACTTGCCTTGCAACAGAGCTCACCAAACGTGGCATCAAATTTGACAAGGTGGAGCGTCGTGTCAGGTATTTGAACCTTTTGTTATTCTACTCAAATTTCATACTGATGAGATGTAGATGTTTTCCACATGTTGTGAACCGCACCTGCAAATCTGTGCTGGGGGCTATCACCAAATTAGACTTTGCAGCCAATAGTGCTCCTGAATATGTGCCTACTATTGGCCCACAGCCAAGGTCATTTCTTGATGCTATTGACCGTGATCCTATTGCCACAGTTAGGACTCTTGTGCGAGTGGTATGTCTATATTATGTTCCATAATTTCATCTGATATTTCATTGTCAATTTTGCAGACAAGATCATCTTCACTTCGTTGCCAGTATTTCTCAGAGATCCTGAAGACATTGGAGAAAAAGGATCTTCAACTTCTTCGTGATGTAGACATAAGATGGTCTTCTACACTGCTGATGGTTGAGCGGGCAATTCTCCTTCATGAAGTACATTGTTAGTCTCTCTAAACTGTAGCCCCTGACTTCAACTCTATGATAGGCCATTGATAAATTCCTTGAGAGTGAAGAGTTTGAAGAATTACACAAATATCAGCTCACCGAAGTAGAGTGGGATGCACTTGAGGCATTCCACCGAATTCTTTCTGTGAGTCACTAAATTTACAGTTTATTGTTTCTGATATGGCACTTGTCAAGGTGCCTCATGCTTTCCAGCAAAAGCTATCAGCAGAGAAGACCCCCACTCTCTGCAATGTCATTCCTTCCTATGAGGCTATGGCTAAAGTATGGGAAGCCCAACAGCACAAGTATCCAGAGACTTCTCATATTATTCAAGCTGGTCTAGACAAGCTTGAAGGCTACAGAGACCGAACGGACCTTGTTCCTGCATATGTTCTTGCTATGAGTAAGTTGATTGAATCCGCACATTTCACGCAAACTTGAAATTATACTGAATAACATCATTACTTCCAGTTATCAATCCAACAATGAAGCTTGCATAGTTTCAGAGACACATGCCTGACAAACAAACTTGGGCAAAGGACTTGTTTCTGCAAGAGGTATAATCAAGTTTGTTCAGTTCAAAATATTTGTTGATAACATGCATTGGAATAGCTGCGCAAGTATCGACAGACATCTGATCCAAGTCGCACCCCCGCTCACCCGCAAGCCGGTCCGTCTACAGATGATTCCGTGTGGGCCGATGATATTCTCGGAGCTCAGACATTTCAAGTACAGGCTGTGTCTCAGCATCGTAGCTTGAAATCGGAAGTCGATGCCTACCTGCTGGACTCCCAGACAGGCACTAGCAGCCTCATGTATTGGCAGGTATGTTGGTTTCCACTTTTTGCCTTTACACTTACTTCCTCTAACTCGGATCTGTAGGAGAATCAACTGCGATATCCCCACATTTTCGCGTTAGCCATGGACATTCTTCCGATCCAAGGCTCCTCAGTGCCATGTGAACACATTTTTTCATCTGCCAAGGAGACTACAACAATGCGGCGGAATTGTATCAAGCCAGAGTTGATGGAGGCGTTGCAAATGTTAAAATTCTCGGTCAAGGCGGGAAGAGGGCTTGATTTCACGGCGGGGACGAGCAAGAAGGCTGAGGTGATGAGGATGGAACTTGCTGCAACTGACCAGACCTTGATTCCGGAGGACAAAACAGCATTCATCGCCCACCTTATGTCGCAGAACAATGGGGTCGTAGATGATGGCAGTCGCAGCACTGCTTCAGACTCAGATTCAACTGACTTGAATTAAATACATCTCATTGTATGCTTTGGTTTCATCTTTTGGTCGATATGAAATGTAAAACCTGTGTCTGTATTCTTGCCAGCTTGAAAGCTCCGTATTTTGACTTGTACTCACTGGTTGATTATCCGAGTCAGACGTAAAATTACTCCACGGCTGGGCGTCTTTTGATGCTCATTCCCTGGACTGCTCTGGCCGCCCTTTCCCACCTCAGAGTACTTGTTTCATCAAGACTTCAAGAGGCCCTACTACCATAGAGACTATTCCCCTGACGAGGCCCATGATCCCAAGCCAGGAGGGATCACCTTTTCCTTTGTCATGTCCGCTGAATGACAGTAGCACCCCGCTAAGGTTTACTAATAGCTTTCCCAGCTTCCGCCTCCGAACCACAGCACTTATCTCTGCATGGTACCCTGCGGGGAACCAACAAGACAAACCGCGCCATCGGGCAGGCTGATTCCTCATCACCGAGACTAGACCTCAGGCTCAGAATTGGCGGAAAGTATAGACTGGGAAAGAAAATTGGTTCAGGTTCTTTCGGTGAGTTTTCCCAACAATGTTTCTGTGTTTGGTCACTTACCATTGCCTCTAGGTGATATCTATCTCGGAATGAACATCATTTCCAGGGAGGAAGTCACCATCAAGATCGAGTCATGCATATGTCTGTATACTACAAGAACGATGTCTGTTCCCGCTGAGCCGTCCGCCCCGCCCCCGCGCCGGAGTGGAACTTCTCCGTATTAGACATGCTGCCCAACCCGCTCAGAGAGGGGCGCTGGATCAAGACCGCTGTGGCACTGATCATCGGGTGCGCGCTACCCCCTCCCCTGCAAGTGCTCCTATTCTCACTGTCCTCCAAGCACGCTTCCGAGTCCGTGCAGACTTACCCTACACCCGCGTTGGCGCATCCAACCTCGTTGTTGTTGATCCATACAAGACCCTCACAAACATGGATGACACCAGCGCCCAAGAGTATGAGGAGTGGTCGTACAAGGACCCGAGTCCGAGTCTCCCACTCCTTTGCCTTTGTTGTCGAGACAGCGAATCACAGGATCGCACCCAGTTCCCAGGCGCCACCACCGTCCACGCAGATCATATTGTCTGATATCCCTGGGTTTCAGACGAAAGGCCCACCCGGGTCGGTGTCTGTCTCTATCGGTGGTCCTGCGCCACTGCTCTCTCCCCATGGCCAGGCTGGATTCAACAAATTTTGTATTAACTTCGCCAATGAGGTATTTCACTCATACGTGCTGCGCCACACATTTGAGGACTCAGTCGGGTACAATGGACAGCTTACCGGCGGCGGCATCTCGCTTCCTGCGATCACGACGATGGACAACTCGGCCTGCATCACAACCAGGATGAAATATACATCCGCACACCAGTGCATCTGCTGTGCATGCTCACGGACCGTCCGCAGTGTCGCCGCGAGCAGGTGCATGACTTTGTGATCAGCTCTGGTGGGATTGGACCCACGCATGATGGTGAGCCCGCACGCCGCCGCCGCCTTAAGACACCCACACTGACCGATGGGCACGGCATCACGTACGCGTCGCTCGCAAAGGTGTTCAGCCAGCTGCTCGTGCACCACTAGGAGATGTTGCGGTACATGGTCGAGACTCGAGATGAGCAAGGCGCGCATCGACATTGCAGGCCGAAGCGCGGAGCAGCGCACTGCACACGAGCACATGGCGCTCTTTCCCCCACGCACGGAGGCCTGGGTGCTCTTCATCGCACCGTGCATCTCAGTGGTGTGCCCGCCCCCTGCACGTCACTACCCGCAAGTTCAGTCTGAAGACTGTACTCCTCTTTGCCGACCAATTGGTAAGACCCGAAGACCCATCTTCCCATCCCGTACAGGAAGAACAAGAACCTGACGGGAACCCCCCGTTACACGTCAATCAACACTCACCTGGGTGTTGAGCAGGCCCGTCGAGACGGCCTAGAATCCCTGGCTTACGTCCTCATGTACTTCCTCCGCGGCTCCCTTCCCTGGCAGGGCCTGAAGGCTGATGGTGCTCCTGGCGCCGTTGGCATGTTGCTCGCAGACATGTGGTCCGCAGGCCATGACGAAAGGTGGTATGCCGGGGATATATCCCCTCCACCATCACCACCGTTGCACCATTCTCGAATCTCCGACCTACACCAGTCCCAGATCCGACACGCACGGTTGCGCGTAACAAGAGAGATGGCTTTACAAGCTGCCTATGAAGCCTTTCCCTTCCCGGTCTACTGATTATTCAAGTTGGCATCCTACGGGTGCAGGGGAATCGACTCGTAGTTGTGCATTGCCTGGAAACTGCAATGACAAATTTAGATGTGCGGTAAGTTTTTTCTATACTGAATATCTCAAAATGTAGTAGTAGTTTTATTCCATTCATTATTTTGTCCCAGACTCGCTTTGAACACGAACTAGCATGTCGACTACAAGCAGCACGTCATCCGCCTTCACCCTCCCTCCTGTCCCCGACCCACTCCCACAATCACACATAACACCCTTCCGCATCGCCTACTCCGGTCCCGCACCCTTGTTGATGCATTTCCGTGGCAAGCCTGTCTGCAGGCATCGGACGCAGCAAAGAGAAGGTCGACAACGCGTGGAAGGACGCAGATGCGCGGAGGGTGTGGGCAGGGCAGGGAGGCGGAGAGCCAGGAGTTCGGCACACACCACGGATGTTGGCATGGACACCGTCGCAGAAGACGCGCACAACGAGGGCGCTGATGAAGGTGCGCGTGCTGAGGCTGACATTGGTGTTCTTGAGTCTAGACATCGCCACCTACGAGAGCAGCGGCAAATACCTGCAGTCGCTGACGGAGTGGACACATGTACACCCGCCACCGCGCCGCCGGTCTCTCTCAGCGCCCGCGCTTGCCCACTCCGCCCGGTTCTCCTCTCGCATCCGCGCCGAGTCCATCCCGCTCCGTACGCCCATACTCGCCCACCCCACCCCGCTCCCCGCAGCCACACTCGCCCGCGTTCTCCAGCCTGTCATCGCCGCAATTATGTTCATCCGCACTCTTCAACTTGTCGACGCAATCACACTCGTCCGCACTTTCCAGCCTGTCTTCGCGACCGCGATTGTCGAGGGACTCGAGGCCGGTGCATCGAGTAGAATAACATTTTTTCTGCATCTGTTCGTCGAACTTGATGTGCAGTGTTGAACTTTCTTATTTCTACGGCCATTGTCTCTGGTAGATTGGATATGGACCGTTATCTCACACTGTTATCTCTCACATGTTATCTCACATGTTATCTCACAAGATAAGATAGGTGTTCCTTTGTTTCCTCTTTCGGGATTCCTTTGTCTTCCCTAAATGGGATTCAACTCTCACAGTCTTTGTTCTGGATTGGGACATTCCATTGTCTTCCCCATTCGGGTCTTCCATTGTTCTGTCTAGTATATATAGAGGCTGGTTTTGTACGTCGCTCCTCAGTCTTTTATCTCTGACTGAGGAGTAAGTCCACTCGTTGTTATCTGTCTCTATTCTTGCTTACAATCTGTACTAGCTTACGTCCTGTGTGTGACCCTGTTAGGTATCATTGTGATCATAGTCTTTTATCTCTGACTGAGGACTTACGTCCTGTGTGTGACCCTGTTAGTGCCGGCGTATCGCTCTTCTAGGATCTTACTTCAACATGCAGTCCAGTGCTAAGTCACAAATCACGATGGTATACTATCATTTCTTAACCAAAACGATCCATGTTCCTCCAGCCCCGATTCCAATCCCTTTTTGGGTATGAGCCGTGGCTAAGCCACAAGCTGAGCCGGGCTGAGCCGAGCCGCTTAGTCAGCCAACGGCTTGGCCCGGCTTCATTGCTAAATGGAGCCGGAGCCGTGCTAAGCCGAGCCAAGCCGAGCCGTGGCAGCACTAGTATAGGGTCATCTCAACTTTAGTTGGCAAGATTTAGCTAACATTAAGCAAGACAAACAAAAATGAATTTCTCTAAATTCATGGTCAACAGATTTTCAAGAAACCACATTGCTTTGTTGTGCCTATTTTGATTTCAAGTATCATTGTATGTTTGAGCCCTCATCGAACTTCACAGATCCACTGTCATCCTTTATTATACTCACAGCATTTACACCTCATGGCCGAATACATGTCACAGCAGTCGAAAATTTACCGGAAGACCAAGGGTGCGCCAAAAGCCCAGGATATCAACAAACCAAGGCGCACAACGGGACAAGCTCAGAGCTCTAGCAATGCAGCACCTTAGAGAATGGCCGGAAACAGGCTGAGGACCGCAGGAACGAAGACTATGCACGGCACGATGCCCATGGAGACCACACGGACTCTATGATAGACGCAGAAGCTGGTGCCTGCGCGAGCCGCACACGTCGGATGTGCTGCTTGCGCGGAACGAGGGTGGAGTTATGGATGGGCCGAGAATGTCATCAGGGTACCACTGTGACGGACAGATCGTGTCAGGGTTACGTAGAACAAAGAGACAGATGTGATGAGGACCCCCGAATATGGTAGGGGAGGCCTGACCGTGTTCCGGACGATTTTTCGAGATTTTGGACCCCCATGCCTGCTCTAATCCGGACGTTTGGGGGTGTAGAGCCCGGCCGGGCCTGATCCAATATTCGGACATTCGAGTAGGGCAGCCATAAAGGCCTGCCCGAGGTCCGGACGAACGGAGGGAGGAATGATAGGTTCCTGTGAAAATATCTCTGAAATCACCACTCCGCTGCCCAATCCAGCCGCTTTTAGACGTTAACTACAGCTGTACCGTTGATCTTCAATCTCAAGCTGCCGCTTCCAGTAATAATCTGGACACCGTCGTGCATGGTCGTTGACCGGTTCTTGCCGACAATTCACGTGCTGTGGAAAAAACAAGAAGAAATTGGTACAAATGACCAATGGCTTGAAGAGAGGGCACTGTAGGGCATCTACAGGTAGCTCCTTGCCATTTTCCGCTGTAACTGATGTCATCTCGATGCCTCACTGGTGCATCCAGAGAAAAATCCTGGGTTTGATATGTCTGATCACCAAATCCGGACGATTTTCCAAGATTGATAGGCCTGCTGGAGTATCCGGACGAAAATTTTGAAATCGTGGCGAGGCCTGATTTAATCCGGACCTTTGGGGGGTTTTTTGGGCACTTTTTACCGGACATTTTCGGCCAGATTTCGCAGATTCTGATCAGGCCTTCCCACCTATATTCGGGGGTCCTATGTGATGGCATACTTCTCTATGCCACCCTTCTCGTCGGCCCAAGACTCGAATGGTGTCATGCCAATGTCGAAAGGAGACACGGTAGTAGTCCCCTTGGACGCAATGTAAGTTGATTGGCCGTAACGGGGAGGGGGACGGTGTTCAGCCGGAGACGTATCGAAGATCTTGAGAGTAAGAGACGACTTGGTGTGAGACGGGTGTGCTTCAAGGGTACAGGCGCAAGGTGTGCAATCGGAGACGAAATTCGCGGGGACATAATCTAGCCATTTTGGATCTACGTTGTCCGGGCATAGTTCAGGGTACTGCGCCGCCCTAGAAGCAGCGCACTAGAGCCAACGTCAACACGCAAGTATAATGCACGGAGAAACAGCCCTGAAAGATTACTGGACACAGGCGCTATCAGTTCACGTCCAAGCCCAACACGATCATGATACAGCCTTGCAACGCACTCGGCCGTCATGCGACCGATGACAGTATATCGCACGGACGCCCATCACGCCATCCTCGCCGACCTCCCTTCATACCCCTCCCACTTCCCCAGCGCATCCCCGACGTCGAGCAGCCGCGTGCCATAGAAAATATGCGCCGTCGGGCGCACCGCGTCCCAGCGCTCCACGCGCCCCGCCGCGTCGCGCGCGAGCTGCGCGCCCCAGACACTCCAGTGCCCCGTGCGCGCGTTCTCCCCGGCGACGCACGCGCCGCACCGCACGCACCGCCAGCGCGTCTTCCACGGCTTCTCCGGGAGCACGAAGGACGCGAGCGCCGGCGGCGCGCCGTGTGTCAATGCCCAGCGGAACGCCGCGGCGTCGACGTGGATGGTGTGCACGAACGGACACCCTGCACCACACCGTCGTCGTCATGTCGAGACCGAGTGACGCGGGCCGCCGCAGGATTCGAGGCTGCTGGGTACTCACCGCTCAGGCGTTGGCAGTTCGTGCAGTGGCAGTATGCGCTCAGCAGCGGCGCACCGGAGAACTCGTACGAGACGCTGCTGCAATAACAAGATCCTCTCATGAGCATGCTGGTCTACGGATGTTGCTTGAACAATGGCCGTCACTCAAGAGAATTCAGCCTGACTGTGCGGAAGAGCAGACCATCGGCAAAACCCGACCGTACCGTGCGCCGTACACACGAGCGGAAAACCGACGGAGCGATCACAGAAATTATATTATATTCGTCTTCTTTTCACCAGAGCAAGCGGAAAACAAGTCCGTAAAGACGTAGATGGCTAGGAGATGTGCTGCAGATACAGATGGATACGACAAACAGAGGAGAGCGGGCCGCAGGCAGATATAGTCCGGGCGGGCGACGAGCACCAGTATGGCCGCAGCTTCTAGCCTGCGGGCGCGTCCCCTCCGCCTGCAGCCTGCAGGCCCGCACCCCCAGGACCACAATAGATAGAGCAAACACGCAAGTGCAATACACGGAGACACAGCGGACGCCCACGCTCACGCGTTGCCGTACGAGTGCGCGGCGTCGGCGTACGGGTACGCAGGTTGGTGGAGCAGACCCTGGTTCGCGTCCGTCGTCGTGAGGCTGTACATGCCCTTCCACGCGCCGTCGTCGTCCTCGAGCTGCGACACGTAGCGCCGGATCACCACCACGATGTCTGTGGGCGACGGGGAAAGGGTTAGTAAGCCGGCCGTCCATGCGGAGAGAGGCACAGTACGCACAAAGGTGGACACCGACTACGATCGCCATGACGGCTGTCACCGCAACCTTGAGCCACGTCGAGAGGTGCACCGAACAATCCTCCACGGAGATGTTCTCTTGCCCATCGACATTTACGCAAGCCCTGTTCAGCGGCCTGCCCGACCAGACAAGGTACTCGTACAAGCCCGCGGACACGAGCGAGAGGGCGAATAGTATCCACGTCATGTACGAGTACGACTTGACGAACCCCTTGTTCCGTGTGATCGAGCCGACGAACCTGCCCAGGAACGTCAGTACACGAGGTAAACAGAGGGCAAGGGGCACAGACGCACCCGAACAACGAAATCAACGCCATAAACGTTGAAATGCTCCCCACGACAATGTCGATGATCTTCCCTTGGCTCATCACATTGCTATATTTGCCCGACTTTCTGTCGATTTCTAGACACGAGACGACGAGTCAGCGCACAGCGCACCACCGCCGGGAGGCGAATGACGTACCATATAATGTGTACCACGCGAGCGCTGCGAGCGCGCCGGTGCCCAGCAATGAGAAAAGCGAGAAGATGAAGACCGCCGCGCGGACGGGGATGCAGCAGCAGAAATGTCTTGACATGCTGGCGTATGTGGGGGTCGTGTGGGTCGTGTGGGGAACTTAGGGAGGGATAAGTAGAAAACAGACGACGCCCAGAACAAAGAAAGGGTCGAAGTCAAGAAGAAGGAAGAACACAGTCAAAAGTGTAGAGGAGTGGAAGATGGCAACGAAGAGAGATTTATAGGGGACCACAAGTGTTCCGGTCTTGATGATGGCGATGCTAGACGCCTGCGCTCGGCGTTCACGGGACCTCGCTGCACTGCAACAGCGCAACGTTGCTTCCCCAATCCGTCATCCTATCAAATTCATCATACCCTGCTCCACCCGGCGCCCGCCCGCACTTCGGCGGCGTAGTTTCATCGCTCACCAGTCCCCTCGTCGACGACTCAGCACGGTGATCACGGTCTGGTCGCACCCTGGTCAAAGTTCCACAACGGACCTGAAGTCAAAAACACATACCGCTCAAGCAACGCGTGAGCGGTATCGGATTCAGACATCCCGCTAAGCCTGAGACCTCCTCCCATGGGCCTGTGGCGGTGCCAAAGTCCAAACTGGTACCAGCGTTCCCTGCATCGCTACCTACATATATATTGGTCACTTGCGGATGCACCTGCGCGAGGCGATGCGTATTGCCTATTGTTATGCAGATAGCACCGATGTTGCCAACTCGCCAGAGCCAGCGACTCTGTTACATGGTGAGATGTGTCTGGGCGCTTAGTGAGAGCCGCCTAGTTCGGTGCTTACATATGTCGCCCCCGAATCCCGCCCTCTTGCCCCACTGATCACGGTGCGCGGTGAGCCCGTCTGATACTGTGCTCTATATTGGCGAGTCCGCACATTGCCCACTCCCAATTTTGCACCTTGGCACACCGAAATCGCAGATGCGCAGCTCTGTCTGCACTGCAGGATTGCGGAAGTATGTGCGCAGGCCGGCGGCGCGACTGCGCGTGTGGGATGTTGCAGGAGTGGTGTATCGCCTTGTGTCCAGCATGGATATGTTGGGCCGCGGGAGGTCCTCAGGTGGCGCTCGCAGATGAGCTCCGCACGTCCTATTGGCCTTGTGCGAGCCTGCTAGGAGAGCCAGTCGGCCGTGCAGCGGGTCATGCAGCTGGTACGTACCGAATGTTAATGCTAAGACGCGTTCCTCCCTTCAAGCTTCAGGACATGGGAGATGGAAGGGTGAGAGGATCAATCCGTTGTACTTGGTTTGGTCTTATGGCGGAACCCGTACGACAGGCTGCTTCCATGCCCGCCACACTTCTCGTGTGCAAAGCTAGCTTCGACTCTTCTGAGGTAATGCATTGTCAAACTAAGTATGTTCAATGTTCTGATAGCAAATACCCTCTCAAGATCTAACGCGCAGTCTCTTCCATTTTTGTTCGGGAGCTTGTCTGCCAGATCCATTCGTCGTGAATTGTCCAGAGGCAAGTTCGCAGCAGAAGTGGAAGCTCCCTTGCGCTTCGTAAATATTCCGTGCCAGTACTTGGGCAACCTCCATTGAATCAAGCACAAGAAGACGCATCAATACATCATCTCGATTAGATGTTACATCCTACAGTATCCGTCTGTTCTGCCCCTCCGAAGATAGCTGATCCTGTCATCCCGGTCAACCAATGTTGCGATACCCATTGACGGCTTCGCCTTGTCGCTGCACGTCTGCCTTCGCTGTCCCCTCCGGTGCAACCGTCGAGGCCCGCTCGCGCGCGTGCTGATCTGCGGGATCTTGTGGACCCTGCGAGGTCGCATTCTTGTTGGCAGGTACCTTGCTTGGCGCGTCTTCCTTCACAGGTTTCTCTCCCCCAGCTTTGGCGAACGGGTCTTCCTGCAAGTAATGCAGACGCAGTGAGCCAGGCTCACGCCGAAATGCGGGGGACGAAACACGCACGCTCTGGTCTGCCTGCGCCTTCTCCTTCTCCTTCAGCTCGCCCGTGCGCCGCTCGCGCCCGTGCTCGACGACCTCCGGCTTGCGCAGCACCTTGCCCTTCGCCTCCTCGAAGATCCCCGCGAACTTGTCGCCCGCGCCCTGTGTACTTGCACGTTAGTTTCCTGTGCGTGACTACAGTCGGCGGTACGTACCGCGCCCTTGGCATAGTCGGGCCCGTAGCCGACTGCGCCTGCGTGCCGCTGCTCGGGGTAGTCCTCTTCCGATTGCGGCACTGCAGGCGCGTCGTTATTCCCGTTCGCGTGCGCACCGTTAGTAGGTGCGCCGGCGCCATTGTGGATGACAGGCTGGGTGCCGTCCTGGGGCGTCGCTGGGGACGGAGCGATGCCGGAGGCGGTGGGTGCGGGAGAGTTTACAGTAGGCATAGTGTTATAGTATTTTGTAGGTGCTTTGGGGGGATGGTGCAGGTTGTGATTTAGGACAGCTCACTTTAAAATGGCGGGTCTTATAACAGGATTTGAATTTGAACTGGGTACTGCGCTGACGTCGTCTCATGATGTCATCCCGGGGGTGCGATTGAATGACTACACTTTCCATAACGGGCAGCCCCAACCCAGACTCAAAATAGGCACTGTCGCAAACCTCGTGTCGGGTTGCAGAATCTTACTAGGCTCAGTATGAGGAAGATAGTCATAAGAAATTTGCCGGTGATCAATCAGCGCGAGCGGCGAAGGGCAATTATTTGTATGCAACTATCACCCGCAAGGCCATACATACATCCCCATATTGTCTTCTACGTCAGGCATATGCAGCGCAGCATCAAGTCCATGTAAAGTACTTTCAGTCGGTATCGGTCAGTCAATAATTAGCAACGAGCGCACAGCAAAACGAAGGATATCCAAGATCTTCCCGAAACCCCCTCCAGTATGATCACCCAAGTCCCATCCAAAGTCAGGATTGTCACAGCACATGAACGCCGGCATCGACAAGCGCGCCAGCAGCTGCGACGTGGGGCACGAGCACAGCCGCTGCATCCGACACGACGGCGCCAACGAGGGGGATATCGCGTCCGACGTGGAGGCCAACGACGGCACCCTCGGCCGCGGAAGCGACGTGCTTGACGTCCGCGAAGAGGCCTTCGACCACATGCGCGTCCGCAACGTCGCGTTCTACGCGCACGCCGGCAACGAGGCCTTCGCCGACCGTGGCGACATGCTTGACGTCCGCGAAAAGACCCTCGACAACGCCCGCATCGGCGACATCGCGCCCGACGCGCACGCCCGCAACGACGCCCTCGCCGACCTTGGCGACATGCTTGACGTCCGCGAAAAGACCCTCGACAACGCCCGCATCGGCGACATCGCGCCCGACGCGCACGTCCGCAACGACGCCCTCGCCGACCTTGGCGACATGCTTGACGTCCGCGAAAAGACCCTCGACAACGCCCGCATCGGCGACATCGCGCCCGACGCGCACGCCCGCAACGACGCCCTCGCCAACCTTTGCAACGCCCTTGACATCCGCAACGAGGCCCTCGACGACCTTCGCACCCGCAACGTCGCGCACCTCGACAGCGAGCGCCGCAACACACGCATCGCGCCCCGCGGTGGGCACGAACCCGGCCTTGCACGTAGACACGACGCACGCGCTCGCCTGGCACAACACGTCATCGACGTGCGGGATCGCATGGCAGTTGACGCCTTTGGGGGCGGACGCGAGTCGGAGAGACGACAGGGACGAGGCGGACACGCATCCGCCGCCTGTCCACGAGAACACACCGCATCAGCACACGACACAGGACGGGCCGAACGCAAATACGCACAGGACTCGCTGTCGCGCACCGTGTCGACGCACTCCTGGCCGCCGCCCGCGACGGGGCACCATGCGTGCGCGCAGGTCTGGGCGCTGCGCTTGCGGCGGGGCGTCGCGGAGCCGCAGCCGTGCGGGAAGCTGCCGCACTTTCCGTTGCACTCGGACTTGGGCGCGGGGCAGACGCACTGCGTGGGGTGCGGCGCGCCGCGGGGCGTGTACGGCTCGTACCCGTCCGTGCACTGCCAGCCGCACGGCCACGAGAGCTCGCATATCTGCGTCGTGTGCGGTGGGTACGTGCACTGCTGCTTGTCGCTCTGGCTGTTGATCTGCAGAGACGTGAGTGTGGGAGGAGAGAGGCGTACAGAGGGAGAACGACGTACGAGCGCCTCGAGCTGCGTGAGCACCGTGACCTTGTCGACGAGATTCACGGCGGCTTGGGCGACCGCGTTTGTTGTGATGAAGTCCGGAAGAAGGGAGATACAGAGACAGACATCAAGGTGGCCCGCAAGGACCGGGATGCCTAACACACGATGAGCCTCCGTTTGTGAACATAGAAGGCGGGACGGTACCTGCAGGATTGACCGTGAGGTCTACATCGAGACCGACACAGACGTCGAGTAGATCGCGCTGCACGCGTGCCTGGCGAGAAGAGAGCACGTCGTAGCGCGCCGGGGAACGTAGCAGCGATGCGCCGAGTGCGGAGGAGGCAGCGAGGAGAGGGATGAGTGCAGAAATCATTGGGAACTATAAATGTGGCTAAGGGATGTGGAGAAATGTATACCGGGTCTATGGGCCTCGTAAGGAGTGCAGAGAACGAAACGAAGGGAGTGAGACGAAGACCGCGGCACAACTAGAAAACACCAAAGTTGCAGGACTTTATAGGGCGCATGAGACATGGCGTGCTGTGCTTCCCACCGATGCCTCGGAGGCGTGTTCAGGGTTGGGTAGTACGGCGATTCCAGTGTGGAACAGAGGAAGACTGCTTTCTGACATCTTTATTGGCACCTTTGACGGAAATAGTTTGGCGTAACGAGGTGTACAGCTTGCGAAATGGGCCTCGAGCACGTCTGCCAATCTTAGTGTCAAGGTGATTCTCGTAAAAGGCCGCATAAAGCCTGGTATGGAAGACTTAGCTAGGAAGGAGAAGCGACGTTTACACACGCGCGTCGATATTTGAATTACTGCAGAGCAAAACGGAGAGCGCAACTGATGCGGAGATTCATACAGGGCAACACCGCTAGGCAAATATCAGCACCACAGATAACCGGGAGGTCTGCGGAGACGCCCCGTTAGTAAATGAAACACCTAAACCTGTCGTTCTTCGGGAGCTCCGACTGCGAAAAGGCAACGACAGTATCAGAGACCGGTCAGGAATCCTATTTCGATCGTCCGCTATCTGACGTAATGCCGCTCTTGAGGCCGTCGACGTCTCTCGGCCAACTTACGACTAGGTTTTCTGGGCTCAAACAGCCCAGGCACCTCCAGCAGAGCGGAAGAACCAAGAATCACCGCAAGAAGACGCTCGACGTCAGATGTCCCGAACCCAGAGACGGCTTTCTCAGTGTTCCGTGCCGTCGTATGTCCCGGAAGCGAATATTGGTGGCATGGACGAGAAGACAAGGCATGCGGCGTCGTGCGCCGCTCTGTTCCTGATGGAAACGGACGGTTGGCATGTTGACCACTGAATCGTAGACGGGGCCCGAAGGTGACAGGCAAGGAACACTTTACAGTGTAAGGGACGCAGCTTAATGTGATGCCCTAGGGTCCCTAAAGCCATTCAGAAACATATCGTACGGTCCTGGGACTCAAAACACCCCGAAAATTTCGTGAGAATAATATCGATGCCGTAGTACACGTACAAACTAGTCCATTCTGCCCTTGAGGACGCGCTTTATCACCTGGTCCTTTGTTCTGCAGATCGTACCATCAGTATCAGTAATACGATTCTCAAGAGCACAATCCGCAATCCACTCACATCACATACACGAGCGCCCCCCAACCCGAATACGCGTCTCGGTCCACCGCGTTCATGAGCGTCTGGGAGATCGTCTCGAACAAATCCTCCGGTTCCAAGTCTGGCTCCCACAGGCCCTCCGCCATACCGAACAACTTTGTGCTCGCTGTGCCCGCCACGGAGAAATCTTTCGACCAGTCGATGCACCCAATGACGTCCGTCGATGCGATGAACGGCTTGTACCCACCCGACGGGAGCCTCTCGAGCCCCGCTATGACAGGCTCGATGTAGTACGGCCCGAAGCGTCTTTCGTAGAGCGTCGACGAGACGAGGTGCGCGAATTTCTCCGGCTCAATCTCACGCTCCTCCTTGATTGTGTACATGTTCAGGCGGAAGCGAAATTGTTCATGCCTGCAGCGCGCGTTCATATGCGGACGAGGACGAGGGCGTTGGAGGCGGAGGACTTACAGCGTGGTAACATCAGTCGCGAGCCCTGGTAGGCCGACGTACACTCGGTCGGTCATTGGGAAGATCTGCGGCAACATCAGCAGCCATGAAAGGATGTGTGCAAAGGATAACGCGCCTTCTCAAATTTTGACGCGATGCCCTGCGGCCCGCTTCCCAAACGCAAGTCGCAGGCAATGGCGACGCATTCTTTCCCGACCATGGCTATCACGGAGCCACCGTTATGATCCATGAAAGACTGCATGTGAGCAATCTCTCAGCATGCCACCATATACCATGAGATAGAAATAATACCATGATGGGCGGATAATGGTGGAGGAACTGAGCGGAGGAAATGAGACAGAGAAAGTAGCACACGCGTCCACTGGCAAGAACGCGTACGCGTAAGTTGCTGCCTACGGCGCTTCTTTAGATAAGATTAGATCTTACTGGCGCTTCCGAATGCGTGCTTTTTCAATTTGCCCTCCATCGCTGCGTCGCCGACATATTCTCGAGCTGGACGACAACAACTCATATACACACAGTTGCAGAAGACTGTGGTAGCTGTATACTGGCAAGTCGCAAGTACTCATACCGAATTCTCCGATCACCAACTTGAGCTGATTATATTCGTACATTTCATCCACACTGTCTACGTCGTGAATACCTCGTACAAGCGGAATCCTACATCATCGGTGTATCATCAGGAACGAATTAACTCCTTCAACCGCGCTTGTTCAGCTCCGCAGCCTTCGCCTTCAACTGGTCGCGGCTCTATGAAGTAAAGGCGGGTCCGTGAGTCACAGTCACAGTTTCGAAAGCCTCGTATCATGCAACATACCAGAGGCTTCTCAAGGCTGTTCAAGATCTCCTGGCTGGGGACGTGCGGACCGCGCGCGTGGTGCGCTTGGACCTCAGGGTTACTGTTCAGCCCACCGCCGGGCTGCGGAGGTTCAAGATCGCGCGGATCGTTCGTCTTCTGCACATTTTCGGGTAAGCTCAGTAAATCCACAGAAAAGTGGAAGAACGCACGGCGGGATGAGGCAGGATGGAAAAGGTCTGCTCTCCCTTTCCGTTGGCTTTCTTACCGAAAGGCATGGTGGTTATTAACAGAGGGGATGTGTGTGATGGGTGGAGGATGATTGGGGTACGGGACAAGAGTCAATTGTCAGGGCCTTCCGACTCGAGAGGCACTTATATAACTGCGCAGTGCTTGGTGCAGCCACAAAGGAGTAGCATGACGTCGGTGACGCGTGACTCAAACCGTCTGTTTCGGGAGTTGTCATAATCTCCAGCGATCTGCTTCCGGACGGTCTCGTCATTGGAAAAAAAGGTGTATACAGAAGTGTTTTCGGGCCTCGCATGAGAATGACAATAACAGTCCTACTCTGCAGTAAATTACTTCACTAATCATACCGACGTCGGATGCGGGAGAGATAATGAAACAGAGACAGCAACATGTACACTTCGTTACTTGGAGAGCATCATCTGGTGACCAGCATGCGTGAGCAAGACGCAGTCTAACATAAATGAAAGATTGTACCTTCACGAACTCTTCAAAGGAATGACACCATGAGCCAATGAATGAGGTAAAAGAAAATTGCATGCGCACCCTCGTAGTTGATCTGGCCATCGCCATCAACATCAGCTTCACGAATCATCTCATCGACTTCGCTATCGGTGAGTTTCTCGCCTGGAATTCTAAATTAGCCCCTTCCGACTTCGCAAAGACCATTCCACACGAGACGCACCAAGGTTGGTCATGACGTGCCTCAGCTCCGCCGCGCTGATGTAGCCGTTGCCGTCCTTGTCAAACACCTTAAACGCCTCCTTGATCTCTTCTTCGCTGTCCGTGTCGCGCATTTTGCGCGCCATCATTGTGAGGAACTCCGGGAAGTCAATCGTGCCGTTCCCGTCGGCGTCCACCTCGTTGATCATGTCCTGCAGCTCCGCCTCGGTCGGGTTCTGCCCGAGGGAGCGCATCACCGTGCCGAGCTCCTTCGTGGTGATCGTGCCATCGCCGTCTGTATGTTATGTCGAAGAAGCGGAGGGGCCAATGTCAGAATGATGGAAGACGCGTCGGATGCAATGCACATACCCTTGTCGAACAGCGAGAACGCCTCCTTGAACTCTGCACAGGCGACGCGTTAGCTGTGGAATCATGCCTTGGGAAAAACACACACCAGAGATCTGCTCTGTAAAACGCAGATACGTCAGCGGCCCCCTCTGAAGAACAACACAACGTACCTTCGGACTGATAACGATAGCACCATGGCGGTCAATCAGTAAATGCACCTCTGGAAATGAGCTGAACGCACCAGCTGGTCAGCCATTGCTCGTAGGGGAGGAAACGAGAGTGAAAAGGTGTACTGGCTACTCGCTGGGGAGGCTCGTATAAGTAGGCTCGGACTACTGGCGGTGCTGGTAAGGCTCTGCTATGAGGAACTGCTTTACCTGATGGATAGTCACATCTCGGCAATCGCCATTCCAAATTCATCACAGCTCGGGGTCTTAATTATAAACCTCCTCAGCCTCCTCACTCGTGCGCCGGAGCACGCTCAGCGGCTCAGGTAGGTGCACAAATATAGGTTTTCATCCCAGTACTCATCCCCCTCAGAAACTGTAATATTTGTATTTCTCCTCTCCGAAGCAAGTGCCTGGGAGTCGAGAGTCAGTGCCTGAAAATTCCATGATTCAGAGTCGACATCTTGACAGTAAGAAATTCAATATTGTGTGGTACCCTGCAGGGTTCCCTCTTTTTCGAGGAGTGTCAAAACAAAAAAGGAAATGTAGACTGGCATGCATAAAATGAAACATCAAGATACGGAGGCTATGTTATTCAATAAATGCTAAACGCGCTGACCAGAGAGATGCGGAACAGATGACAGTGGTTCGGGAGCAGAATAAGGTGACACTGGGCAGATAGCCTATCTGCCTCAGGAACACAATATGTCAGTATGAATGCGTGTCATACCGGAGGGAATTACCAGTATTACACCTTTACATCTTTCCTTCGAGACGCTTGACCAATGCGGCGTTCGCAGGACAGATCAAGAGTCCGCCCTTCAGCAACGATACCTTCTACAACATCCGTGGGTCGGTGCTAGCGCTGTCGCCTGTAGTTGCATAATTGATTGCAGCTATTTTCCGGGAGATAGGCTCCTTCGGCAGATCGAAGGTGAATGACGACAGCAAAGTGCAGAACAGTCACTAGAATTGACGACAAGCGTCCGGGAAGATCAGATGAGATGCATAAAAAGATGGGCAAGAGGAACACGCACTCTTCTCGACCTCAGAAAATTTGAAGCCACTAGTACTGACAACACAACCAGTCGCTCATATACAAAGAATCATACATGCACGCACATGCACCCCCGCCCCCCGCCCAAGAACGTCACCCTAAACAGATCAGGTCACTCACCCAATGAAGTGCTAGCAACCCACAGGTTTGAATACACGCCAGGAACGCGAGCCTCGGTGACTGTACTCGGAAGGGGAGATAGCCAGCGCTCGGGCTTCCACTCTAAGTACTTCGTCCCAGATCGCCTTGTTCAAGTTCGATCCCAGAATGCCGATGATGAGTCGACTATCAGCTTGGGAATTTTGGGATCTCGTGTATCATCTTCCCATCAAGGCCACGGATGGTTTCCGAAGAGGAAGCACCATGTCGTTCCTCGTCCTGAGATAGGATAGAAGTGTAACCAGTTGTTCAGACGGATGCGCGAAACACGGTGAAGCATGCGTACTCGCAAAGTACCATTTTGAGAGGCGGATAACTAGATCCTGTCAGGGCTGCGTTACGGACTAGCGAAGTTGACCGCACTCGCAGCCGCACGGTTTCGCAAACCACAGCATCTAGATGCTGGGGTCCCATCAAGTCATCGTACGAAAGTTCAGGGCTGGCCGTCACAGGCACGGATAATTTCTTGGCAAAGCTTGTTTTGAGCGTCCGGATGCTCTGCGAGACTCTGCAGAATACGGCTCATCATATTAGCAGTCCGAGGAAATACCGGGTCAGAATACCTGAAGAAAGACGTAGTTAGTTACAGTTTGCGATAACAAAGACCGTCAACCCGAATGGCTTACTCGTCCATGACAACTCTGGCTTAGGGCCCGGGAGGTTGTCAACCGTAGTCTTCGTGACGCCCTAGCGGAAGATTCGTCGCAGAGGCTACAGCACATGTGATGGCAACGAAGGGAGTCGCACTGGCCACAGAGGATAAATCTTGAATTGACGAAGTGCGATATGTATATCGCTGTGTGGCGCGGCACGCATATATGAGAGGGTTGCACTGTTTCAGATCAGTCTTTATAGTGAGTGTAAAGGCCATTATAACCGTTTCACTTGTTGCGAGCCGTGCGTAAGTGTCAGTCTCATCAGAGAGATCAAGAGCTTGCGCAAGGCTGCAAAGCGGAGGGTGCATAGCGTGAGCTTCGGGAAGATTAACATCCAGCGATCCTGGAATTATCGCATCTACAAACGCGAGCGGATATTATACACAACAGCAATTCCGGCCATAATTCGCACTAGCACTGAATCCACAAACTCGCTCAATAATAGTAGCCCAACCGTAAATATATGTAGTACACACAAGATAAGCAGCATTCCCGACGTCTCGTCTCAGAAGCCCCCGCTCAGTCCCAGTCGTCTTCGTCTTCATCCTCGTCATCGCTGTCCCCGAGCTTCTTGTTGCGCTCCAGCAGTGCAGCAGCGAGCGCGGCAGTGAGATCCCCGCCGGCCCCGCCTGCAGCGGGTTCCTCCGCCACAGCCTGCGGTGGAGGGGTCGAGCGTGCCGGCGCATCAGAGTCGCCGCGCTTGCGTAGTATGTGCACGCCCGCACCTTGGATAGAAGCCAGGAGCGCGCCTCGCCCATCATGAGGGGCAGGCGGTCCGGCACCCGCAGCTGGCGGCGGGGGAGGGGGGGGAGGGGGAGCACCACCAGGCGGAGGCGGGGGCGGCGGGGGAGGCGGCGCACCACCCATAGGAGGAGGCGGAGGCGGAGGCGGCGGTGGTGGTGGAGCACCACTTGGAGGAGGTGGCGGAGGTGGCGGCGGAGCACCCGCCGGAGGGCCGCGGGCGGGAGGCGGAGGAGGTGCCGGGGGTACTGCAGAAGGACGAGGAGGTGGAGGGGCTGGAGGAGCTGACGGGGGAGCTGGCGATGGAACCATGCGAGGAGGTGGTGCCTGTGGAGGTGCAGGTGGGGCACCTCGCGCTGGAGCAGCCAATGGTGCAGAAGGCTTTGAACGTCCTGCTGGAGGTGGTGGGGGTGCCTGAGGGGCGGGTGACGGCACACTCCGTGCGGGGGGTGCACGTGTGGGAGGCATCGGAGGTGGGGCAGGAGGTGCTGCCGTGACGCTGTCCTGTTGCCCGTGGCGTCGTGGTGCTGGAGGCGCAGGTGGTTTCTTCTTCGCCGCTGGAACAACGGGGGGAGTGCCGTTCTGTGCATCCCGCACGAAGTCTTTGATGAAATCCATGTTCTGCTCAATCGTGTCTCGCGAGAACCCTTGACCTTCTAATTGTGAAAGGAGCGCCTGCCATGACGGATCGACATTCGTGGACGTAAATCCTTTCCCTGGGTCGTAGCCCATGTGCGCCACATGTTTGAATGACCCGGAAGTAGGGCCGGATATCATCGACTTGTCGATCTTTCCACCTTTCGCTGCCTTCTTCTTTGCTGACTTCGGTTTCTCTGAACCTGGCCGTCGTGTTAATTCCGGACATGACGACGCCACACAGCACACGAACTTACCATTCCCGGTTTTACTCGTCGAAACTTTCTTGTAGAACGTCTTGGCTTCGCCCTCCTCTGCGAACACGACTCCGATCATGCATTCCTACATATGCATCGGTAAGCAGATACAGATCTCGGGAACGATACACTCACATCCCCAGCAAACGTATGGAAGAATGGCCGGTCCTGGAGATATTCGAACCCTTCGTAGAGTTCATGCTCCCATATCACCCCGCGCGTGCCCGTCAAGTCCACCAGTCTCATGAAGAGCGCGTTGCGGGAGTTGTCGAGAACGAACGCAAGCGCGCCTTGCAGTCCGGCGTACGACCACTCACTGGGCTGTGGATACGCATAGTATATCCGGGCGAGCGCGGCGAAGTGGATCTTAGAAGGCTTCGGGATGGCGGACTTGACCTTGCTCTTGTCATCATTCGAGAGCGTTGTTTGTGCGGGCATCGTGCTGGGATACAGTGACCAGAACCAGTGCTCAGGACACGGAAAGTAACGGTATAAGTAGCGATGCTGCGGTACGAGCACCGGGTGCTCGACGGTGACAAGCTTCTTGCCCTACGCGAGAGGTTTAGTTTTCGGATAAGTGGTACATATCATAATTACTTTAATCCATAATTCATCAATTCTCGGGTATAGACATTCGAAGAATCCAAGTGCGCTTCCGCAACGTGCACTGGATGATCCACCAACATTATCCATGGAGTACTTGACCCGGGGATAACTTAGTCTATAGCGGAAGCTTGCTTCCTAGAAAGTAGTAGCATTCTAGGTGCAAGGGTCACAGCTTATAGTACAAACATTGGATCAAATGCACAACAGCAGATAGCACGACGAAAATCAAGGGAAGCGAGAAAGGAGACACGACTGGGAAAAGCTGGCAGAAAAGTGGCTCATGCGGATGTGTGTTCAGGCTGGGTTCAGGCTTTTCACAAATTCAAGGGCCAGCTTTGGGCTGGTAGAATGGACATCAGTCTCAGGACAGAGATTTCAGCAGGCCATTCACTCACCTGTCCGCTGGTTTCACCGGAATCTTCTTATCAACCAATTTTCCGCCTTTCTCGAAGATAAAGTGACTGCGCTTGGTTTTGCCACCATCCCCGGCACCCAAAGCGCTGATCAGCACCCGCTTGGGGTCTGATAGCAGTGCGTACGGCAGATTTTTCTAAATGGGCGAATGTTGGAATGAGGGGGAGATCACCCATGCCAACATTGCAGACGCACCTTGGTCTGCCACTTGGTTTGGGCACTGGGGCTGTCCGCGCTCAAGCAATACACGTCGAAGTTGTGCTCCGTGAAATCAGGATAGATATCACGGAAGCCACAGGCTTGGTTCGTGCAGCCCGCTGACGAAAGGTTGAGGCCACCTGGATGCGCCCGCAGCGACGATTCGCATATCAAGACTTACGAGTATCCGCCTTAGGGACCAGGAACAAGATGACGCCCTTCTCAGCGGCAAGAGTCTCGACATTCACGTCCTCGCCCTTCTCGTTCTTGACGACGAGAGGAGGCAGGGAGTCCCCGATGTCGACATGCAGCGACGAGTCCGGGGCTGTGGAACGAAAATTGCGATCAGCGGAGATCGTCTTCAACAGGAATATTATACTACACACCCTGTTCTCCTGCTTCAGCAGCTTCCTCCTCAGCTTTGCTCTATTCAGACCATCAATGGACATCAGCATCATCAGAGAAATCAAACATGACGCATAGAACAACACAGTATTCTCTCTTATCGCCTCCGGAAAATGTACAAGAGTCCATACGAAGATGCACGCACCTTCTTCACAGCAGGACTCTCGTCCTGCTCCGAGTCTTTATTGTCCTGTTCAGCAGTCCTTTTCTTCGACTTCGCTGGGGCCTTCTTCACCTGCTCCTGCACCTCCGCCTTCGGCTGCGCTGAAATTCTGGTGGATCTCCTGGTGGGTTCTGCTGCGGGCGCAGAGGCCTTCGTCGCCCGTGTTGCCATTATTACTGGGGGGTTGTGGTGGGTGGAAGAGTGCAGGGATGCCCTTGGCGCGAGGTACCACAACTCGTGGCTACTTGGGCTCTCCGATCGCGCGAATGGGCTGCCAGCTGCAGCCTAGCCACAGAAGCTAGCCCAGAATATAAGCCGAAATCCTTGCGTAATGGCCGGGATAGCGTTCGAATTCTCATATTGAATTGTCGCACGGAGGGGGAACTTCTGCCGCAGTGCCACAGCGGAAATCCGATTCCGAGTCTAACCCAGAGGCCCTTGACTCCGCGTAACTGCACATTAGGGACATTCACAGTGGACGATTATAAGGACGATTTGAGAGAACATGCTTTGGGTTTTGATAATGTAAGATTGCGAGAGAATCAGTAAGTACTCTGAACGACCGGAATTGCTCTCGCAATTCTGTTCGGATTCTCATTTGCTGTCCCAATGACAGAAGTAACGAAGATCAGTGACAGAAGTAAGTAAGATCAGTATGGACACAGAATCACGATTCTACGCCGCCGAAACACCTCAGGAGTCGCTTTGGCAGAATCGTGGATCCTGCAGCGATTCAGCTGAATTAAGGGTTCCCGATGTTTGTCCGGCCAAAAATCGAGTCTCGGTTTTTCCCCAGAATCACTCCCGAATCACTCAGAATCGTCCACTGTGAATCCCCCTATTATCAGTGATCGCAATGCGGGATGCCATGCGATACGCTATGTAGTATTAACAGATTCACAGTGTAGAGGTCCAGTGTAGCTCAGAATATGCAATGGTGAGTAGGTACTGAAAAGACCGGCGAAGTCTAGAGTGAGCGTTCCTTGCTCTCGAGACCGAGCTAGGGAAAAGCTGGCTGAGAACAGATAAGTATGTCCAGGCAGCAGGACGGGAGAATTGAAGGGGGGAATATCGAATGCGAGGATATCGACTGTAGGAACAGTATACGTGAGTGACGAATACTGTATAAACAATGTTGACATGATGTCGAAGAATGCTAGGCTACGAAAAGAGAAAGATTCAGCGAGGCGTCGCTCGGAGAAAACACCAAAACATACGCGAACAGGAACAGACAAATGCCTCAATCAGAATCTTTCGAACTCGAGGACGCCGTCCTGACCAGGGATGACTTCTTTTGCACGGATGGGGATACTGGACTCGAACTCCCAGGGCTCGCACTCGACGTCCCCCTCTGCAGTCTCTCTTCGATTGATTGTGGTTTGTCGTCCGTGGGTGTCGCTGTCACGGAAGAAGAAGATCGTGACCGACGGACATACGGGCGCGGTGGAGGCTTCTTGAGCTCGAACGGTTGAGAATCTTGGGGAGACACTGGAGATGTGATATTCTCAGGGGATCCTTCTGGGCCGAAGGTGGGGTAATCATCGACTACCGCTCTTGGAGGTGGCCGCTCCACCATTGCGTCGAGCAACTGTAAATCAAATGTGAGTCACCCATAGGCGTGGAAGAGCCAGCATGCATTCGGCATCAGCATACCTCTCGGCGTAATTCTTCTCCATCATATTCGCCTTCCATCTCTTCTGGTCCAAGTAGCGCAGTTCCCTTCCGGAAGACCTCCCCTTCTTCCTCTACCCAACTCCTCGATCTGAGTTCGATCGCAAGTCTTAAATACACACAAGAGAGCATCTACGTGAGACTCACCGGTCAATCGTGGGGGAGAGCATGACGTCTGTTTGGATGGCGAGGAGCTGGCCCTCGCCATCCTCGTCATCGGACTCAGAAATCAAGAACGTAGGGCTGAGGACTTTTTCGTGCTCCTCTGGTTCTGGGATAGCCCTACCCTTGCCCTTGTCGACTCGTGGAGTGAGGGGCTCCTCGTCCACTTCTTCCTCTGGAACATCCCCCTTCTCCTCGCCGGCCACCGCATGTCCATTCCCCGTGGAAGCAATGGCAGTATCGACCCGAATGCCCAGTCCATGTAGCGTCGAAGCCGCCTCGGGATCCACGCAGCGCGTCAACAGACTCGTCAGGTGGTCGTTCAGCATCAGAAGCGTCTCCAGACGGGCGGGGTCGGTAACAGTCTCAATAAGAGTCACCAGCTTAGCCTGCACCTCTCTAGTCCTGCCCACCAGCTCGGCAGTGTCGTCCTGCACGGGAGAGGTGGGGGCCGACGACGACGACGGCGAGCGCGCCAGGACGTCCTGGAGCTGATCCCTGCATGCGCGGGCGTGGACCACGACATCGGACTCGCTCTGTGGCGCGGAAGGGGGAGGGACGTCAGTCGGGCTCCGTGCGTGGAAAGGCGAAGGTTCAGAGGGTTCCTCAACCTTTTTCTTGTCGTCCTTTCGGATAGACTTGGCCAGCTCGCTCTCCTCCAGCATCCCCCACACGCCCTTCGCCTGCCCGCGCCCGCTCGCCCCGTTCGCGCTCGCGGCCTCGGCCTCTTCGGTGTTCCGTGCACATGTGTTCAATATGTCCCGGCACATCCTGCGTTGCAGAAGTATGAGTGAGGACCTATAATATAGGTTTAGTGTACAGACCGAGCCATCTCCTCGTCCGTTGGTGGGATGTTCAGGTCAAGGCAGCGCATCGTGTGATTCGCCTTGAGACCAGAGCTGAGCGCCATCACACCTGCTAGGTCGAGATTGTTCATTGTGAGGTCTAGGTGGAGAAGGGACGTAGACTCTGGTAGGAACTCTGCAAGAGCAATAGCACCAGCAGATGTCATGTTAGTTGACGACAGGAACAGTCGTTTAAGTGCGTCGTTCAAAGTGAAGGCAGTCCTCAGCGACTGGATCTGTACGACTGGTCAGGTATTTGACATCCAAATAAGTAAACTACAGACCCCTTCCAAGCCGGGTCCGCAGCACGGGTTCTTGCTGAGATCTAGAGTCTCAAGTGACGAGTTGTATTTCTGCAACACCTCATGAGTGAATGTTACCTACAAAACCAACGGATGCGTACCAACGCCTCGGCAATTGCGATGAGCCCTTGCACATCGAGTTTATTCTCGCTTAAGTTAAGTACTTTCAGCGTGCGATTTCGTTTGAGCACTTGGGCAATATAGCTAATTCCAGTCTGGTCTTGTTTGAGTACTGACGCGCGGGACTCTCAAAATGTACTCACCCGAATGTCGTTGCCTCTTAGATCCAAGGTTCGCAACGCACCTAGGCGCGGCAGGTTGTCCAGCGCACGCACCTTGTCAAGGAGCGCGGCACTTGGTCCTTGATGGATATTCTGCGTCGCGCCTGGTGCATGCGCATGCGCTGACGGCGGCGGCGGCACAGGATGTCGCGCTGTCACGCCACCCTGAGCCGATGATGTGATGATCGGTACTGGCTGGCCCGTCGACGACAGTGGGTTAGTGTTCGTAACTCCACGCCGTGAACGTGGAATGTAAGGTGTGTATGTTGTTTGCGGAGCCGTCGACGGATGTCGTGGCGGTGGAAGGATCGGCCCTGAGCGTGGTGGAGGTGTTACTGTTCCGTTGGTGCTTGGAAGAGATCCCGCTGACATCAGGGGTGTAGAGGGCGGGGATAGGAAAATGGAGGATGAATTCGGGCTCGTGATGGGGGATGTCGGGGTTGAGCTGCCGTTCGACAACGGATAGCGGTCTGGATAGTCTTTGATCATGAGCGCCAGTGCCACGGCACCAGTCGCGCTGATACGATTATGTCGTAGGGATATATTTCGCAGTGAAGACTTGCGTACAGCGTTCGCTAAAGAGTCCAAAGCTGCGGGCTTCAGTGAGCAGTCATCCAGCCGCAGAGACACTAGTCCAGATATAGGAGCTTCAGGCAGTGCCGCAGCAATATATTCAATTGACTTCTTGTCAAGAGAGTTCTGTGACAAGTCTAGGAACTGTAGAGTCTTTGCCTGCAGGTGCTGTCACGCACTAACCTACCAACATATTGCAACGACGTACCTGTGAGACATACGCGCCGAGTAGCCGGAACGCAGAAGCCTTCAGACGTCGGTTGGAGGAGACAGAGATGAAAGTCAAGCTATCCGGGATGAGGAGCGCATGAAGGATTGGCTTGATAATATGTTCATCTAGGTCGCATTCCTTGAACACGAGTTTGCGCAGCCCCCACTCGATGGTGAACACGTCCGACAAAACGGATGCGGAGCCCACTGTGAGCTGCACACCGGATAGATCCACAGTGCGTGGATTGGTGCCTGCAGCGTGCTGCAGTCATGGTTCATTAATGCCAAAGTAACACTCGGTCAAGTCATACCTTGAACGCGGCGGATATCCCTGTGTCTGGTGCCTCCTCCCGACCCACACAGCATTCTCGGTAGAACGACTCGACCTTGTCAAGGCTCCACCATTCCTCAGCAGGAGAACCAGAGTCTGGGCCTAATGAGTTGCCTCGAACAATCCTCCGTCTACGCTCAGCCTCTCGCTCCTCGATAGACCGTTTCTCCTCCTTGAGTGCTGGCGTAGAGGGAGGATTCGCAGCAGATATTGGATAGACCGTGGTCATCTCGGGAAGAATAAAATGAGCCCTCTTGAGTGTGGTCGTGGACTCATCGCCGGTTCCATTAGACAACAGTTGGTTTGGGGATGGCAAGAGCTTCGACAGTCGCGCAAGAGAGAAGAACGACTGCTGAGGAGGAGGGGGACGTTTCAGGATGGATTTACCGGGTGTGGGTATGGTCACGGCAGACGATGAGGGTGATGAAGACATCTTTGCAGCATTTCGCTCCCAGAACTCAGCAAGTAGTATATCCAGGTCACGGTCAGGTCCGTGGCAGCAAATGACCCGTGGGATCAATCATAAATTTACATCCGCTAATCAACACTAACTCAATGAATTGTTACCAGTACTAAGTATGCCGGGCTTCAGTGTCCGTGTATGAAGACAACCGCAATTTCTCCTGCACTCAACCATGCTTGCGATGTTAAAAACGAGAACAGGAGAAACGGCTGTGCTGCAAGTGTTCGGTAATTAATCATACTAGCGGAAGATGCCGAATCGTCGCGTCCGCTTCTTGAGCTTGATGGTGTCGTGTCCAGACGATTCTCGGACCTCAGACTTACAGGCCATGCATTCAAAGCGCACGCTACATTTCAACGGGAAATCTGCTTCGTCTCGTGTAGGACACCGCGGAAGAACTTTCAGCCGTATGTTACAGCGGGAGGTTCGTCGAGATCTAGATCCACGATTGTGCGCTCAAACGACTTGACTTGAACATCCACATATAATTCAGGGCGCCTTCATCGTGGCCTGCAAAGCATCGTATGGAGATCATTTGCGAGTGTAAAGATAGATTTACACTCGTGCCAGTCATGATAAGACGTACCGTTCATCTCATCAGTGCATTCCATTGCGAAACACTGGTTTCGGCTAAGTAAAATCGCTGTGCGATACCTCGCAAGTCCAATGCGTGATACACACCACTTTCCGAGTTCAGGAATTCCCGCGAGTTAGCGTGACCAATATCGGGCGGCGTGCGGCGTGAAGGCGCAAAGGCGCTTCGCTTGATGTGAGGCTCTGTGGGCCTAGGCAATCGGCTGAGCCATAATTCTGTGCCACGGTAAGTATGCGTAGCTCGTTGGTCATCGATCGTGAGAAAACACTTACAGCGCCATAGGAAGTTCTAGTACACGTCAAGGACTAGGTGCCGATATTGAGCATAGCATGACATCGCCCATCAGCTCGACAGGCTCGCTCCGAGTTCAGGAATGCCTGATCAACGCACCAGCCACAACAATTTACTGCACAGAATTACTCGCTGGCATCTTGTGGGGACCGCGGTGGTGGACAGTTAATATTAGCCTGGTCACTCTGCATGCACTGTCAGAGTTTTCGGGTACAACTTGGATGACTTGCCAATGGATCCAAGTGACATTGTCGCCTTCCTCCAGACTGCAGGGTGATACTCGCAGTCATCAAGTTGGTCATCTCCTCTGCGGCATTTTGCACGGGCCATGAAGGTCGCTCAGTGAGATGGGCGACGATGAGCCTATCGTTTAAAGCGTTCCAATGATCACGATGTGTGAATAGAATTTCCTGAGCGCTGATGGTGCTGAGGTAAGGCGCTCTACTGCCTCACGTTCTCAATTGTGCAAGGAGCGGCGTCCAATGCTGAACCATCCGTCAAGATTGGAGAAGATAGTGAAGCCACGTTTCCGAGACTATTCTGAACCATAAGGCCTAGTCCACAGGAAGCTTATCACAGGATGACGTGAAGATATGGACCAGGTGTCCAGGTGTGCGGCGGCATGTCAATGGTGCAGCACGGTACCTGGGTAAGTATTTCAGCAACAGTCGTCGCACAAAAGACGGGCAACGAAGGCCAGAGGGCATGGTCAGACTGATTTGGCATATCATGGGAAGGTACTCACCGATATCCACACTCTCACTCTCTTTACCCGTCTGGTAAATACAATCCACACCGTCGTAGGAATTGTATGAGCCGCTGCAAGTCTTGACGCGTTACGAAAAGACACGCCGAGTCAAAGCGGATTTTTTTGTGACACTGACCAGTCCACAATTTGACGCGAAACCAGACTGATGAAGTGGTTCAATTTAGACCGTTGCATCTAGCCACACGGGAGTCCGCGCCAAATAGACGATCCTCCACTATCAGCGGCCAAGGTGCCTTGCGAGAAGTAGTTGAGAAAAGGAACACACAGCCATCCGGTTGTATCAGTAGCAGAGGACTCACCGCAGCAACAGTCGCAGACCGCAACAAGCCCTCCTGAATCTCCGTACGAGCACAGGAGCTAAAAAAAAACAAGGACAAGGACCCATTGTCGTGGTCTGCACGCGCCAACACATCCAGGGATCCTCGAGGAGCTCGCAGCGCTGGTCACCGCGGGAGCAAGTACCGGGCCTCGGAAAATGCCAGCGCAATTGTGCCCCCATATAGAAGACATGGCCCTTCGGAAATGAGCAGTATCGCGCCGTCTAAATGCATGACCCTGGGAACTCCGGTCATAGAACTCATCGACCTATGACACTTCGGCGCCCATCCTAGTGTGGTCAAACTCTACCACACAGGCCCCGAAAGTTTAGCAGGGCGTGACGCCGGTCTTCGCGGTCGAATTTCCCATCATGGAATACAGCGCCCATTACTGCTTCCGTTCCCCTGTGATAAAATGCAGGGATATTCTGGAACAGGTAGCAGGAGTTCATGGACCGACAGCTACTCTTCGAGCGACAGCCCTTGCGCTGCAGAGCATTACTCGTCGGCGGTGATGGAACCAACGGTCACATGGGGCTTTTCCGACTGCTGTACTTCCGCTTCCGTTCGAACACAAGAAGGTCTACAAAGAAGAAAATATTTGATGCTCAGTAGATTTACAACGCATTCGCTTGAGAAACGGAACGCACTCATCACTGGCGCTGCTGGCGAAGATCCGACCAAATCGTCGAGTCATCTGCGCCTTGCACGCATAACTCCGAGATACTTAGATAGAAAAACCACTCATGTGCTAACAGCTTCCCTAGGACGGCTGCCCATCGCCAACGCAATCGATCGAGATGGCTTGACATGTTTACCTCGGGGTTTTAGCACGAATTTGATAACACGATGTCCACAATGAACCTTGGCTTTCCGAAGAGATCTGGAGGGAAAGAAAAAATATCCTGACCGCAGAAATCGAACCGGATGAACAGATGGACTCACAGAACATCGCGTATTATGGTTGAAGCCAGGAAGTTACGTGAAGGTACTCAATCCGTGTCTCCGTCGTCTCGCAAGTGGCAAAAAGATGATGGGTTGTCATTAGCAAATGCTTCGTCTATGCCACCACGCATATATGGAGTCCACCACTGCGCCGAGGCGTAATTGCAGAAGTGGGACGCATCCGCGTCTGCCAACCGCACTTATCGTGCTATCCCAAGAGGGAATTCTCTCTCAGTGTCAGTAAACTGTGTCACCTACATGCCTTCCTAGTCGAGTTAATGACTCTAAACAGGCGTCAGGGATTCCTCGGGATAAATGCGGTGGCGGTGTTGCGCGCTTGCCACTTCTTCCACGCTTTCCAGAAAAGGAAAGAGGTGCCGTGTCGTCGGACTTATCGCACGGTCCCATGATTTCGACGTGTCAACGTTCTGTTCAGAGGCCACAGGCCTCTGTGTTATTAACCGTTACAGATATGATGAGCACACTCGCAAGCTTTCGAAATATTCTCTCCAAAACAGTAGTAAGCCTGATGACTGGTGTGGTATTAATTGACTAGCTCAGCCGACGAAGGCTGTTGTCAGGCTGAGGCTGTACTCTCGCTGGCCCCGCTTTAATGACTCAATGCCACCCGGGATTGTGACGCGAAGTCTCCGGGCTTTAGCAGACATATCTCTGTCTAGGATCACCGGGGACATCGTATGACATACGTGGAAAGCTGTACTGGCATTCTGGCTCGGCAGACGTGAGGTCATCCGGACTTCTCGCCGGTCCACTTGGAGCCATCATGCATTTGCTACTCTGTACCATCTCACCGCGAGGCATCGCGACAGCGCTCTGTTGGAGTTATAAATTCGCAGCTACAGTTCCTCATATCCTCATCCCGGGTCAAGATGTCTCAGCCTCTCATTACTTTGTACGACGTTCGTTCCACGATGCCCCAGCCATGGGCTCCAAGCATTTGGCGTATACGGTATGTGTATCACGATCCATATAATACAGACAACTGACTTCAGTCATAGTTTCATTCTGAATTACAAGCGGCTTCACTATCGTACCACTTGGATTGACTTTTCAGAAGTAGAACCCACCCTCCGCTCCCTCAACGCACCCCCCACCTCCTACAGAAGCAACGGAAATCCTGTGTACACCCTCCCCGTCATAGTGGACCCAACGCGGTCCATGACCGCTCCAGTCGTCCTCTGCAATGTCAATATCATCGCTGAGTACCTCGAGAGCACGTACCCGGCGCGCCCCGTCTTCCCAGAAGGCACACGCGCCCTTCAATCCCTCTTTGTCCACTACATCCAGGAGGTCTTCGTAAAGCCGCTGCTCCCTATCCTCGTGCCCCTCACACACCAGAGCCTGCCAGAGCGCAGCCAGGCACACTTCCGTGGTCTTGTGCCCCCTCGCCCCCCGTCCGCACAGCTCGCGGGTTCTCAGCGAGACCAAGCATGGCGTGCGGTGAAAGACCAGTTCGACTTCCTCGCGGGCATCTTGGACAAAAACTCTGGAGCGGACGGAAACGGTGTCGTAGCCATGGGCCACGATGTCAGCTACGCAGACTTTGCACTGTGTTCTGTTCTGTGCGTGTCCTTCGTGTCCTGAGGATGAGTGTCGTCTTGACGACGGGTTGTTTTTGCAGAATTTGGATCGAGCGAGTCTCACCGCATGATGGTTGGGCGAGAATCCGACAGTGGAACGGTGAGCGGTGGGTGAGGTTGTGGGACAAGTGTAAAGAGTATATGGACGTGTTCTGACCGCATCAGAGGCCCAATCAGTCTGCAATTCTACAATATCCCTCGTGTAGCGCTAGAGCTCTCTCTTCCCTCTCTCTTATCGGTAGCTTACGCGCTTTCACTAGTATACTGGCGCTGTGCGCACTCGCTCTAACCTCATATGCAGATTTCTCCTAGTAGTTATGTAGACAGTGCCCTGAGGATGACTATTGGTATTTAGACGTTGCTAGTTTACGCATCCCAATCATTAGGTTATAACTGGATCCATATTCCCCCCTGGTCCAGGCAGAAACACCCCTACCAATATTTCACAAGCGTGAATATGAATATTGGGGCACCAAGAGCGGACAACAATTGAACGGGAGCGCTAAGCTGAGCGCCCTTCAGTATCTTCTATCAGCGCTCTCACAACAAGTCTGAAGGATGACATCAGCCAAATGCATATGGGGCACAAACCCTTGACTCGGAGCCACCATACCTTGCACAAGTTGGAGACCTGTGTATGTAATAGACAGGAATAATGTAACCCGGGATTCTCCCGCACGATGTCCAAACCAATTAGCTACCCAAATCTCTCATCTATAGAGAATGTGGATATGTACGGGGACAACAAAGACCATCTTGCAGAAGTATCAGAAATGTATCTGATGCTGGAAGTCTCAACTTGAAGAAATTGCAGAGAAATTTGGCAGGAAACACTAGCTCACCTCGACAAGCCGGAGGCGGTGATGCAAACCTGAGGAACAGCTTTGTGTCGTATTCGGCCTCCACATGCGTCTTCATCATATTACCAATAATCCTATCGGTCGGAGATTTCGAGCAGGATTACTGGCTTCAATGACAACAATTAAATCAGCCATATGCCTCGTTGCAAGTCCTTGCAGCGCCTTCGCACCGCCTTCAACGTCAGTCTTTACAGCCTGCGAAATTAGTGTCGAGTCATGGAGAATTGCCGAAGAGGAATTTGCAAATTCCTGCTTTCAGGCGTAGAGGCACGGGTAGAATTATTGGTTCGAATTGAGCCGCCAAAATATTATCTCCTGAGGTCCAGGCGATGGCCGAGTGGAACCAACCTGTTGAGAAAAAGCGCCGATCGAAAGCATATCGTGAGATCTAGATCTCGTTATGAATTGGGCGCTTCTCGCGCAGTCGGCCGAGGCTGATAGCTTGAAATCTTAGACTCCGACATAAGCATTCCGAGCATTCCATGACCGCTGAAATTCCATTCAGTAGAAGTTGAGGAATATCCGTGAATCAAAGTGTTCCCACTAGGTTGTGCAGCTTCTGGAAGGACTTCGAGGTGTTACGACTGGTACAGTGTGGACGCAGGACAAATTGAACATGTCTGAGTCCCCCCGAGTCTGTGAAGTAATATAGAAACCTAAGATTATGGCCACACAGCAAGGATTCTCGACCTTCTAATCATGCACTCACTGCACGCCTCGACACCTTGGGTATCTCCGGAGGATACCATGCATATACTCCCTGTGAAATTAGCAGCATCGGGAGACAAGTAGGACATGCTACGCATCAAGAAAAGCGATAAAGTCGAGATATCTTCGGGTGCATATTATAACTTGCGCCATTCGTACTCCGGCAACGACCCTCGACCCTCCGGTATGGCTTCAGCTGTAAAGTTAAGTACTGTACCACTCGGAGATTGTCGGATGTGACTTCCGATCGATCAAATTGCAAAGCCTTGACGTGCTGGCTACGAGTTGACTGAACAGACTAGGGGATGGATGTACACGCATCAATGAAAATCCTCTCATCAAGCTAAATATTGAGACCAAATCTGGCAGTAGTTCCAATCAAAAATGATCGACTGGAGTTACCGGGTTATGTAGTAGAACTGCCAGAATCGACGTAGCATGAGTAAGACTTGGACGTCAATTAATATTAACTGACCAACATCACTATCATATTTTTCTGAGGAGGCACTCACTCCGGTGCTGATGAACGTAAGACAGAGATACGAGATCTCTGAGCACGTGCCACTTGGATGAGCGTAATCGAGATGAAGCTCGTCGATATGAGATGCAGCCTGAGCCTGCCATCGATATCAGCACATCCAGAGATGTGTACGCTACATGTCATACTGCACTTCCAACATACCATACGATGACATACGAAATAGCAGAGCACATATTTTCAACTTTCATTCGCAAGTCCCTCGCAATATTACACCGCAAGGTTAATCCATGGGGCACAAGAGCCTATGACGCTGAGACCACAGTTCAATCAGGTTGCCAGCTCGTACAACGGAATACATGACATACCATGGCAAACGATTCCTTCAATTCAAGGACCCGGCGGTCCCGAAAGGTAGCCCTCTTCAACCTTACGTGTGTTCCAAAAAGAGCTGCGTAGAATCCGTTCAAGTCGTACATAATCCTCGACTTCGGCATCTCGAGAAGCAGTTTCATCTCTGCACGAGCACCTACCAAGACAGGATACCAGCGATGTTGGGCCGTACTGTGCGGGTCATGTTGCCACTCCACATAATCGTCTAGGGCGATGCAACGGACAGCAGGAAATACAAGGGCAAGATGCTCGCTGACCAGAGTACGTTGTTAAAAGAGATTGAAGGACAACTCGGGGATGAAGGTTCGACTGTCGTAGGGCTCGTTGTCCCATGGCGATGGCCCAAAGACAAACAGAGACAACGAACGAACCGTACTAGGGATTCCTTGCCAGGTATGACAAAGGACCTAGCACACCCATTAGCTTTCGGACCTGCTGAGTAACATACACACTCACATCGATCTTCTCAAGCTCAGCGAGATCTGCAGCGAAGTAAAGTTGCAGAACCTCGAGGTGAGGAACATACTTGTCGAGCCTGCTTGACACGAATATCTGATACGGAATCTCCAACTTCGTGATCGGTACGCTCGAGGCCTTGAGTGCATGCAGAACCTGCAACCCATGCGTCTCCCATCCCTGGTACCAAGGGTTCGAGGAGCGTAGCGGCAGCGCCACATGCTCTACCGGACTGCCAGCGAGCAACTGCTCAAGCAAATCCACGTTTGCGGGGCAACACAGGGATCGTAGACTCTTCAGGGAGGTCTCCGAGATGGTGTCGTCCAGGGGTCCGCGGCTCTTCGTCTTCAGACGAGATAGGCGCGTCATGCGTTGAAGAATAGTCCAATGCTCGCGCAGGTCGGCAGAAGCGTAGAGAATGAAGTTAAGGCAGAGGTCCTTGATTGTTGTCCTTCCAGAACCTGAACCACAAACGTCACGAAAACAGGCATGGTTATCGGTGCGAAATTTCTCCAGCGTGGTCCCTGCAAGCCTACGGAGAATGGGCAGGCAGAGCTCAACGTCAACGCACTTGGTCACGGTTAAGCTCTTCAGCCGAGAGTAAATATCCAGGTTGTACTCGGTGATACTCAGGTGAGGAAAGGTGCACTGATCGAAGACGACGGTGTTCAAATGATCTAGCTTGACCATCGCAGCAAAGAGCTCAGTAGAGAGCAACATGCCGAACACCGTGAACGACTCCAAGTAGGGGAACACACTTATGTATCTGTCCATCTGAATGTATATGTCGGCAGGCTTCTCGACGACTGAATAGCGTTTGGTAATATTGCACGCCTTGACGTATGCTGCTGCTTCCGTTTCCGAGGCATTCGCAGTCCCATCGAGGAGTCGCTTGCACCAGTTATTCCGCCTTTTGCTGATGAGCATCACCAAGTCGCCTTGGCCATGGGATGAGAGCGATCGGAACAACCGGTGCATGCATGTTGCATGAAAGAGGTGGCAGACAAGAACTAGATCGGAAAGGGTCTTCTTGAACTCTTGCTCTGTCATGTCTGACGGGAACGGCTGTATATGTTCAAGTATTTCCAGATAAACCTCGTTGGGTACTGTAGGCAGCTGTGTTGTCTCATTGCGACGAGCAGGAGCTGCATGCTGAGGGTCAGTCATGGTTCTGGCATCGGAAGCATGTCGCGCACGACTCACTGCTCCATAGAAACGCTACCTTTGACATATTAGCTGCTCGAGACCGTCGTTTGCCAAGCGTCGAAAGGTTCATGAACCAATGTTTGCACCTGTATGATGGCTCACAAACGCAAAGCCAGTGGCACTCAAGCTTCCAAGTTGGTGCGCGTTTAAACGTGTCAGATGCGGCCAGTAAATCACGTGCATAACAAGACTCGGTCAGCGGAAATCGCCGTCTTATTACAGGATATTCGTCTAAACCTTTCCCAATGCTAGTTACATGCAGTACAGACAACTTCTGACTATTGATGCGTTTGGAGACCCCCAACTTCTTGCCCATGCGCTTAAGCAGAGAGCTTCTTCCGGAGAAGGTCCTTCAACGTCGCGCCGTCCTCCGCAAACTTCTTGATACCCTCGTGCAGCTTGTCGAACGCCATGGAGTCCTGGAATAGAGTCCAGCGGAACTCGGGCTCGTTGTCCACGAATGTCACCTTCTCCAGAGGCTGGCCCTTGGCGGCTGAACACGGTGAATTAATTGATTGAGCCCAAGTGCGGTCCGATGGCGAAGCAACTCACCAGCCTGCGCATCAAGCTTCTTCGGAACATTGACGGTGTCGTTCTTCAGCTGCTCAAGCAGCGCAGGAGCGATCGTCAGGAAGTCGACGCCCGCGAGCGCTTTAATTTCTCCAACGTTACGGAAGGAGGCACCCATGACGATGGTCTTGTAGCCGTGCTGCTTGTAGTAGTTGAAGATCTTCTTCACAGACTGCACACCAGGGTCTTCGTCTCCTACGTACTCCGGGCCCGGCTGGTTCTTCTTGTACCAGTCCAGGATCTTCAAGGCCAAGTTAGTCGTACACTATGACGTCATGCGGGGTAAACTTACACGGCCGACGAATGGCGAAATCAAGGTGACACCGGCCTCCGCGCACGCAACCGCCTGGCCGAAGCCGAAGAGCAGAGTGAGATTGCAGTGGATGCCGTCGTCGCGCTCGAGCTCCCGCGCCGCCTGGATACCCTCCCAGGTCGACGCGATCTTGATAAGAACGCGCTCCTTCTTGATACCGAGCGACTCGTACAACGCGATGAGCTCCTTGGCCTTGGCCTTGGTAGCCTGCTTATCGAAGGAGAGACGGGCATCGACCTCAGTCGATACACGCCCGGGGATGATGGCGAGGATCTCCTTGCCGAACTCGACAAGCTGATCCGGATCTTAGTGCATTGCGCGTTGTGAAGGACCAAAAAACGTACCAGCCTGTCCATCGCGGCCGAGCTCTGTGCCTCCAAATCGCCGCCCTTGCTTTTGCCATACTTGACAGCTGCATCGATCAAACGTGCATAGCCAGGCTTGTTCGCAGCGGCGAGGATGAGGGAGGGGTTGGTCGTCGCATCCTGCGGCTTATACACATCGATCGCTGGAAACTCCTATCAGTGCCCGCCGTCTGCAAGGAATCCAGTGTACACTCACACTCGAAGTCTCCAGAGTCGGAGACGACAACAGTGCCGGTTTGTTTGAGGTAGTCGAGCGAGGTAGTCATGGTGGTGGTGGTGGAAGAGAGATATGGAGCGGTCGCGGTAACATATACTCTCGAGTGGGTGTGAAGCTCCGAGGCTCGGCCCGGCCCGGAGCATACTTGATCCTACTTGGTCTCTACGATCCCACTCGCTGCACTCGCTCTGACGGCCTCTTGCTAATCGATGGCCTTCTGGTCATGCACACTCATCAAAAATCCTTACTCATGGTTGGAGTGTTGCTTGCTCATGGTGCGCAGGCCGTTTGTCAAAGGCACATGTATCTGTGGAAAGTCCGTGCTCCGTGGTGAGAGTCTCAGAATATATGCAGAAGAAGCACGCGCGGCTGGGAATACCAAGTTGGGTTGATTGGTCCCCGCTGACGCTGGCACAAGGAAGCACACGAACCTTCGAAGTTACGAACGTGGTCCACCGAGGTATCAGACTGAGTCTGATCATGACAGATAAACATACACTTCCTATCACAAGATCCGGAGGTAAGCCAGTTACTTTATCACTGTGTAATCCGACCAATATCTAACTAGCCACATACGAGAGGAGCATTATTATTTGCTGAAACAGTACTAGTGAGTTGTATTCCGTCACTGCACGGCTCGTGTGTTAGTTTATCATTGCTCACCAATCCGTCAGTTCGCCGGTCGTTGGTTGTATTCCCAAGGAATCATACCTCAATATCAGACATGAGCTGAGCGCACTGCGCTCGACCTCAGTCGAGCAGTCGGGACTAACTCAGAAGCCCGCGGCGTTCGCACGTGTAAGCCGAACGCGGATTCCGATACGTTTGCCTGCTCGAATGCAGGAGCACCGACGACGTTTTGTTGACGCTTATTCTGGGCACTGCTGGCTACTGCTGAGCTCTATTGGACCTGAAATACACCGGACGTCGGCTTACACTAAGCATTGAGCGTGCTCGCTCATGCTCGCAAGCCCCTTCCGGATTATTCGCAGCTCTGAAAATGTAGGGTTTCATTGGGTCGTTTTGTTTAGGGTAAGTAACCCCGACTTGTGGAGCCCACGACCTCGGAGTGCAATTCACATGTGCGTCCTACGCCAACTTATGACGTGTGACTTTACGCTACGCCTCCCCTGTCCTGGTGATTAACAAGTTTTAGCAACATTTTCCAGGCGATCTCATATTCTCCAATGTCACATGGATAGACGAAGGTGCGATGCGCAATTACTTCTACGGTGTGCAAGATCGTACTTAAGCTAATACAATCCCTTGGTCCAGATACCATAACAAGGGAAGATGTAACTCCACAACTCATTGACGATTTTCGTATATTCAGATGTGAAAGACGACATCTTTATGATCGCCCTATAGGCTCCTGACGAAGCCGCGGGGTGTGGCAGTGGATATGTCGTAAACCATGTCTGACAGTACAAGACGATTTCGTCGGCATGTGCAGCAGTGTGCTACACTTAGGGCTCGCTTGTATTCAATTTGAATGTCAGTGCTACGTATCTAATCAAGTTGCAGCCTTGCTAATTTTCATTCAAGTTCCAGGGTCATCTCAGGGATGGCCATGGTGTATCTTTGTGGATGCAGGATCGTCTATTACTCACTTCCCATGATCGTGCGGAATCAATATTTGGGGGTTTGGTTGGGTGCGAGGCTTCTGTCTAGTTTCTGTAACGCGTGTATTTAGGAGGTTGATGAATGCCTTTGCATAACCAAGTCCAAGCTTCGCTGTCCGTGGCACTGTGCCTGTGAGTAACTCCTTATTCGAAATCCTCCCGGGACCGCCGCTTATCGTCATGCACGGGACGGGGTGCGCGGATGTCGGGCTTGGCCAAGCGGCCCAAGCCTGCGCGTGTCACCGCGGCACCATCATGATCATCCGGAGGGAGCACTGCCGGATCTGAGAACGTCAGACGTGCTGACTCATCCTGTTAGCAGCCGGCGAACGAGCGCCCAATTGCTCAACGTTCGACACTGATGTACAAGACATAAGGACCCTGCCTTCCGCCCACACTCTGACGACTGCTATGTCTTCGTCTTCTGTTTCGCTCCCCCACTCCGAGTCTCCGGAGCATGAAGCGAAATTGTTAGCCCCTGAGACGTCGGATGCGACTAATGCCAACCCCCGCCTGTCCTTGCTAGACAACTTGCCACCATGGATTACCACTAACTTACGATCGCGAAAATCTTGGAAGCTCCTTCTACGATGCTGGCTTGCATCCTGGATATCCTTCATAATTATTCTTCCACAGAAATCCCTCGCGACATTGGGGCAGGCGTATGTCTCCTTAGTTCGAAACTTCGAGCTCGGCTCATTGCTCCATGTTTCAGGGCTTTCTTCGCTCTACTGGCCAGCACCATGATGCCACCGAATCTCCCTTTTCAGATATTTACTTTTGTGAGTTGCTCTTGTGAGTTTCTTCAAGACCTAGATCCTGTTAGGCCGCCCTGCCGGTGTTGCATGCCTCCGACATTACCTGCAAGTTGGTCAGGATGTCGATACATGCTATCGATTTTGCGGCCAATTTTCTACTCCGAACGTCCTGAGCGGCCCCGATGTATCTCTGTTACAATTTCGGACATCTTCGATGCCATCGCGTTTTCGCTCCGCATGTATTTGCCCAGTTCGAAATAGTTGAAGTCGGAGTATCCCCCGTTTGTATGTGGCGCCACTGGGAACGCTGTGCATTGTGGCAAGTGTCGATTACCCGAAGTCCGGTTTGAGATTGCCTGGTATTTGAAGACGGTGCTTTGAAGCCGCTCAAATTGCCTCTATCACGTAGAGTGTTCGGTTTGGTTTGGGGACAGGTGGTCAGGTTATTGGGTCAGATGTCGGACCTCTGCAGCTTACTGTTGGAGTCGTCCCTTTGAGAAGGATGGCACGTATTTTTGATTATTTTATCCACTCCCTGCAACCTTCAAAAAACAATGCTAACAATGGCCTACAGATGCTGTCTACCATGATTGTCGGTATCTTGATCGGATGGGCATTTGGCTGTGCGGCGATGCGTGCGGCCCTCGCCTCCCGCAGCCAAGTTCTACTGCGAGCATCTCTGCAAAAGGAAGCCACGAGGTGCAGAAAGCCTGTATATCACCTGCTTCTGGTATGCTAACATTCGGTTCAGCGCTGCCGGTTTGTCAAATCCTGATGCCCTCTTCGAAGCTAGCATATTTGCTGCTGAATTTCTCGACCCACGGTGAGCCTTCATATCGGACGTTCGCATTTAATGAATATAACATTTATGTCCTCAGTTCGTCTGCTGTATTTGGCTGCTTCCTTGGTTTTGTGGTGTTCCTTTTTGCGTTGCTCCGGGCATACATCCCGAGGCTGACTCTCATGAGCATATTTGGCACCATTGCCATAGATGTCTTCTGTGTGAGTTTCTGCTATCTGGTTGCGACAAAGCGCTAATGAATATCGGAATTTCAGTGCTACGGACCGTTGTTTCCGTTTGCACAATACACGCTCATGTATCAGCTCCTGATACCTACGTCCTGCTACGTCGCAATCGGGTTCATCTTGATCACCTTCGTCTTCCCGGAGACGCTCAATCACGCAGAACTCAGCCATTTGACCACGCTGCTTACCAAGATGAAGGATATGATGGATCTACAGCAAGTTGTGCTCAACGCTGCGCCCGAAGACCTCGCACCCGGGACGCCCCTGCTTGTCAAGGTCATTGGCCTCAAGGAAGGTGTCATTGGGCTCATGCAGATGTGTGCGTGCTGCTCTATCATTAACAGTCAGCGATTAACGTGATGCACTCCTCCAGTGACTGGACAGCTTCAGTTCATTAACCTTGAGTTCACTTGGGGGAAGTGGAACGGCGACGACATCAAAGCGTTGTGTAAGCCGTTACAGGCCGTCGTCAGCAAGATAGGTGCATTTTCATCGTGCGCCGTAAAGGGTCCCCTGACTCACGCTGTTTTTATCGGCTAGCGGGTGCGCATGTATTTGCAGGGATGGTGGGGAAACCGACGTTCTCCGAATTCTCCGCGGCCGCCTCACGGACGAACCTGCCGAGCTCAGACCCGTCGTTGGAGTCTGTCCCAGGCGACTCGCATCTGATCCAGCAGCTTCGCGAACATTTCGTCACTGCGGAGGCGGCACACGGTGTGCGCATGGCCGACATCCTGCCTGTCTTGCGTGACGTAACGGCAGAGTTGCGTGCTGCATCCAGCCTGGTTCTTGGCGCGCTCGCTGCGGTCGTCGAGGATGTCAATACACATCGGTACGCGCGCGGTGCTGGGGCCAGTGCAGAGTCTGAACGGCTTGTCGGGGAACTGGACGCGAGCACAGAGCGGCTCAGGAGGGCAATGGACGATTTCAAGATGACCCAGCGGCTGGCGCTCATCGTGCCGTTCGAGCGCGTTCTGGAGGAAGCGAAGAACACACCGAACGTGCCGCTGCGTGCACTGTATCATTCGTACGTGTTCGCCGGGGGCTTGATGGTCGCTGGCGAGTCTATTCTTCGCCTGGCAGAGGCAATCGGGAAACTGGCACAGAAACGAAAAAGGAGTCGACTTTGGGCGCCGAAGGGCCTCAGGATGTTCGGGAAGTTACTTGCATCCAGGCACCAGAGCGAAGGCGAGCAGTTGACGGGGGAGTCGACACCTCCGGAGGAGCAACGGCAGAGTGAGAGGGAGGAGCGGAAGTACAGTGGGTGTCGCAAACATATGTTGTTCGCAGCGCTCGGGCTTAATTTGCGTGCATATTGCAGAATTGGATCCAGACAGTAAACCGCCGACAAACCCTGCGCAGCGCTTCATGAATTTACTTCATGCTGCGTACAAGTGGTGTAAAACACCAGAAGCAATGGTAGGATTGCCTTGATCACTCATTGCACTAACTATGGTACTGATCATGTTCATCATCAGTTCGGGTTCAAAAATGTCATCGTGACAATCGCATTGTGGCTTCCAGCCGTGATCAGTCATAGTGGAAGTGAGTCCTAGACAGCCAAATGACGCTTTCAGTTTTATAATCTGCGTTTCAAAGAATTCTACTATGCGCAGAAGGGCATGTGGTATGTTTATATATGTTCTTAACTTGGTGTCGATACTGAGCGCACGTTCCGCAGGGCGTTGATCATGGCGCAAACCACGCTCAATGTTTACGCTTCTGATCAGATCTACAAGTGCGTAGTCTGTATTCAATGTTGATGTGGTAACGAACGTCATCCTGCATAGTTATGTCATGCGCGTCTTCGGCACATTTGTCGGCGGCGTATACGGGCTGCTGTGTTGGTATATAGGTACGACATATCTCGCAATGTCAAATTCGTCATTCACCGTACATCACTCAGGTTCCGCCAATGGCAACGGAAATGCCTATGGAGTTGCTGCAAGCGTTGCAGTATTTCTGGTTCCGCTTATTTTCTGCCGGCTGTATGCCCCTCCCCAGTCTATGCCCTTCATATTCCTTGTAGGAGTGAGCCATTTTGTTAATTTCTACCAACACTCAAGCTCACCAGGAATTTTTCAGGCGACATATACGCTTGTCGTTGGGTACTCCTGGATCGATGGACACCTGCCCATCTTCTCGAACGTTGGTATTGGCTGGTCAATCGCATGGAGACGATTCACACTCGTAATCATTGGTATGTCTGCCATCCACTTCTCTATGCAATTCACCTGACTTGAACATTCATTCTGATAGGCTGTGTCGCGTCGTTCGTTCTCATGATGTTCCCACCATCCTCTGGGCGCAAGGCCGTCCGTGTGCGCAACGCCTCCACGATTGCCAGCCTCTCCTTCCTCTATGCCCATCTCATGGCGGCTTGGATCAATGAGACTGAGCCAGCAGCAGCAGACAAGGACAAGTCAGATCTGATTAGTAGCGCTGAATGGCTGCCGGAGTTCCGCGAGCGGTTCATTGGCCTTTCAACGCAAATGAGTATGCTGCGCACACAGACAAACATTGCGAAGTGGGAAGGAAACGTGCGCGGCGCATGGCCCTACGAGGAATACATGCAACTGGTCACTGTGCAGTCAAACATGGTCACCAGTCTCGCAATGGTGAGTAGCTCCAGTAGCGTTCTGGCTCTATTTATGTGTCTTGATGTTGACACTCGCGTTGGATAGCTTGGCGGATCTCTCGAACAACTTGATCGGGGTATGCGAATTGCATTCCTTCAACACACTAAAGTTGTCAACCCCAACTTCGTGCGTGGTTCTTCCTAATGAGAAATCGTGAAACACTCATTCTGTGTTTCATGTCTCAGATCAGTGAAGTCATGTCAATGTTTTTGCTCATCTCCCAATCGCTCCGGACAGGCGAGCCTCTGCACCAGGCACAGAGCCAGAATTTGCTTGATAGGCTACACTATCACGGACAGGCCGCAAATTTGCCCGGAAAGACTCCCGTCGACGGGACATCTGTTCCTGCACCAACCTCGCCCTTGCAGTCTGTCACGAGCTACGAGTACATGTTCTACGCGAGCGGTGTAGTTGCAGTCTTCCAGCTGATCGGAGTGAGTGGTTTGTTTAGTCGATCCGCTTCCTTGTGTATAACTGAATCATCAATTTATAGTACCTGAACGAACTGAGAAGGATCACGGCGAGATTGTGTGGAGAAGTGAAGCTCGAGGGGTTTGAGCAGTGGAAAGAGAAGTACGAGCTCGCGCATACAGCTTGATCAATATTCAAGCCTCTTTCTCGAACATATCTTATTTACCGACTTGGTGTAACGTTACGCATGTGGCAGATGGTTACTATACGGCTGCTGAGTACTGAGTAGTGTACGCAATCATAATGTTCACTGTTTGTTAAACTGATGAGATGCGAGTCGGCCGGCGCTTGCTTATGCTGTAGTTTTGACCAGCCATCTCATGGGCAATTGGAAAGCTCCTCATCGGCTTCGAGCTTGAGCTCATCGCATCCTCTTCTGACCTTTCGACGACTCTCAACGGCCCCGTTGGATTCGTCCCCCTTGTAATATCTGCTGGCGATGTTGTCACGTTGGTCTCTGACCCTTTCATTGCTGCCGACAGTCCTCGTGCATGCCCTGGCCTTGTCTGCACTCGACCAGACGGTGTTCCATGTTGAAGTTGGGTCATCACCGCCTGAGGAGAACGGAGTTCTGAAATCGTTCGCCGTTCCATATGCGCACGGCTGGGATGTCGAGCGCATCTTGGAAGTTGCAGAGGTCGGTTTCTGCTGAATGCACGTATCCGCGTTTCTTGCAGGCTCAGCTGAACGCGTATTGTGCCGGTTAGACAGCGAGGGCAGATATTTGGCAGGTGACACCTTCGCATGTCGATGTCTACTTCTCGTCTCCCGACGACTACTTGGCCTCCCAATTCAGCGGCGCAAGTCTCGTGCATAATACTACGGAGATTCTCAGGGCCGCTCTCATACCTCCTGATAAACCCAGGCCTCCCTCCATAGAATGGAACCTAACTTCGCTTTCGAATACGACGTTCCACTCAAATTACCATCCTCTCGACGAGATTGAGGTGTTCATGCAACAGATGGCGGCGTTATACCCGGATATCGTGAAACTGGACTATATCGGCCATTCGGCAGAGGGAAGGGAGATGGTAGCGATGCGGCTGTCGAGGGATAGTGGAAATTTCAAGACGAAGAAGGGATTTGTCGTCACAGGTGCACAACATGCTCGAGAGGTTCGTGTATACTCAGTTACCTTCTAGTGGTTGCTCAATATGGGTGCAGTGGATTGCTACTTCGACGGCATTATACCTTGTGCATGCTCTCGTATCCAGCAGCGCTGAACCTTACGCGATGTCATCGCTTCTTGACTTTCATGTAAGCACCGTCTGCCTTTTGCCTTCGGACTATTTCAAGCCAGGCGCATTCATTGGGATTTGTTGAGTTTTCTTACTGTAGTAGCCATCTTTATACCGTGTCTTGTACTGAGTTTCGGATACAAACTGAAAGATTTCGTCAGGACTTCTATATTGTTCCGGTTCCAAATCCCGACGGATATGTGTACACCTGGGAGAACCATCGTCTCTGGTAAGTTCGTTGTACATTTTGATTTGAACGCATGCGTCTGCGTCTGCTGTCCTTCTCGCCACAGTTTTGGCAGATCTCTCCAACCGATTTCCATTAACCTACCTCCGCGTGCCATACTAATCATAAATGATAGGTACAAGAACCGCCAAGTCATAGGACCCTACGAGAAATGCATAGGGCTCGATATGAACAGGTAGATTACATCTCAACCGGATGTCTCTATCTCAACTAATTGGCCGCACTACCAGAAATTGGGTACATATATGCTTCGTGAGACTCATCCACCCCCCTTCTGATGAGCTCCCCCAACACAGGGCTACAAATGGAAAGCCAAGGCAGATTTCCCCACCTTCAAGCCAAATAATTCAACGGCAGCAACCAAGCCTTCGACACCGACCGATCCATGTACACATTGGTACCCGGGGCACCGCGCTTTTGAGTCCCCAGAGGTGAACAACATCGCAAACTATATCACGACGCTCCCTGCGCTGCAAGCATACCTCGATCTTCGAAGCTACGGTCAAATGCGTGCGTCCCGTTGTTTGATGTGATACCTATTTCAGTGTTCACAAGTCCAAAAGTGTCTACGCCATTCTCCTACTCGTGTAAAGAAACGCCGAAGGATGCAGAGGACCAGATTGAGGCTGCACTTGGGGCGACAAGGGCCATAAAGCAGGTCCATGGCACCGCTTTTACGGCGAGTCTCACGTCACTGCCGCCCGTGCTTACTCCCTTACTGACGTGCCTTCTCTAGACGGGAAATCTCTGTTCGATGCTGTACAAGTGCGTGAAGCGTGAACATCGAGCAAATGTCTGAGGGCTCATTGAACTGGCCTTATCTTCCACGCTATTATCCTATGTGGAACAGAGCTCCTGGTAATATCGTAGACTGGATGTACGCGAAGGCGGGCATCAAATACTCCTATGCCGTGCATCTCAGAGATACAGGCACGGTATGTGCCACTTTCTCGCGCCTAGATTCCTACCTCTCCCCTTGAGCACGGTTTGACGAGTCTCCTGCAGTACGGCTTTTCCTTGCCTGAAGAATGGATCCGGCCTGTTGGTGAGGAGATAGCAAGCATGACACAGTTCCTGTCTAGGTTCATATCTGGCAGAAAGTATTAATGTGCGTTCTGTTGATGCGTGCCTTTGACTCCACTGAAGTTGTGGCGTATACCCCTCAGGAAGCCTATATTTTATCGTGGATGCGTTCTACGTCGTCTACAGTTGATCTCCAGATGTATACTAGTCTCAGCATACCACCATGTATGTGCATTTGTATGCGGCGTTCCGAACGATCGAAGTCCAGCGTCTTTAGAGCGGCAAGCTGCTCATGTAAGTGAAAGTGAAATCGGTACGTCGTCTATTGGCAGTCTTTATTGGCTCTCTTAATTTACTCTCACAAGTCAATTCGTGTTCTTGACATTTATCCGGTTTGTCACTATGTTTCCTGGTCGTCAGAACAGGGACTCGTGTTGACTGGTGGCATCTAAGACGGAGCTCACCCTTCGCGTATCCAGTCCTACAACCGATATGGGATGTCGTGGCGGACATCAAAGTGCTCTTTAATTGGAACTGGTCGCCGGTGCATCCAAAACCTTCTCACTCCAATTCTTGAGATGCAAGTTCTCGTCTTCTGGCGAGATGCAGCTCTTGTTACACTCGCTCGTCGCTTCCAACTCGCAATCTGGACGAGGTCAGCTGGGATAAAACAGACGTAGTCCACAGCTCCCGTATCCCGATGCGTCTCCGGTTGACAGCGTTGAACATTATCTCCACTATGCTGGAGGACACTGGTGGCATGGTTGCTCGTCTACCATGCCACCAATGTCTGCGGGCCTTGCAGCTAGGAACCCCACAGCTTACTCACGCACTCATTGACAATCATCCTTCGTCTCGAGGCACTTACTTGTGACAGTAAGCCTCGTTTTCGCCGGTTCTTTGCGGTCAAGATTGAGGTATTTGCGGATTATCTTACTTGATCTGTCTCACTCATCGTCAATTTCAGCAGTGGATATCCTCAGACCTCTCTTCAGCAGCGGTATGGCCCTCCTTTCCGTTCATGACACTTTGGATGACAACGACCCATTCGGCAGGCTCGCAGCACCATTCTCATCTTTTTGCCAGCAACATCTGCGTTGGAGAGCTCACGGTTGTTACTGGGCTCGGAAACTCCCATGAAGATCAGCGGTCTTGTGGGAGCACATTGACAACGCATCGAGGCGCGAGCACCTCAAATGTCTGCAGGTTGTCATCGTGGTCTGGATAGGATCACTGTTCAGCGATGCGACGTGTTCTCACCTTGAAGCGGGTCTACATAATTCATGCATGTCCCTGCAGCTATGATAAACCACAAAGGCAATATCATGTTGTAGCCTTCGATAGCTCAGTTGGAAGAGCGTGAGACTGTAATGGTTACCACTTTCATCTCAAGGTCACTGGTTCGATCCCGGTTCGAAGGATCTAATTAAGCCTGGCTTATGTTTTGTACCTGACTTTTTTACTGCTTCCATTATCGGAACGTTCAATGATTATTCAGACTGATGTTTCGTGGCAACAATTGTGCTTGAACCTGTTCTAACGAACACTCTCACATAATACTAATGCTCCATACCAACATTGCCCGCCGTTGTGTAGTGAGAAAATTATATTTGTGATCTTCGAGATGCGCCAGCACGACGACCCGAGTATCTGAAAACGCGGCACCCTCAACCTCCACGAAGACGTGCTTCCACATGTGCACCCACGACTCTGGAGAGTGGCCGTAGCGAGTCCTGCAATTTTAAAAGCAAAAAAGCACGTTAATGAGCTGGTCGAAGAGGTGAGATGTAGCGGCGCACCTGCCGAGATGGTCGTCGATCATGCCAGCCTCCTCAAGGCCTGAGTGACGTCCAAACACGAGCGCGCCGGGTGACCTGCGGAGGAGCACTGCGAGGCGCAGCGCGAGCGCGTACTGCGTTGCCTCGTCGAACAGGTGGAAGAGCGCGCCAACATAAATGTGCGTGAGGGCGCCGCGCAATTCCGCAAGATCTGTCACCTCCGGTACACGCACCGGTGCGGTTAGGCTCTTAGAGGCGTCAGGCGCGAGGGAGAAGATGTCGGAGGTGAAGAAGCGGATAGGGCAGGTGTCGAGATCTTGATAGAGCGTGTGCCCGAGAGTGATGTATTCCCGCCGGAGGTCTGAGGCTAGCACGCGCGCAGCGGGGTAGCCGTCGAAAACGAGCTTCCGTACGTCACTTCCCACTAATTAAATGTGGTGTGTTACTATGTGCTAGACACTGATCATATTAAATGCGACGCACTGCAACACCCGATGTCAAGGAAGAGCGTGTCCGGGGCGGATTTGGCAGCAGCCATGACAGACGGATAGGCAGGATTTTGTGACATGAAGAGGCTCACATAATGAAACGCGTGGATACATGGGTACGGGTACTTGGCACTGTTGAGAATGGGCAGTCAGGGATTTCAAATCACGCTGCATTTGGAGACGAGAAATAGCATACTATGCTCTGTTTGAACGTATCAGCCCGAGATTAGCACAACCCGACACAAAAGTGGACTTGTGAAAACTCACTCTTCCTGCACCTCCAATATTCTCCTGCGCAGTTCAGCGTCGTCATTGGAGATTGTTGCGTGCAGAAATATGGAATCTGCCTCCGACAGCTTTAGAAGAGATGGGTCGAGCGGGGGTACCTTTGCCGGGTCTGCTTGGCTCTCTGGTGTGACTGTCGGCTTCATTGGAACAAAGACACGCTACTGAAGTCCACTATAGGTCCAGGTGGTGGTACTCAGCAGAATGACTGATAAGGCTTACGCCATTATCCAGCCATTTTCTGGCAGATTCCTGGGCCCATAATTCATCGAGGATGCCGGACATTAGTATCTTCAGAAGTTGGGGATAACTTCCGTACTGAACTTTCAACATCTGCTTCCCGTGGACTTGCCACCGAGGTTACAACGTTTTGGACGATCGAGAAACGATGAAAGTCGAACTTCGAACGTTCAATTGGCCGCAAAATAATAGCGGCTACACCGGGCCGCCGTTCCAGCAGCGAGACCTTGCTCGAAAAACCGTCGAGCCAACTTGAAGACATAAGTATATATATATATGCCATACCATGGTGACATAAGTGATATCGACGACACAACGACACAGAAATTACAGTAGCAGCAGACAATAGAATACACGTACAGGCATATTGGTTATGATCATATACACAACGGACGGTCCTCGCCTGACCAGCAGAGCAAGACTAGTCGTTCACATTCATGTAGTATAGCTCACCGAGACATCATACTAAGCTCGAACACTTCCCTACCATGCCCCCACGATCTGGTCGAATGGGATAGGGCCCTGCACCCATCGGCGAGTCTTCCCCATCCCATGCATACCCGCGCTAGCAGACACGCCCAAGCAAACAGTAGCCGGTGACCTCGAACCACGTTTGACCGGGCCATCAATGACATAGATCGCGTTGCGAGACGACTTGGCCTGAACATCCGTCTTCCGCGTCTGCGACTTGCCTTTCGCATTGGTAGGCACGGACATGTCGTGGCGCGAGCGCGGCTGCGCTGCACGGCCCTCTGGAATCGAAGGTAGTGCAGAGCCGTCAGGATAGCGGGTCGTGAGCGTGAGCGCGACGCGCGCCGAGCCGGGCTGCGACGCTCGCGGCCCAAAAAGAGGAGCCTCATCGTCCGCATCCTCGTCCACATCCGCGTCAGTCTCAGGGAAGACAAGCTCCTGCGGGACACCATCTCCAAGACGGCGTGTGAGCCGGCGCATCTTGTCACGACGCAGCGAGGCCTCGGATGGGACGGTGAATGTCGGTGCGTCTGGGCACACCGGGGGGCTGGGCAATGGCGAGTACGCCGGTGGCGAGCCTGGGATGAGGGATAGGTCTGTAGGGCCTGCATAGTGCGATGGCTTAACAATCTTGAGCAGGGGTGGATGCTGTGCGGGGAAGGGGGACCGCCAGGAATGCGGGCTGCGAGCAGAGGCGGAGGAAGTTTTGCTGGAAGTGGAAATGTGGGAGGAGGATGATGTCCCGGAGGAGGCAGAGATGGGGCTAACTTCGTGTTCTTCCTCTCCTGCATCGGGGATAGCGGGGAGGGATTTGCTCCGCAAGTGAGAGAAGAAGAGCTTGCGTTTGGGGGTACCTTCAGATACATTAGGTATATCTAAACGCAATGCTGATCCACGATTATTTCAGCGTTGTTAAAGAAAGAAGACCACGAAGGGTGACTGACCTGGTGGATACGATGCGTCCACGACATGAGGGGTGCTCCCGAGCACCTGGCCGAGCTTCGTGCTCGTGCGCATCAATTGTGCGCGTTGTTCCGCCGACATGCTGTTGTGTGTCGGTGGCGGAGGCGGAAACGTGATAACATGACGAGACATGACCAGCAATAAGAGCAGAAGCGCGAGATGTATAATAACAATAGTTGCGATAGCAGAAAACACCAGGAGACTGCGAAAGCACGAGAGCGAGAACGGATACTATACTGAGGCAAGACGCTCCGATGAGCTGAGACCACTGGGGTCTGTGGATGCATTGCACAGCGGAAAAAGCAGGGTATACATACCCCTCTACACAAAAGGACTAAGTTGGGCATGTCACACCCAAAGATCGTATGAATCTGTCGTTGGCGCCACGGGAACAGGCGGGCGATGAGCAATGTTGAACACAAACAAAAGCGTGGGTGTGCGGGCAGGCGTCTTCCATAATTGACTCTAGACCCGTGGACGAACCCTGGAGATATCGGTGTAATCATGTCATAGTACAACACGGTAAACAATAAGAGAACAAACCATCCTTGACAGTAGGCGCTCTTGAATAGCTCCAAGCCCAGACAACGGCCATGATCAGACGATATCACGCCTGACCAGTTGCTACCCAGTACTGAATTGCGGTCCACAGGAGGGGATTGTGGATTGATATTGGCAGGTTGTCCGATGTTGGAACAAAAAGACACGAGTATCACCAACACAAAACGTCAATGTACAGGAAACTACTATGAGACTGATAGATGGTGCTGCCAGTGATCATACATGAGAGTGGGTGAATGAGCCAGTTCGTCGTCGTCGACGATGAACATGTCAAACGGCCCGGCCCGCTTGCCGCCACTTGCCTTATCACTCCCACCCGTCGGGCCGCCCTCCAGCTGGTCGCATAGCTAGAGTCCTGTCGTTTTCAATATGCTCAGGCTGGCTCGCTCACAGTGTTGCTGTGATCCCACTCGGTCCGTTCTCCTTGGGGTGCGGAACATAACGTGCGGAAGAACAGGCGCATACAGTTCCGCAATGGTTCGGAAGTATAGCAAGAAACAGTTTTCCTCCAGCTATAACGTTGGCGCGAACGTGGTACCAACATGTGCAGTGCCGCTGGCAGAAGTACCTGTGGCCAGCGCACCTGAAGCATTCCTGTCGTTTGCATCATCCCCGGAGTCGACACCGTTATTCTTCCCCGCGCGACACCGCTCTTCAGATCATACTGCCAGCCGAGCACAGAATTTACTGCGGGCTTTCCGGAACCGTGACCCTGTCGTGGTGGATATAGAAGTTGGTCGTTATGATGACACTTCTCCAGGGGCGTTCGACCGGGCGCCTATGCAACTTGGACAGTATCTTGACTGGCTCGAGGACACTATGCGGAACGATGGAACAGTTGGCGGAAAGCAACTGTATCTTGCTCAATGGCGTGCAGGCGACGAGGTAAGTGCAAGATCTATACAGGAGCGTGTCTCTGATGCGTGTGCAAAAAGGTCCCAGAACTAGCGCATCTCGTCAAACCTCCTCCTCCCCTAGGACCGCTCATAACGGACGAGCGCGTGGATCTGTACCACACAAGCTTCTTCATCGGGCCCAACAAGGCAGTATGTCCCCCGGTTTTTATATCTGCTGAAATACCAGTACCAATGCTTACTCGTAGGTAACCCCATTACACTACGATCCATACTTGAACTTGTACCACCTGCACGCCTCCTCTAAACCTTCCACGCACGCGAAGCATTTCACTCTCATCCCCCCTTCCGTATCAGACTTCATCAGACGCAGCGACGCATATTCCACATTGCGCAACACCTCCGACATCGACTTGACCCTGCGTCCCGCCTCGAACTCTTCTCATTCCGAAGGCGTGTTTGATGTTTTGATCGACCCTGCTACTCCTGCGCGTGCTGCCGAGGCAATCGCTGCGTCAGCGCTCAGTTGCGTCCTCCGCGAGGGCGAGACACTGTTCATTCCACGAGGATGGTGGCATCGTGTGGAGAATGTCGTGCTGGCTGGTGGGACACAGTCCGCGGACAATCATGCTGGTTGGACGGCTGGAGTGGGATGGTGGTTCTTGCCTCGTCGATCCCGAGTATGAAGGTCTTGTTTGTGGCTAGACAACGGACGAGATACGCCACAGACTGTAGGTGATCCCCTCAAACGTGCTGGCTCCTTGTCATCTTGAGATGCGCCGGTAATAATAAACGCAGAGTTGGTCTCCCGCAGTGGACCAGATGGCTGACTTTGAGACAGGATCCTTGGGTTACCATTTCTCTGTCGTCGAAGAAGGCCAACACAGCGATGTCGCCCAGTATCGGGTCCGTCTCCCACCTGCTCTGCGACTACGCTGAACTTGTGCTGAACGCCACGGATGGGTTCAGGAGATGCATTCGTATCGGAGATTGACCGTGTTGCTAGTGGCTGGCCTAATGTATCACAAGCTGGTAGGGTCATAGATGGGTCCTGAGTTGTCGCAGTTGTAGGTTGCGGACAAATGCTGCTGCGCTACGTGGCTGTCTGGTCGGGTCCCCATATTGGACAGATCATGTCGTCGTGTACGCAGCATCGTGATAATCAACTAGGTTGACGTGATTCAAAACTGGAACCAACTCACCAACGCCACGTGTGAGTGCTGGAGCGCCAACTCCAATTTCCACTGCACCCTCTGGACCCTGTATCAAAAAGATGAGTCGAGCAGACTCGTCGGCACGTTGCATACTTCATAATGGAGGCGCCCATTCCATGAGCGTTTGCCCTAGAAGTGATATAACGCGACACGTTTGCCTGCGTAAAAGGCCCGGCAGAGGAGGTGCGTCTAAGTGATCACAGTCTAGAATGTGTAAGTGCGCAGACCGTCGCAGTAGCTTGGCGGTAGCAGCGAGAAGCTGCGGGTCATTCGGGGAGTCATAATACAGACCGATTCTGACTTGTGGAGTGTCATCACCGGCGTGCAATCGATAACATACACATGCGTAGCCTCCGCAGGACGATCGCACACACATGCGTGCACGACTTGCTTGCATGAATACGCGACGCACTTCACACGAGCACCGAGAGTGGAAGGTGAGTCAGGCCGGATGCGGAAAGAAGGGCAACAAGCATTACTCACCGATGCCTAGAGGACATCGACGTCCAGGCCTGCCTCCAAAGACAATACGCTGGTGACACGGTCGTTCCCAGACGCTTACCGGACACCTGTCAAAGGCACCGTTTGATCTCCAAAATGCCCCTACTGACATAGCCCTCCGTGCGTTGGGCAACAGCTACGAGACCACAGCGTGCATCGGATGTGGCAGTGATATGGCATCTGAGGCGTGCTATGCGCCGCTAGCAGTGTAAAGTGTGCAGAGCTATTCGAGTATCCGGACCTCACAGGGGTTCTTCTGGGATATGTGGGTCCGCCTGGCGACGGGCGCGTGCCTGCAAGCTAGGGAGGCTCCTGCCGCATGAGGGAAATCGATAGCGAGAGAACAACGAAGTGAGATGGTGTGGGCGTTAGATACACAGCCACGGAGGCTGCGATGGAAGGTGTAGTTGGGTCAAAGGTGGACGTGGGCTGGGATCGTCACGGAGCGGATGCGAACTGGGAATAATTTAAAAGTTGGATAAGAAGAGTTGTAATGGGAGGGCTAGAAGGGATTGAAAGGGCGAAAGGCGGGGTAAGGCGAGATAAGCAGAAGGGGCAGCGGGGTGCGAGAGGCAGCAGCCCGAATCAAGGAGCGTTCAGAGATTGTTCTCGTCCCATTGCTCGACCATCCGCACGCAGGGCGCTGGCGCAGTCCTCGACAGCCACCGCCTGTCCCCCCCTTATATTCTCCCCGAGAACTCGCCCCCATGTCTGCCCCGCCGCGCTGCTCTGCTTTCTGAACGCCTTCCGCCCCTGCCATGTCCAATGAGACCCAGAAGGCCGACCAGATAGCTCACAGGTTCTACACCAAGCTCGCTCTCGTCGTCCATGAGGCCAGAGCTACAGCAGAGCCACCACCCAACTCGAAGCCGGACAAATGGGTATGTCGTCTTCCCTCGTATTGCCAATTCGTGGTGGACGAGCTACGGAGCTGCGTCCGGCATACACCTTGGTCGCTGGCGCTCTCGGGAACGCTGCATTTCACTGCTCGAATGCCGAGAGCCCAGCACCTTCGAACGGACGTCGCGCTACCAGTTCACATCCATACATCATTCCGCCTCGGTCCGACGACATGTGAACCATCATATCGTTCGGTCGAGCGTTGCGATCTGGGCACTGCAGGAGTTGCGCGGTGGGACGTATTTTTGTTGTCCGATACCTGTTCGATCGACGGGCAGTCGGAAGGCCCCATTACTTCCGAGTCCTCCGACGCGGTTCAGTATCTCTCCGTAACGAAATGCGGGCATGGCCCCGGGACGCTCCCTATGCGTCTGGGCCTGTGGACGGAAACTCTGCCTCGAGGGTGTCCGTCCCGCGTCATTGCAGCCCGTCCCGTGGTGACGGAGCCTTCGAGGGGTTCTCATTGCATGTGATTGGGTCTGGCGCCGTCGATGACTTCTGGATATCTACTTTTGCTTGTTCAGCCATCTTGAGCAGAGCGCGGTGGAACCGTAGTCACACGATGCGTTTCTCTTGCGCTCTGCTTCGCGCGGGTTGGTATCCATCGATGTCTGCCGTCGTGCGTTACAAGAGCTTTTGTTGTGCTCTGTCTTATTATGCAGGCGGAATGGAGGCCTTCGAGGTGTCTTGTGTGTTTGCAGCTCGGTCCTCAACACTTTTGGTCACATAATTCTGTGTAGGGCATTGCTGACAACTGACAACCGCAGTTCAGCTTGGAGACCCCCGAGGTCGACTTATACAAGGATCCTATCCGCATATATCGTTCCATCTCGATCGTGCCCACCACTCCGCCATTTCATCTGCAAGTACTATTATGTATACCGGAGCTGAACACGAACCAAGTGTTGGTGTATCGTGCCCCCGACTCCTCCCGGCAGCGCATCGATCCCGTACCCAAGTACATCCTGCTCGAGTCATGGGACCTATCTTTCACCGCGCACCAAACGCGCCCAACTACAGGCCATGGTGACGACCGTGTGGATGTCGCGCCGCCCACCATGTACAAGCATGCGATCTCGCTGTTCCGTAGTATTTTCACGCTCCTGCGCATACTGCCTACGTGGAAGCTTGCGCGACGACTGCGGCGACGTGGTAATGGCACAGGCAACTTCAGCATCCAGCTCCGTGTAGATGAGGGTAACACAAGCGCGAGTAACATTCTCGGTTTCGGTCTGTCCTACTTCTCGTCTTCGTCGCTGAGCTGGATACTGATTCAACAGCTCACAGATTCCCTCCCTGCGCCGAATGCGGCGCCGCTCCCCACTACGACATATTCGTTCCAATCGATCCCTCATCCTGCCGGCATGCTGACACTCTCTAACACCTCGCTCGCAACCCCGCATTTCCAACTTGACGCGCTCGAGTCCCTTCTCTCCTCGCGCTTTCTCTCACTCGACGAAGGCCCAGAATTTACACCCACTCTTGCACGCCATGCCCAGCGCTCCTCCGCGTCCCTCGATACGGGCGCAGGTTCAGGCTCCCCGCGCAGCCTCCCTTCGCGCGTCCCACTCCCCTCCGTTGGGCGATCGCCGCCCGGCATGTCAGTCGCAGACCGCTTCGTCGTGTCGCCCACTGTGCACTCTCGCACCACATCTTTCCCCACACTCGGCACCGGCGGCGTGAGCCCGCGCATGGGAACCGTAGGTTTGCCTGGGATGCATCGGGCAGGCGCAGGGTCGACGTCAGGCCTGTCCGACGCGTCGTCCTCGCGCCAGGCAGGCTCGATTGGCTCGCGCGACGACAACATGGGCCAGGGCGTCTCCGCGCTCGCGGCGCGCCTCCGGAAGGAGAGCCTCGGCGCCGGACGCAGCTCGGTACGTCTCGCCGGAACATACTTGACGCGTAGCTGACCGTCCCCTCGTGATACAGGATCCTTCGTCCTCGCCCGGCCCGCTCCCGATCCGGCGGTCGCCCATGCACCCGGTGCATCCGTTCAAGGCGTCGACGCTGTCGTCGTCGCCGTCGATCCACTCGCCGTCGCCGTCGCTCAAGCAGCACTCGCCGCTGTCGTCCGCGGGCGCGGGCCCGTCGCTCCCGTCGCGCCCGCCGAACTCGCCGACGTCGTCGCGCACGCAGGGGCCTGCGGCGCAGTTCCGGCCGTCGCCCACGTTCGCACCGAGCAGCTTGGGAGACCGGCGCTCGCTCGTGAGTGCGGAGGGCGTGCTGCCGTCGTCGCCTGCTGGAGGAGGGGGCGCGTCGCCGAGGATGGCGAGCGGGAAGCGGTACTCGAGCAGCTTCGGCCATCGGTATGCCGCGACGGGCGGGGCGGGAAGCGATGGCAGCGCAGGGAGCGCGGCGAAGGACGAGCGCATTGCGGTAAGCCCAGACCCCCGACGTGTCTCCGAATGTTGCTGATTAATGCTGTGCGCGTGCAGAACGCGTCGTTCCTGAGCACCAACACGGATGACGACGACATCTCCGCGTTCGTGCAGGATATCGACGCCCGCAGGCCCCTCGCGCTCCGCGGGCTCCCCCCGCCGTCGCCCCCGCTAGCCACGTCGCACGCGCACGACCCACAGCCCCTCACAGAAGTCGGCCGCCAATCCGGCGCGGAGCGTCTGCACGAGACGCGCCCCGGCCAGCGCCTGCGCACCGTCTCGGTGCACGAGCCAATGCTCACGACGCAGTCTGCGGTGGACGCGCGGTTAGCAGAGATGAATGCGACGTTTGCCGCGAGCCTCGAGGGCCTTAGCGGGCGTCGGCGCCGCGGGCCCGCTCCGCTGTCTCTTGGTGGCGGCGAGCGGCGGCAAGAGGGCTTGGGCCTTGTGTTGGAGGGCGCGAGTGTCGGCTCTAGCAGCGGTGCGGGGGCATATGTGCGGCCGCGGCTTGCATCGACGGGGAGTGCACGGTCGGGGCTGAGCATTGCGTCGGAGGAGGTACTGGGCCGGATGGACCCTGAGGTTGGAGAGCGGGAGCGGTGACCATCTCGGGTGGTGTGTATATATGTGCGTGTGCGGTGTAATGTGAGCCTGTAGGTGGTGCCCCCTGTCTATATGTCTACTGGTTGTGTTGCTTTGGAAATTTGGTGTGGCTGCCAGATGTTATCTATACATACATACTCACAAGACCCACTCAGTCCACCCACCCCTATGTAGCATGCATGTTATGTTATTGACTTTGGACACTTGCTTGTAGTTATGATGTTTTGCATACCCATACTTTGTAAATAGCTGCCAGCATAAGCTTGGTACCAGTGGCACCCATACCAAATGAGTGGTGCTAATTCTGAGGTACGGCAGAACACTATCCAGACTTTTATTCAATGAATAGTGGTCATTGGTAGGATTCATCACTATATGGTCATCAAAAGGGGATTGCTTAAAACTAGTATTGCAGGGTCTAGTGGGACTGATCCCAGGACTGAGGACTGGTGAGGACTGGACTGGATGGGACTGATACACATAGATAATTCTTGCCAGTCCAGTCCAGATCCTACTCCTCAGTTCTTTTTTAATTCCAACAATTGCAGAAGACTAGTAGCTGGACTGCTGGCAGTTCTAGGGCTGGTCTTTGTGGTAAGATGATAAATATATTTTCTTTCAACTTCTACTATGATATTAGGTGCTGCAAAATGAACTACAAGAACACCTAGACAATTGTCAGACTTGTCAAAATTCAGTATTCCCAGAGTGCCTGAGAGCACTCCATACACCCTGAAAGATCCTAAGAAAATCCAGGAATCCCCATACACCTCATCACCAAGTAAATCTTGTGCTTGATACAGGGATCATATTCCCCCAAGACACAGTGCATCTGAACCTGAAGATTGGCAACATATGCAATGTTGGAAAGAGAACACTGGGGAGAGGTAAACGACTGTGTGAGTGATTATGTAGTATCAGTGCCAAATGAATGTAAACTGAAGTCAGATGTGTCAGATGTTTCTGTCCCAGTACACCATCAATTACTTGCAATGCAGCAAAGTCTTTTTCTTCTGGTCTCTCTTTGAGGCATAATCTGAGTTTCACTCCACGGAGCCTTGTGCTGGTTATTTTGGCAAAGTGGGAAGCAAATACGGGGAGAGAGACATCTTCCACACTATCATTGAAATCAAAGATGAGAAATTCAAGATTGCTGCAATTGATGAAGAGATCCTTGTAGCCATCTACTTGTGCATATCAGTAGATGTCTCATGATATGGAATAAACCTCTATACCTGCATATCCAATGCCTGACAGATTTAGAGTTGCCAAAGAGTGTCCACAAGAGGCAGAAATCTTCTGCATAGCAGTGGAACTAGTCTCCATCCATAAAATCTCCAAGTGATTCAATGATTCAAAATTATAGTGTAAAAGAAGCTGGTCAAACAGGCCATCAGAGACCTCTGAAGAGACCCTTTTGGAGTTTGGGGGAAACCAAATGTGCAGTGCTACCAAGTGAGATTTTCTTTTGTGGACTCTGTGGGACAGATCTGCCCCTTCAAACTTTGGCCAAAAAATTTCATCTAGAGTGAGACTGGACATTGTAGGGAAGGCACATAGAAAAGATGCAATCTGGCCAAGGGATTGAAACCTGCATTTAGAAAGTAGAAGAGAATTCACTTTTCTGAACAGAGAGAATGATCGAAGGTTCATTGGATGCTGAGGATGCTTATCCCACTGCATATTTTTAACAGTCAACATGTTCACCTTGGACATGACCTGTGATAGCTGCAAGGGCACAAGGAATGCAAAGGACTTCTGTGGAGATTTTGAATCAAAACAAGAACAGACATTAAAAGACCATATCAGAACATAGTTTATCACCAACATACCTTCATCAAGTCACATATGGTCACTTCATGTACACTCTTGAAATAGTTCACCAAATGTGGTGTTTTAGACATAGCTACAAGTGACTTCAGTACTTTTTCATTTGTGATGACCATGCTATAGAAGAGATTATATTGACTCCTGGAATGCCATGCATGACAAACCAGAGCACAGTGACACAATGTCCTTTTATCACCTCTGAGACAGTCAAGAATTCTGTCTATGATCTCAGGAGGAAGCCTGAGTTTCCAAGGCAATTCAAAGTGGGGACATCGTCCCACATTGGTCTGTAACAACAAATTTTCAAATCTACACATACACAAACAGCTCAAATGCACATACAGGTTTGTAGGGAACCAAAGCTAGAGCTGGGTTCAGATTAGAAGGGTCAAGATAGTTGCGGGGAGACATTGTCAATGTGAGAAGACAACTCACTGGATGTCCTCGTTGCTGCACCCTCTTATGCCCAGCTCGAGGCACGGAAGCAATGTAGCGGATGAACCTACGACACCGCATCCATCACCTCAAGGCTTCTCGAAGGCAGCGAATCATCACTCCACATTCATCGGCACTGCGGCGGCAATGACACAGCCAGCAAATCCAGCAACTGCAGCAACTGGCAGTGGTATCATGCAGCGAAGGAGGGAGATGGCTTACCGTTGCCGAAGCCGTCAATGAACATGTGGTCGGATGTAGATGCGACTAGGCTCCCCTTGCCACAGACGACGACGACATGAAACATGACCTCGCCGACTGCACTTCGCTTCTCGAAATACATACCTTTCGCCGTATGAGCTAATCGACAGATGTTAACCCTGAACGAAGGGCGCCGTGGCCGTGAGGTACGAGGCAATGCTGAAGAGACATTTCGATCTATGTCTGTACAGAACGCACGCGCAAACTTGCTCCTCCATTTTTCTGCCTCTATCGTCCAACAAGACTGCAATGATACTGCGTCGTCAACAATCGTGACAGCAGCGAAAAAGGACACACAACTTCGATGTTCCAGTCAGGAAAGTGCTGCGGCGCAGGGACGGGCTTCCTGCTAATAGCTTCTGTCATGTGTTGGGAATGTGCATCATGTGCAATCCAATCGGAGCTGACTGTGCTGGATCCTATCTATGGCCCGGCACACTTGCCATGAGCACTGTCTCTGGCAGAATCCAATCACAGACTCGCAGGCGGGGCATACAGTATCGAGACACCTGTCGCAGTGGATGGAGTACAAAGGCGGGAAGTCGTCATGAGTTGGCGGCAGACTGAGGCGGCGTACCTGGTACACGCGTTATTTGACTACGTTTTGGTATGTCTGTACAAGTTGGCAAGGCTACCGCGTGATACTAAGACAGACTGAGCACGTACAGGACAGAGATTGACCCACCTCGGAGTGCGGAGTATCTCTCAGCAGAGCGGCAAGGGGACTCTTGAGCCCGCGCTGTGAGGAGGTAGGGGCCGATGAACGGCAGGTTGCTTAGACCTGCGCAACATGCGGACTATGGCGAGACAGGGTCATCAAGGTGGGGGATCGATCAGCTAGGAGGCAGTGGATGGTGGTCGGGAGTCGAGCGTGGAGTCACGCGTCGGCGCGACCAGTCACGCGTCGGCGCGACCAGTCACACTTTCGTGCGCCAGCCGCGTCAACTGCTGCGCGCATGACACCGTTCCCTATCGGATCTGAGCATGTCCCCTCGGCCACGCACTAGGATCCTCAATTCACTCTCCTATGTACACGATTTCCCGGTGTCCGTCTTGCTTACATTCAACAACAAATGCCGTCCGCATAATAATCATGCATAAGCGCCAGCACGGCGACGTGTCTTCATTCCGTGGGGAGCCACCGCTGGAGCTCAAACCGGAAGCTGGTGTCCAGAATCCCATGATGTGGATTCCCGCCTGTTCTCCTACATTGCTGCCACCTCTAATGCCCTCGAACATCCAATGTGGTACGTGTCTATCGCTGTTGTTTTCTGACACTTGATCCTCAGATCTGCAGCCAGCATGGGCTCCCACTCTCTTCGTCAGATGCGCAGCGCAGACGACTTGCAATCGTGTACCGCTTTCGCCTATGCGCGCCTTTGGCGATGCCTGCAGACTTCCGTTTGACAAGGCGAGTTTCTCCTTAGCGTTGGGATGGTAGATTTTGATTTTTGGTGGATCTTGTGGATCGAAGACCCGCAATGCGTTGTGTTGGTACCGAAAGGCCATCAGCTAGCCCGATCACGTTGCGGTTTCGATGGAGGTCCCGCTTCAAGAGCAAGAAACATTGTGGCAAACAAGACACGCCAAGTACATATATCTTTCCATTTTGATCGCACCCGTCACGCCACCATTTCATCTGCAATGCATTCTGGAGCTGAACATGAACCAGGTGTTGGTGTATTGTGCTCCCGGCTCCTCCCAGCAGTGTGTCGATCCCGCACTCAAGTTCATCCCGCCAGCGTCATGGGTCCTATTTTTCGCCGCAGCCATTGGTGGCGACCATACGGTCATCGCACTGCCCACGTATAAGCGCACAATCTAACTTTCCTGAAGTATTTTCATGCTCTTGCGCATAAAGTTCACATGCAGCGACTGCGACGTGGTAATGGCACTGGCAACTTCGATATCCAGCTGGGTAGCACAAGAACCGATAATATTCTCGGTTTCGGTCTGTCCTACATCTCGTCTCTGCTGCACTGCTGGATATTGATCTGACCGCTCATAGATTCACCTCCCCCTGCGCCAAATGTAGCGCCTCTTCGAGTCGTTTTTGCCGATCATGTCGATGCTCTCCAACACCTCGCTCGCAGCCCCGCATTTCCAGTTCGACGCGCTCGAGTCCCTCCTCTCCTCATGCTATCTGTCACTCAACGGACGCCCCGAATTTACGCTCTCCCCTGTACGCCACGCCCAGCGCTCCTCGCGCGCAAATTCAAACTTCTCACGCGGCCTTCTTTCCACGTCCCACACCCATCCACTGGGCGCTCGCCGCCCGGCATGTCCACTTAGTCGTCTCGCTCGCTATGCACTCGCGCTCGACGTCTTTCCCCGCCCTCGGCACTGGCGGCGTGAGCCAGCGCGTAGGGACCGTAGATTCACCTGGGATGCAGCGGGCAGGCGCAGGGTCCGCGTCGGGCATGTCCGACGCATCGTCTTCGTGCCAGACGGGCTCGATTGGCTCGCGCGAGGACAGCATGGGCCAGGGTGTCTCCACGTCCACGCTAGCGGCACGTCTTCGGAAGGAGAGCCTCAGCGTTGAGCGCAGCGCGATATGTCTCGCCAGAGTATACTTTAGGCGTAGCCGACCTCTCCTTGTGACACAGGACCCGTCGTCGTCGCCTGGCCCGCTCTCGACCCAGAATTTGTCCATCGTCTGTTGATGGCGTCGATGTCGGCACCGTCGCCGTTGCTCAAGCAGCAAGGCTCGCCGCTCGATCGCAGGCGTCCGCCCCTCGCTTCCCTCTGGCCCGCCGAATTTGCCGCGCACGCAGGGTCTTGGCACATGGTTCTGCCCGTCCCCCACGTTCGCGCCGAGCGTCTTGGGAGACTGGCGCTCGCTGGTGAGTGCGGAAGGCGTACTGCCGCGTTGCCTGCAGGAAGAGGAAGCTCGTTGCCGAAGATGCTGAGCGTGAAGCGGCACTCGAGCAGCTTTGACTATCGGTATGCCGCGACGGGCAGGGCGGGGAGCGGAAGCGCAGGGTGCGGGGCGCAGCCGCGAAGGACAGTCGTGTCGCGGTAAGTACAGGCTCTGGACGTGTCTCCGGACATTACCAATTTTTTGTGCATGCGAAGAACGTCGTTCATGCGCACCAACACTGTCCGTGACGATATATTCGCGTTCGTGCAGGACATCGACGCCCGCAGACCCCTCGCGCTCTGCAGGTTCCCGCGGCGTCGCCCCACTAGCCACCTTGCACGTACGACCCACAGCCCCTCAGACGTTGCCCGCGAGCCTTCTGCGGAGCGTCCGCGTGAGACGCGCCCAGGCCAGCGCCTGCGCACCGTCTCGGACTCTCGGTGCACGACGTGCCTAGCCACGGGCCATGGTGACGCCCGTGCGAATGTCACACCGCCAACCGTGACAGGCAAGTGATCTCGCCGTTCCACTGTGTTTTTACTCTTGCATATACCGAACATGGAATTTTGGGTGGCAATTGCGGCGACTACAACATCCTTGAGTTCAGTCTGTCCCATTTTCGTCTTCGTCATAATTTGACCACTTACAGATCCCTCTGCACCAAATGCGGCGCTCCTCCCCATTGCATCATACTCGTCCCGCAGAACCCTCATGGTATGCTGAGTCTTCAACACCTCAGTCACAGCCCCGCCAGCTCGACGCGCTCGAATGTCTCCTCTTCTTGTGCTTTCTATTGCTGGACGAAAGCCTAGGATTCACGTCCACCCTTGTTCAGTGTGCCTAGCGCTTCTCCGCGTCCCTCGATACAGGCACGAGTTCAGGCTCCCCGTGCAGCCTTTCTTCGCACGTCTCACTCCTGTCCACCGGGCGCTCGCATCTGGCCTGTCCGACGTGTCAGCGTCGGCCAAGCCGTCTCATCGCTGGCGGCGCGCCTCCGGAAAGAGGAAATGTGCACCACACGCAGTACGTCACGCCGGAGTATAAATCCTTGACGCGTAGTTGACCGTCCCATTTGTGATTCAAGATCTGTCGCCCTCGCCCGGCCCAATCCTGATCCTGCGGTTGTCTGTGCGCCCATTCGAGGCGTCTATCCACTCGTCGTCGCCGTCGCTCAAGCAGCACTCATAGTTTTCGTCCGCGGACACCTGCCCATTGCTCCCCTCGCGCACGCAGGGTCCTAGATCGCAGCTGCGCCCGTCCCCACGTTTACGCCGAACGGCTTGGGAGACAGACACTCGCTGGTGAGCGCGGAAACCATGCGGCCACCGTGGTTTTCCCGGGCGCGTAGCTGAGGATGACAGGCGAAGAGTGGTTTTCGAGTAGCTCACCTTCATTGGTATGCTACGTTAGGTGAGGCAGGTAGCGACGGAAGTTCAGAAGGCGGGGGGAAGGATGAGCGCATTGCGGTATGCCCAGGCCCCCGACATGTCTCCGAATGTTGCTGATTGGTGTTGGGCGCGTGCAGAGCGCGTCGTTCCTGAGTGAGCATCAACGCCAACGACGGCGACATCTCCGGGTCCGCGCAGGACATCGACGCCCGCAGGCCCCTCGCGCTCCGCGAGCTTCCACCGCCGCTGGCCACCTCGCATGCGCACGACCCACAGCCCCTCACAGATGTCGGCTGCGAGTCCACCGTGGGGTGTCCGCTCGAGACGTGCCCCAGCCAGCGCCTGCGCACCGTTTCGGTGCACGAGCCAATGCTCACGACCCAGTCTGCGGTGGACGCGCGGTTAGCAAAGATGAATGCAACGCTTGCCGCGAGCCTTGAGGGTCTCAGCGAACATCGGCGCCGCGGGCCTGCTCCGCTGTCTCTTGGTGGGGGCGAGCGGCAGCAAGAGGGGCTCGGCCTTGTGCTGGAGGGCGTGAGTGTCGGCTCTAGCGGTGGTGCGGGGGCGTATGTGCGGCCGCGGCTTGCGTCGACGGGGAGTGCACGGTCTAGGTTCATCAACTATAGTGCTTCTGTGCCTTGAGCCAGTGGGCATAAGAGGGTGCGGCAACGAGGACATCCGTGAGTCGTTCCCTTGCCCACAATGTCTCTCTCTGCTAACCCATCCACTGTGTCTCCTGAATCAGACTATTCCCTAGCTCTGGTTCCATACAAACCTGTATGTGCATTCAAGCTCTTTGTATATGAGTAGATCTGATGGTTGTGTTGTCACAGGGACCATGTCTCCAGTCTGAATTGCCTTGTAAACCCAGGCTTCCTCCTGAGACCACAGATAGGATTATTGACTATCTTAGGGGTGATAGAAGGACTTTATATTGCTGTGCTCGTGTCTGCCATGCATGACATTCAAGGAGTCTATATAATCTCTTCTATAGCATGGAAATTCAGGATAAAGAAGCACTGGACTCACTTGTGGCTTTGTTCAAAAAACACATATGATAGACTACTTCAAGAGCATACATGAAGTTTACATATGGAATAACGTGCGTTGGCATTAAACCATTTTGTGGTATTGATTTAAAATGCTTGTTCTAATTGATTTCAATTTTACCCAGTGGGGCTTGAATGCTGATATAAAGACAACAAGATCTTTTGCATGCCTTGTCCCCTTACAGCTATCACAGTTCATGTCAAATGTGGCCAAATTGACCATTGGTCTCCTGCTATGGAATGACCAACCTCAGCATCCAATGAATATCCACTCATTTGCCTTGTTCAAAAATGTGAACTATCTTGAACTTCTCAATTGCAGCTTTCGATCCTTGGGTCAAATTGCATCTTTCCTTGGTGCCTTTCCTGCAGTGTCAAGTCTCTATCTAGATATAATTTATTGGCCAAAGTATAGACCAGCAGATCACTCCCACAGAGTCAAAAAAGAAAGTGTCACTTGATGACACTGCACATTGAGTTTGGGAAAATGTTGTCTTCAAAGAACTGTGATGGCTTGTTGAACCTGCTTCTTTTGCACTATTCCTTTGAGTCATTAAAGCATCTGCAGTTTGACAATTTTCTGCCTACCTCTGCTGTTATGGAAAAGCTTTCTACCTCCTGTGGGCATTCTCTAACAGCTGCAACTATCAGTTGTACCAAATACAAAGGTACAGACATTTTTCACATCTTGAGATACCTACTTACATGCACAAGCAGATGACTTGCGGAGTATCTTCATGAATTGCAACAGCCTTGAAGTTCTTTGCTATCATCAATATTTTTGTGGCCCATCTCTTTTGGAATTTGCTGCACAGTTGACCAACATAACCAGCAAAAGGCTTCATGAACTACACATTGAACTGTATTTTGATCAGAGGCAAGCTCAGCAAGAATATTTGGATACATTGAAAAAAATGGACAATATATTGGCACAGAAACAGTTTCCATACCTCACATTACTTGAAATCAACCTACTCATTATTTATTGTGGAACTCAGAATCATCTCCCTCATTTCTCTGTTCTCTTTCCAAAGTTGCACATGTTATCAATCTTCAAATACACTCAAGCGGTTGTGTAACTAAGTTGTATGAGATGTGTCAGTTTGTTTGATATGAAATCCTTCTCTGATAGTTGCTATGATAGGACTAGCTTCACATTTTGCATGCTCTCTCAAAAAAGCCATCATGACATTGGTTCTATGGAATTCCTCTTCTCTACACATTCAATAGTTCCACAAAAATTCTGTTGTTTACTCATGTTCAACTGAACATAATCAAAATTTCACCTGTGGTGACCATGACTATTAGTGTGAATATGGTGTTCTACACCACCCAAGAATTGACACTGCTCAGATGGCATATGATCCACTGATACTGAAGGGCTATGCTGGCAGCTATTTACAAAGTATGGGTATGTGTTATGAACGCTCAACACGGAGAACGTCTACCTCAAATTCATAGCGTACCTCGCAGCAGAGTTGTTTGAGGATAGACTCGCTGTTCTTTTACAGAGAGCGTTCACAACGCATAAGCCAGTTCGGGATCTCCTGAACAAGTGTCTTGTGATCGAAGGAAGGGGTTCGGACTATAGAGGAAATGACAAAACAACGCAGGGCCTAGCTAGGTCACAATCGAAGATCGTGGTAGAGGATCTTCTTATAGGCGTGTTTGAGCAATTCTTACGGGTTCTTGCTTACGGTTCATGCAAGTGAGAAGGGTGTAAAGTTGGCTGTCATTTGAAGGACCTGTTCATCCTGTTAAATACCTGAGCGAGCACTACATAGAACTCGGCCACGAGGTCTCGGATTCGGAGGTCTCCCGAACCCGAGGTGTTATGACCGAGGCCACTCATCAGCTTTAATACGAGTACATGGAATACACGGGGCTCTAAAGTCATTGAGTGTATATTACGAGGTACGAGATGGATCGCGTTATTGAATCAAAGCTACATTGCACAAACATTCAGATGAAAGCGACTACACTCTCATCTGACCACTTAGGATCCACAACAGTATGCAGAACATCATAACTACAAGCAAGTGTCCAAAGTCAATAACATAACATGCATGCTACATAGGGGTGGGTGGACTGAGTGGGTCTTGTGAGTATGTATGTATAGATAACATCTGGCAGCCACACCAAATTTCCAAAGCAACACAACCAGTAGACATATAGACAGGGGACACCACCTACAGACTCACATTACACCACACATGCACATATATACACACCACCTGAGATGGTCACCACTCCCGCTCTCCAACCTCAGGGTCCATCCGGCCCAGCACCTCCTCCGATGCAATGCTCAGCCCCCAACGCCTGCATCTATCACCTCAAGGCTTCTCGAAGACAGTTAATTTCCGCTCCCCATACATCAGCGCAGCAGCGGCAATGGCACAGCCGAGGTAAATGCGGCAACTGCAGCAATTACAAGTCGCAATGGTATTGTGCAGTGAAGGAGGGAGATGGCTTACCATTGCTGAAGTCGTCAGTGCGCATACATTCAAATGTAGAGGCGACTAGACTCCGTTTGCCACAGACAACAACACAAGGCGTGGCCTCGCCAGCTGCACTTCGCTTCTCGAGAACGAAAATGGAAGGACACGCACCTTTTGTATGAGCTAATTGACAGATGCCAACCATGGACAATGGGCGCCGTGGCCATGAGATTTGAGGCGATACCTAAGAGACATTTCGATGCCGAAATACTGACCTCTGTTTGTACAGGACACGTGTGCAAACTTGCCTCTATCGTCCAGCGAGATGATGCTGTGTTGTCAATCATCATGCTGGTAGGGCACAACTTCGATGTTCCAGGCAGGAAAGTGCTGCAGCGCGGGGACGGGCTTCCCACTATTAGCTTCTGTCATGTGTGCTGGGAAGCGGATGCAATGCGCACCATGTGCAATCCAGTCGGAGTTGACCGTGCTGGATCCTATCTATGGCCCGGTCCATGAGCACTGTCTCTGGCAGAATACAATCACACAGACTCCCAGGTGGGGCATACAGAGTTGAAACAGCCGTCGCTGTGGATGGAGTACAAAGGTGGAAAGTTGTTGTGAGTTGGCGGCATACCTGGTACACGCGTTATCCCACTATGTTTTGGTATGTCTGTACAAGTTGGCAAGGCTACCGCGTGATACTAAGACAAATTGAGCATGTACAGGACAGGGATTGACCTGCCTCGGAGCACAAAGTAGCTCTCGGCAGGGCAACTCTTGAACCCGCGGGGAGTCGATCAATGGAAGGTTACTTAGACCTCTGCAGCACAGAGACTATGGTGAGACGAGGCCAAATATTCAGGCGGAGGGGTCGATCGGTAGGAGGATCTGCAGCAGTGGATGGCCGTCGGGAGTCGGGCGTGCAGTCACGCGTCGGTGCAACCTGTCACATTTTCATGCACCGTTGCGTTGAACGTCAACTGCTGCACGCTTCACGGATGCAACCACTGTCGGCCACATGTACATGCACTAGAATCCACCTGAACCTCAATTGGAACTCTTCAACTCGCTAACCCAATGTCTAGAGTGTCTTGCCTCCATCAAACAACGAATACAGTCCAAAAGCCCGACACAGCGACACATTCCATCCTGACGTGGGGAGCCGCTGCTGAACTGAGACTTGTTGTGTCCTGATTTCAGCCAAGTTTGTACACCCTCTACTCCCGATGTCGCTGCACGCTGCACATCTCATGCATACTGTAAGCTCCATTTTTCAAATATCATGAGCCCAGTGCATTCGTAAGTCCGAAATCGACATCGCCGCAATTGATGACCAAAGATCCTGCAACTTGATTCAGATGCAATTCACGGACATGTCTCTGCGCCCTCTGGCCGGATCTCCACCCGTCCGTTTTCTCGCCAGCACAACAGAGTCAAATCTTCTTTTGTAGGCCGTATGGACAGTCTGGGAGCCTTCGATGTCGGACCGCTGCGTTAATCCTCATTGTGTCTCCCATCTTCACCGCATTCACCAGTCATTCTTGACAGCTTTGCTTTCCTGACCCCACGGCGCATCTCACTGTCTTCTGCACTCGCCACTTGACCTATAGTAGCTCACAGCCGTGAGTGGAGCTGTTTTCCTTGGCACCTTGCTTCTTGCGGGTCTACGTCCACCGATCTCTACCGTCGTATGTCACAAGAGCCTATGCTATTCTCTGTCCTATAATGCATGCGGAATGGAGTCCTTTGGGTTGTCTTATGTATTTGATCCTCGACATCTGTTGTCCTTGTGTAAAGCATTACTGACATCTGAGAACTGTAGTTCAGCTTGGAGACCTCCGACCCCGATTCATACAATAATTCTATCTGCATATAATGATCTATTTCAATTGCATATCGTGGCCCCGACTCCTTCCAGAAATGCATCGAGCACCGAGAATACATCCTACTCGAGCCATGATGCAAAATCACGTACCCACCCTTGCCCGTCTGAGAAGTCATCTTAGTCAACTTTACTCTTGTCCTCGCCACAGCCAGAGCGCTTGATATGGGGTGTCGTTGGTGTGCTGTGCTGTTCGTCCAAACGGACTTTCAACAACTTCGGGTGTGGTCGCCCAACGGACGAACAACCTGCTCTTCTCCCGCTCGTGCATCATCAGATTTTTTGTGCACCGATGAGGACATTGGAGTGTTCAGGCAAATCGACTTCTTCGTCCGATTCTATGCCTGCGCACTTCGGGCAACGAGGAGGCAGATGCTAATTTCGTCTTCAAGTAGTCAGGCCGCAGTCGGGAAGAGGACTCGCCTTTTCTTCCTAATCCTCATGGCACTGCACTTACCGGCCGCAAATTATTTTCGACTGCTTAGACTACTGTTTATTTGTTCAGAAAATCAGAAAACTTATTTGTTCGCTGGGGCGCCGGTGGACAGCAGTCACCGGCGTTGCGTCCCGCTATCTCTCGCGCCTGATGGACACCAGATGCCCATATATTACACTGAAACATTTATATATCATAGTAGTGATGCAGTACCGTACAGTGCATAAGTAGAAGCACGCTAGGCACTCCGTGAACGGAGACCATGCGTGGCCCGCTGCCTATGGAGACTGCCAGTGCATGACAGAGAGGCGCACGGAGTCCAGCTACAGCGACAATACCGGCGTGCACGAGAGGTGTGCTCATGGCACACATCAGCAAAAGGGCACTTTTTCTTTTTGGTCTTTTTTCGTGACTTAGCTCACTTTTTCATCTTGCACAAGACATAAAGAACAAAAGTGCTAAAAGCTGTAGTAGCCATATGTCTCAAACTCATTTTTATCACAATCTATCACTATGAAAAGTTGAAAAAAGTTGGAAAAGTCGCAAAGAAAAAGTGCCCTTTTCCTGATGGCCCACATGGCGAACATGCTGCTTGCGCGGAACGAGGGCCATTGGTGAACCGAAGTTGTCGAGCGCCAGCAGGCTGCACATCATGGTGCTACGACGCACAGAGTGTTTCAGGATCACATACGACACAAAGACGGACATGATGATGCACCTCTCCGATGTGATGCCCTTTTTTCTGGTCCAAGACTTGAACGGTGATACCAATGTCAACGGGCAACAACGTAGCAACCTTCTCGAACGCGCTGCAGGGAATGACCATGTCGAGGAACGGGAAATTGGCGGGCTAACGACCAACATCACACACATCAAAGACATTGATACCGAGAGATGACTTTGGTGTAAGACAAGCACTCTTCCGTGGGCTGTTTAGGCGCGTTCACGACCACCGCTGGCAATTCTTGCTCGGCCACAATCTTCAGGAGTGGCATGGGGTTCTTGAGCGACTCTGGTGACCATGGCTGCAATTTCCTGCTCATTAAGCTTAACGTCACCAAAAATGTGGCATGCAATAGCCTCGGCTGTGACATCCTCTTCGAAGAAACGGACTGCCCTCTTCGTAGTCATACGTCGTCCGCAGCCAGAAGTGAAATCACTGCCGTGATCGAATGGAGGCCCACCCACATAAGGGGCACACCTGTTGACACGGGCTCAGGCGAACGGCTGAGGCGCATAACGTCCTCTGCGGTGTCCTGTGAAACCTCAATGAGCTCCGATACGGGAATGTCATCAACGAGCTTCAACATGTTGATGCCAGCCTCGCTGATGGTGTCGGGGCACTCACTGATGGTCTCGCTAGCGAGGTCCTCTGCGGAAGTGTCTTCAAACAGATGAATCATGTTGTCCCAATCGCATTGAGACTGCAGCAAGAAGCTCAGCTGTGATGGAGTTGAGGCCAGCGAGCATGAGGGGGACACCGGTAAACACAGGCTTGATGCTGTTGCTGAGAGGGTCAACCTCCTCGGTGATGGCCAGTGCAACCTCCGAAATGCGTGGTGTCTTTCCGCAAATCAGTATTGCGTTCCAGGTCCACAGCACCGAGTACATCAGCATCTGCGAATGCCTGCAGCTTCGCAAGATCGACATTGTAGCCTGCATTGTAGGGCACCTCCGTGATCCTCCGCACGCTTGCCCCAACCATGGATGTGTGCGGAGAGTCTCGCGCGCACGCTTTAGCACGTCGAGGTTGGTTGACGACCCATGCCAGAACATGACGACATTATCGTCCTTGGGATTGACCAGCTTGTATGTGGCGACGCCATGCGAGGGTACGTCAGAGCCGAGGGTCTTGGACAGCATGCATTCCACAAAGTCGACGTCAATGAAGAGGCCGTCGATTTTGACATTGCGCAAGCGTTGGCCATTGATCACATCACAGCCGTCATTCGCGACACAACCAATATCGTCCGTGTAGAGCTGGATGTGCTCCCCGCCCCACAAACAGAGCATATGGGTGGTCACATCGGGGTTGCGTGTTGGATTCAAGCGCGCATGCGCCGGTCCGGCTCGAGGCTGGAGAAGCCGAGCGGATCTCAATCTGACCGGCGCTTCCCGCCGAAGCGCCCACCATACTTAGCGAACATTTTTCGTTTGCTCACCTCAGTAAACCTTCCCCGGTCACTGAGGTGAGCCCAATCTATTACATTTATGTCTACATGCCCTAATGTACCTGTAGCTTGTTTATTGGCTTATAGGTACTGTTATGTATTGCTCAGTGAACCTTCCCCGGTCACTGAGCTCGTTTATTGGCTTATATTGCGCGCTCTGTGTGGCAGTCATTCCTATGATGCTTGTCTCACCTACGGTCTTGGGGACGATTTCCATCGCGTCGTTGAGGAGCATGAGAGTCTTGCAGCCCTGGGTAGCACCGGACGAGATGACGTCGACGACAGGATCCGATGGATGCACGGAGGGCTGCGAAATCCCGGCAAAGCCAACCTCAGAACACTGAGAGGTCATGTCACCTATTAGTCGTCTGAAACTCGATACTCGAACCAGAATGCCCACCGCGTAGTTACAAGCCAGGGTTGCCTGAGGGACTAAACCCTTCGCAAGAGCCAGGTCCTGTGTGCTAAAGCTCTCGCTGCCAATGACCATCAAATCCACGCAAGTCCACGACTTGCGCTGGCCAAATTTGTGTTTCACGTAGTCGCCTGGAAAATGCTAAGCGTGAAGTGAACGGGCAGGGGCTGCTTGTTGGAGGGGTTCTCCAGTTCAGCGGTAAAGTCATCGCACTGGCCAGCGACAGTAGTAGTGGGGTCGAGATAGATCATGGACTGATTGAGCATGAAGCGCCAAATATAGACCAGCGGACACAGGAACATTGGTCAAATGCGCAGACATCAACATTGCTTCAGATACAGACATTCAGAGGGATATGCTGTACTGTCTCATGAGATGGGGGGAGAGCGCATAAAGTCGGAGGATTGCGTACGACAAAGTCGTATGTGCAAAGTAAAGGAACGTCCTGGATTTCTGAAGGTGCAAGATCCCTGTACAGAATCAGGCCGACATCAGTGTGCTTCAGAATGACTTTGAGGACAGCAAACATCCATTTCTGGCTGAAAATGACAACCATGCATCCAAATAGCCATGCAACGTGGGTGCCTGCAATGTAATCAACCTCAATACTAACTTTTCCGTCAATGCAAACTCTCATGAACAAAACAGATCACTCACCCCATAAATAAACCAACCACCTTGCGCAACATGGTCGATCTTGGTAGAGTATCAGTTCATTCAATACATAATTGTCATGCATAGACATGCCCAAGAATACATATCACACTGCAACATGTATTTGAAAAGTCCCTTGACCAATACATTGAATGCACTATGTATGCTACATCCAATACATTTGCGCTCAATGTATTGTTGCTCAATGTATTGCTGCTCAATGTATTGTACCTTATGTTTTTTTTCCTATGACCAATACATCTCTTAATAGATACACTGAAGGATACAATGTCTAGAAATGCATGCTACAAAAATGTCTGATGACATTTACAAATTTGCCAGTGTGGGGATTAGAACCAGTGACCACCAGACAATTTGGTTACCTAATGAGTTAGACCACTACACCATGAGACCTTGTGAAAATATATATTGTACAGCACCTATATAGGCATATTTTGGCTCAAAACTTCGTCACAAATCTGTCTAAGTCCACTTTATCCTTGCATAGACTTCTGATTCTTGGCTCAGAATAGAATATTGTATGTTCAGCTATGATCTTGAGTCTTGGTATTGGGCATATACAACTATTTTGAACCCGAGTCTGAAGTCTATACAAGGATAAAGTGGACTTAGATAGATTTGTGACGAAGTTTTGAGCCAAAATATGCCTATATAGGTGCTGTACAATATATATTTTCACAAGGTCTCATGGTGTAGTGGTCTAACTCATTAGGTAACCAAATTGTCTGGTGGTCACTGGTTCTAATCCCCACACTGGCAAATTTGTAAATGTCATCAGACATTTTTGTAGCATGCATTTCTAGACATTGTATCCTTCAGTGTATCTATTAAGAGATGTATTGGTCATAGGAAAAAAAAACATAAGGTACAATACATTGAGCAGCAATACATTGAGCAACAATACATTGAGCGCAAATGTATTGGATGTAGCATACATAGTGCATTCAATGTATTGGTCAAGGGACTTTTCAAATACATGTTGCAGTGTGATATGTATTCTTGGGCATGTCTATGCATGACAATTATGTATTGAACGAACTGAAGTGGCTCGATCTTGGTCGCGAGCTGACGCACTAGATGCCACAGCGCCGCGTAAAACCATGTAATCTTCCCGGAACGGATGGCGGGAGTGAAGGGCCGCAACCTGGTGACCTTAAGAAGCACCTCAGCGGTTGTGAGCTTGTCGTTCATCAGGTGAAGCATGAAAATCATGATGGAGTGTTTTTCAACAACGTAACTGACCGGAGAATTCAGATACCTGAGCCTGAAGCTATTGCAATGAACTTACGACACCCGGACCACATTGTGATATGCCTTGACGTTGGCCAGGTGAGGCTACCGCGATGAATACAGGATTGAACAAATGGCTTACTCAAGCTTCTGTAGGACAGGGATTGAAGTATTTGACCTGTCATAAAGCGAGGAGTAGCACGGTGACTGTTGACTGGAACATTTGAACCTGCGATTGTGAGGAGAGAGAAATCCAAAATTTGGAGGAGCATCGGTCCGATCAGTCACACAAAAGTCACACATCCCAATTGCAATGTCCACTCACTGTTGACTGTCGGTGGTGACTCCTGCACGCTTCGCGATCACACAGTAAGTATGGCTCAAGTGTCGCTACTTGTTCTGTGCTCTGCTGCAGATGTCGGCCACCCATAGCAGGATCCACCAGATTGTCGTCCTGCGCTCTCCTATACCGTCACTCGCGATCTATCTTGCCTCCATCCAGCGACAAATATGCTCGCATACTCTCAAGACTCTTTGCATTCAATCTGGACAGTCCCAGCACAGAGAACGGTCATTTAATACTGTTGTGACGTGCTGAGCCAGTGCTGGAGCCCAAGAATTTAAAGGCCTTGATGTGAATTTTCCCAGGTCGCCGAGTCTTGTGCTCTGTTGCCATCATCAATGCTCTTCAACATCCAACCCAGTATGTACATCTATCGCTGTTGTTTTCTGGCACGTCAAGGCCTTCCGCTGGTGTGGACCCGGAGATGCACTCTTTGTCAAACGTGCGGCGCAGACAGCCTACATTTGTGTGTCACCTTTGCATGTAGACGAGGGTAGCACAAGCACGGATAATATCATTGATTTTGGCCCGGGTCTGTCTCACTTCTCATATTTGTTGCCTAAATGGATAAGTACTGATCCTTCCCCTCTCACAGATGCCCCCCTACGTCAAATGCGGCACCGCTCCCTACCACGACATACTCGTTACCGCCAACCCCTCATCATGCCTGCATGTTGAAACTCTAACACTTCGCTCGCAGCCCCGCATTTCCACGTGCTTGACTCGCCCCATTCCTCACAATGTGATATGTTGCTTACCGGAAGCTCTGAACATATGCCCACCCTTGCACTCATGTTTAGCGCTCCTTTATACAGAGGTTCCCCACGCAACCTCTCTTCGCACGTCCCACACCCATCCGATGTTCCCCCGCTTCCCAGCATCCCCATCATAAACCGCTTCGTCCTCTCGCCCGCTGTGCCCTCGCGCACAACGTCTTTCTCTGCCATCGGCACCAGCAACGTGAGCCCGCGCATAGAGACCGTAGGCTTGCCATGGACCCCCCACGCGGATGCAGGGTCCACGTCAGATTATTTTGACGCATTGTCCTCACGCCAAGCAGGCTCGATTGGCGACAGCATGGGCTGGGGCATCTCTGCGCTGGCGAGAACATCGGCGCCGAACATAGCTCAATACTTCTCGCCAGAGTATACTTGACGCGTAACTGGCCATCCCCTCATGGTACAGGATCCATTGTCCTCGCCCGATACGCTTCTAATCCAGTGGTCCACTATGGATGTATTCAAGGCGTAGAGGCGATCGCCGTCGCCGTCACTCAAACAGGATTCGCCACTCTCAACAGTAGGAGCCGGCCCGTTGCTTCCCCTGTGCTCGTTGAAATTGCCAATGCCTGTGTGCACGCAGGGTCTTGGAACACAGTTCCGGCCCTTGTTTGTGCCTAGTAGTTTGGAAGAACAGTGCTTGCTAGTGAGTGCAGAAGGTGTGCTGCTGCAATCGCCTACAGGAGGTGGAAGCGTGTTGCCGAAGATGACGAGCAAGAAGCAATACTCGAGCAGCTTCAGCCATCAATGTGCCGCAACGAGCGAGGCGGGGACAGAAGTGCAGGGAGTGCGGTGAGCCTCGAGGGCCTCAGCAAGCGTCGGCGCCACGGGGCTGCTCCACTGTCTCTCAGCGGGGGGTGACTTGGAGCGGCGGTGGCAGGGCTTGGCCCTTGTGCTGGAGGGCACGAGTGTTGGCTCTAGCAGCGGTGCGGGGGCGTATTTGCGGCCGCTGATACGCGCCCCGCTCTTTTCGGCTGCGGAAACGCACCGAACACACATTTCGAACCTCCGTTCGCCCTTGTCCGTGATCCTGCGGCTCGCCGTTCGCACTCGTGTTCGCCGCGGCACTGTTCGACGTCATTATTCCCACCACTCCGCCGCCAGAGCTCCACGCCTGTCCTCTATGGCACCATCAACGCTCTTCGCATTCGCTCGACTTCCGCTACAAGTCCCCGCGACTGTTCACAGGATCCTCCGACCCTTTGCTGCGGGCTCGCTCCAAACGGGCATGCCGAACGCACGTTCGCACTTCGCATTCAGTCGCCGCATGCTCCGACGTGCTCCGCGCCTCCGATCTCCTCCGATGCCAAGATGCCAGGCGCCACTGCCCTTTGCCCACGACACATGATCCCGGGATATGCCCGAACGAATCAAGCACCACGCATCACAAAGGCTGTGCGGGCCGCATGACCTGAATGCGTCGTCCGCCCTGTTGATGCGCCTTTCGGCACGGTTCCTCAGCTTCGCCGAGATAGCGATCTCACTCCCGGTGTACTGCCCCTTCCGGTTGTCTTCTTAATGGTTATCCCGCCCCCGATCAGGACGCTCTCGGACTCGTCGGGCTCATTCGCTCCGTATCATTGGCCAGTCGGTGGTTTCGCTCAGGTTTCACCATCGGCTTGGCTATGATCCCCTGTTCGCACCGTATGTTCACCCTTCGCTTCATATGTCGGACAGCTAGGTACCGTGTGTGTATGATTCGGACTTCATCGCAGTTTCGGCTTTACCTACACCTTAAATACCTTCATGTATTCTACTGGCAACCAGCAAGTCACACCCCACTGCTCAGATCACAGTCTGCCCGAACGTCACACGTCGCCAATAGCTCCGAACAACGTATTAGTCTTCGTCGTCGAACTTCGCGAGCCGTGTCTCGAAATATCGTTAAGTACCAATCGCCTTCGCATCATCGCCGTCGTCTCTTGTCTCGTATATCCGCTATCCGAATTAACACCAGTCTGCTGACCTGCGCTGCTTCGCGCCCAGTGCTACTGACTATTCTATATCTACAGACTCTCCGCGAAGTGCGACTGTAGTCCCCAGTCTTCGTGCACTTCGGAGCTTGTTCGCCCATCTCCCTCCCTGTTCACCGTGTCGAGACCTTGCGGCCCCCACTCGCACCTTCACGTCTGGTAGGATACAGGACTACTGTGTGTTAGTGTGTTAGCCCTCCGGGTTGAGCATCCCAACTACACCAGTGGTCATCTGGTTCGCTAGCGTATCACCGCAGCTTGCATCGACAGGGAGTGCACGGTCGGGGTTGAGCATCGTGTCAGAGGAGGTGCTGGGCAAGATGGACCCTGAGGTTGGAGAGCGGGAGCGGTGACCATCTCGGATGGTGTGTATATGTGTGTGTGGTGTAATGTGATCTTGTGGGTGGTGTCCCCTGCCTATATGTCTACTGTGTTGCTTTGAAAATTTAGTGGCTGCCAGTTGTTATCTATACATACTCACAAGACCCTCTCAGTCTGCCTACTCCTATGTAGCATGGATGTTATGTTGATGACTTTGGACACTTGCTTGTACTGGTGATGCTCTGCACACAAATGACTGCTAGCACAGCAGTGGATCTCATGCTATTTGTGCAGTGCCAATTCTTAGGTGGTGTAGAACACCATGTCCACACTACATTACTGATGGTCACCACAAGTTGATTATATTGAGTTGAACATGAGTAAGCAGACAGAACTTCAAATGGTTATGTGAAAATTTTGAATGTGTAGAGAAAGAAAAATGTATAGACCCAATGACATGAATCAGATGGTAGTTTTTCTTTGAAACAGCATGGAATATGTGATAGTGGTCCTATCATAATCAGAGAAGGATTGCATATCATACAGAAGTTGTTGAAGTTGACACATCTCATTCTTCAGTGTATTTAAAGATTGGTAACAAGTGCAGCTTGGGAAAGAGAACAGAGTAATGAGGGAGAGAATCATGAACTATAGCTTCAACAGTTTGTATTTTGATTTCAAGTAATGTGAGGAATGGAAAATGTTTCTGAGCCAATATATTGTCCATTTTTTTCAATGTATCCACTGGCACTTCTGTTTGATCCAGAACTGATATGCCAATGTGTAGTTCATGAAGCCTTTTGCTGGTCATGTTTACCAACTGGGCAGCAAATCCCAAAAGAGATGGGCCACAAGAAAATTGGTCGTAGCAAAGAACTTCAAGGCTGTTGCAATTCATGAAAATACTCTGCAAGTCATCTGCTTATGCATGTAAGTAGGTACCTCAAGATGTGAAAAATGTCTATACCTTTGTATTCTCCACATCTGATGGTTGCAGTTGTTAGAGAGGGTCCATAGAAGGTAGAAAGCTTCTCCATAGCTGCAGAGGTAGGCTGAAAATCCTCAAACTCCAGATGTTTCAATGACTCTAGAGAATAGTATGAAGAAAGCAAGCTCAACAGACCATCACAGGCCTCTGAAGAGTCAGGGGCACTATCCTCAATCTGCAGTGTCATCAAGTGAGATTTTCTTTTTTTGACTCTGTGGGAGAGATCTGCTGTGTTAAACCTTGGCCAATGTGGGATATCTAGATGGAGACTTGACACTGCAGGAAAGGCACAAAGCAAAGATCCAAGTTGGCTGAAGGATTGAAAGTTGCAATTTACAAGATGAAGATAGTTCACATTTCTGAACAAGGCAAATGATTGAAGATTCATGGGATGTTGACGTATCTTATCCCAATTCAGGCCACCAATGGTCAATTTGGTCATTTTTGACATGAACTGTGATAACTGTAAGGGTACAAGGCATGCAAAGCTTTGTGTTGGGTAGTCCTAGGGAAGGTTCAAATGAATTAAAACAAACATTGCAAATCAATACTATAACATGGCATGATGCCAGCACACCTCATCATATATGCAGAGTTCATGTATGCTCTTGAAGTAGTGCATCATATGTGGTTTTTTTGACAGAGCCACAAGTAACTTTAGTGCTTCCTTATTCTGGATTTCCATGTCATAGAAGAGATTATATAGGCTCCTAGAATGCCATGCATGGCAAACCAGAGCACAGTGACATAAAGTCCTTCTATAACCTCTGAGACAATCAAGAATTCTGTCTGTGGTCTCAGGAGGAAGCCTAGGTGTCTTCCAAGGAAACCCACAGTGTGGAAGTGGTCTCAGATTGTGCTATAACAACAGTATTATCAGATCTACTCAAAAGTATTTCAGATGCACATACGGGTCTGTAGGGAACCAGAGCTAGAGCCGGGAAATAGTTCGAGTTGGGGAGCGCGGTGAACGGGTAAGCGTAGTGGCGGAGAGACATTGTGGGCGAGGAGACAACTCACTGGATGTCCTCGTTGTGGTGCCCTCTTATGCCCGCCAGCTCGAGGCAGGGAAGCACTGTATCCGATGAACCTACGACACCTGCGTCTATCACCTCGAGGCTTCTCGAAGACAGCTAATCTCCGCTCCCCATGCATCGGCGCTGCAGCGGCAATGATATGGTGGGCAACCGCAGCGACTCGCAGTTGTATCGCGCAACGAAGGGGAGGGAGATGGCTTACAGTTGCTGGACTTGTCAATGAGCGTGCGTTCGGATGCAGGGGCGACTAGACTCCCTTCGCCACAGACGACACACGACATGACCTCGCCGGCGGAACTTCACTCAGGCTTCTCGAGAATGAAACGGAAGGACACGCACCTGTCCGTAAGATCTGATTGACAGATGCTCAGCCCTCGAGCGTGGCCGCCGAGACCACGAGGCTCGAGGTGATGCCAAAGAGAGGTGAGAGGTTTCGATGCGTACACGACGCACGCGCAACGTTGCCCTTCCATTGCAAGGGCTGGGTGCTACGGCCTGATTCCTGGCTCGATTTCCCAACAGGACTGTAATGTCGGCGAGTCGTCAAAATTGTGCCGAAAAAAAGACACGCAATCGCAAAGATCCAGGAAGCGACTTCTGGGTGCTGTGTGCACACCATAGTACGAAATCTAGTCGGAGCTGACTGTGCTGGATCCTGGCCGATCACTATGGCCCGGCGGCTTTGTTACGAGGGCTGTCACTGGCCGCGTCCGATATCGCAGACCCGCAGACGAAGCCTACAGTGCCGAGATACCCATCGCTGTCGATGGAGTCTAGGTGCGGGAAGTCGTGAGCAAAGCGGCAGTTTGAGACGGCGTACCTAGTACACGCGTTAACTAACCACATTTTGGTATGTCTGGATGGATTGGCCAGGCTACCGTAATACTGACAAATGGCTTACTCGAGATGTACGCCAGGAGGTTGACTCGCCTCGGAGCGCGGAGTAGCTCTCAGCAGGGCGGAATGGCGACTCTTGAGGAAGCAGCCGATCAGTGGCAGGTTGTTTAGACCTGCGCAGGACACAGACTATGGTGAGACAGGGCTTTTAGGGGAAGGGTTCGATCAGCTAGGAGGGGCTGCAGCAGCGGATAGCGGCTGGCCAGTCGGGGGTGGAGTGGCGCGACCACACTTTCGTGCGCCGCCGTCGGCCCGTCGCGTCTGAATCAACTACGTCCAAGTCTTCATCAACGACGAAGGCAAACCAGCGAACATCCCGGACTACGCGACTATCATCACGCAGTGTTTCGACCAGGGTCCCCGGCAGACTACCGCTACCAACATCAGCGGGGTGCGCATCGCCGTCGACATCGGCGACATCCATGACTGAGACCATGACACAGCGATTTGTCGCGCAGTACCTTCGGGCCAATAACAAGCATGACGTGCGTGCCCCCCGCGTTTACCTCGCCTTCACGTGGGCGGCTTCGGTTACATCGTCAGCGAGTTCATCGACGGGTGGGTGTGTGACAACTCCGATACTGCCCTCGTCGCCGCCGCTGTACAGGCCCTCATCGCCATCCCGAGCCCCAACTCGAGGCATGGGCCTGTCGGAGGAGGCCTGATCGAGCACCCCTTCTTCGTCGACCGAACGTCCTCCATCCAGTATGAGTCCGTCGAGGAGCTAGAGGACCATGTGAACGGGGTAAGTCTTCTCTCTTGTCTTGCCTCGCCTTGTCCCTCTCGCACCTTGGCTGCTGGCCCGATGATAACTCTTGACACAGATTCTCTCCGTCACCGGCAAAAAGGGGTGTGTTCGTCTCCGCGACGAGGTCATCAACTACGGTCTGTGCCTTTGCGTATCGGACTTGAAGCTCGTCAACTTCATGAGAGACAAGGATGGCAGGATTGTGGCCGTGGATTACGGCGGCTACTACTTCCTGTTGCCCTCCTTCGCCTTGGCGCTGAGATACAGGGCTTTCGCACACGAGCTTTCCGCCATTCTTCAGTATCCACCGTGTCAAGATGATACCAAAGCATTGGTGAGCGCGTCCTGCGCACTAGCTCCGTTCTCCAGCAACAATCTCGGTGAACATATCTCCTTGCTTTCTCTTCTGTTATTTCTTTCTTTCTTTTTTGCCTTCGCCCCCTTGCAAGAACACCGAGCTGACTATACTGCACAGGCGTTCCGAAACGTCTCCAGTCCAGGCTTCATGACTGAACGCGGCGCACAAGCCTTCGCGCGACCAGTCACACTTCCGTGTGCCGTCGCGTCAACCGTTGCACGCTTCGCGATGACGCAGCATGGCTGATAGCTCCCTGTGTCGATTGCCTCCGTTCCATGGCGAGTGTGTATGTAGAAGGGCCTCCTTCTAGTCACTTCCGCAATTGCTACATTCCCGACGTTTCGATGTGCTGTGACTATGCAGCCCCTTGGTGATCTGGCATGGTCATAAGCTACCGAACGCTACCCATTTCCCATCTCGGATCCGTCCATCTAACTTCTGGAGATACGCTATATCCGCTTCGCTGCTTCCATTCTCTCGAACGCGTGCAAGCTCGCATCGGATGTCCTCGACGCTATTCGACTTGTACATATCCGGGTCTTCGTTGTGCAGTCGTCGGCCGGGACGCGGGTGTGCCACATACCACCCGCTTCTGTCCCGCACTTCGGATGTGTCATTTGGAGATACACGGAGCGCTTGGGTGAGAAAAATCAGTGTTCACTCATCCGCAAGACTCAGATTCGCCGTGTTCTGATTCCAGTCGAGGTCGCACAGCCTCTACTCTGGACGTCACTGTACGCTGCACATTTCGAGCTACAAATTCTAGATTCCACGGATGCAGTGCAATTTATATGCGAGGTTCACCATAGTTGACCCCCGAAGACCCTGCACTTCGTCATTTCTTTCCATGTCCGTGCGCCCTCTGGCCGGATCGCCTGTTCCTCTTATGACTGAAAGCTCGAATCTTCTGTACGTCCACGGACAGTCCGAGATCTTCGTAGACTTCGGTGTCGAACCGGTGCGTTGATCCTCGTCGTGTTACTCACCTCCACAGCCTCGACCGGTCGCTCTTCGCAGCTTTGCCTTTTTTATTGCACGGCACATCCCGACGTCTTCCGCACCCGCCACTTGTCTCGCAGCTGCATCTCCTTTTTCGCGCTCTGGTGTCCTCATAGCATCACGGCAACGTATATCCGCGCACCCCAACGGCGGCGATCCGTGCTGTCAGGAACGCATGCCCGACTTCCGCCTCTCGATTCGGATAGTCTCACTCTTGTGGACGTCACTCCGCCGTTGCCACGGCGAATCCGAACAAGACGGCGACGTCTCTCGGTCTGCGCCCTTCCGGATCCGGACAGCAGCGCTGTGCAAATACTCCCTGTATAGCGTTCGTGTACGTGTTGCGGTCAGCACCCGGCACGCACCTCTTCGCACACGGCGCACGGCGCACGGATCCATCCAGAAGAGACCGCTCAGCGTCCACGCGTGCCCCCGTTCCTGGGCGCGCGCACGAGCGCCACAGCCATCATCAGAAGACAGAAGCGCAGTGGAGCGCGGGCAGTTTAGCTTTGGGGCACTCGGACGGACGCCCCGCCGCGGTGTGGAGTGAGCAAGTGGGCGAGTACTTACTAAAGTGTTGAAGCGTCCGACACAGGCCTGGGGTCATCGATCAGCCGCAGGCCCCGTCTGACCCGCTCCACCTCCCCGTGGCCAGTGCCCTGTGTTCCGCGATGCACGAATGCAAGACGGGCTCCGGAGCGATGCATGGACGGCGCGGAGCATACATATAAATAATCGTGGGGGTTCGTACATACGTAGTGGAGGTCCATGGCGAGAATTCGCGACAAACGGGGAACGTTGAGTAACTGTAACGACTTCGACACGGCGCGATGTCGACGAGCTCGAGGGCCGGGCCCGACGAATGCAAATTTGTACACGAGTTACGGTAGATGTGTATGATGCGACGACTGTGCGACAACAGGAAGTAATACGGCCCAAGGCGCAGATAAGTAGGTAAGCAGCTGCGTGCAGCAGGCACAAAGCCTGCGATGTATGTGTGTGGATCGATGCACCAGGGCATTGGGCATGGGCGGTGCAAGGGCGAGAGGAATTCGAAAGTGTCCGTATGTACGTCACGTACGGGCGAGACGCCAACGCAAGATGTAAGTACAGCGGAAGCGGACGAGGCGCGGTCTAGAACGTCCATTCGAACAACAAAGGAGTGGAAGGCGAAGAGAACGCGAGCACGGACACAGGACCAGGCCCAGCGGGCAGGCTACAGAGCACCACGCAGGCGAGAGTGGGTATGTGGAGTGACAGGGCGTAGCAGGGGATGGATAGCAGCAGCAGCAGCAGTCAGTATGTACTATTCGAGACACGGTGAGGAGATGACAGTTCGGCCGAGGCTCTACGGTGCCCGGCATTTAGTATTAGCAACAACAGTGAGTCCATAGCGCGTTTTTCGTCGTCAGTCGTAAGTGTATGCGCGCTCTGGGGGGGGGGGGGGAGGGGAGCGGCACAGGGGCATGTACAGCGCACAGGCGGGCGGGGGTCCGGCGCGGGGGCGCTCAGCATCCGCCGAGCTTCCACATCTTCACAGAGTCACTGCAGCGCACACGCAAGTGAGCAGAGACGTCGAGGAGAAGACAGACGAAAGGAAAGAGCACGCACACCCTGAACGCGCGGTCGCTGTCGTCCGACGGCCACGTCGCGCTCCACGTGCCCTGCGCCTCGGCGAACTCGCGCATCGCAGTCCCGGACGTGTCGTACCACGGCTTCCCGCCGACGTTGTCCGGGAACCACCCGCTCGTCCCGCCCGCGGCGACGTCCAGGATCAGGTAGAAGTCTGCGCGCACACCCACCCATCAGCACTCAACGGCACACATCACGGGGGCGGCTGCTCACTTTGGTCGAACGGCGCAGAGGCGCCTCCGCCGGCATTGGACCAGATGTCCTCGACGACGACCTCCGTCGCGCTCCCGTTCTGCGCGGTGGCGGGGTACCCGCCGCGCGTCCAGAAGCTCTTGCCGCCCTTGCCGGCGACGCGCAGCTGCAGCATGTCCTGCGGCGCGCGTCAGCCCCGCACAGACACACAGACACACACAGGACGGAACAAAGCGGCACTCACATGGATGCGCGAGTCGACGGAGAGGCGGACCCAGTCGGGCGTCCACTCGAGCATGTACGTGTGGAACTCGTCCGCGTACGTCGCGTGCTTCATGCTCCACCAGCCGAAGATCTGCGTGATGAGCGTGTCGAGCGGGCCGTAGTTGAGCGACGAGCGGACGTAGTTCACGCCCTGCGCGCCGTACGTCGGGTCGTTCCCGCGCGCCTCCATCAGCTGTGCCGAGTGCGCCGTCAGCGCCGCGCGTCAGTGAGGAGCAAGGGAGGGCGTGTACGCACGTCGATCTCGCCGCTGAGCGGCCACACGCCGTACTTGTTCTCGACGGGCAGCATCCAGATGGCGGGCCAGAGCCAGTCGCCGCGCGGGAGCTTGGCGCGCACCTCGACGCGGCCGTACTGGATGCTGTACGACTTCTGCGTGCTGATGCGCGCGGACTGCACGGGGTTGACGACGATGCCGGAGTCGTTGGACGACGTCACGGAGCACGCGGTCTGCGCGAGGGCACGTGTCAGCGACAGCGCGAGGCGATGGTGATCGCGCGTACCTGGTTGGCAGTGGTGCAGCCGTCGAGGCTGTACGTGTATCCGTCGAACAGGGAGCCCTCGCCGATCTCGTCCGAGGTGAGCGTCGGCATGATGTAGAGCTCGCCGTTGTTCACGTAGAGGTTCTTCGACTTGGTCGTCGTCATCTGGAACTCGCCGTTGCTGCAGCCCGCATCAGCATCAGCACCTGCGCCGCGCGACAGCCACGGCACACACGTACCCAAAGCCGCCCAGCTCGACGTCCGCGGTCCACGTATTCGTCATATCGAGGCTGTCGAACTCCTCGTCGAGCACCTGGCACAGGTCGCCGTCCTTGAGCAGCAGCACGCTCGTCCAGCCAAAGTAGATATACACCGCGGCGCCCGCGATGCCGATGAACATGAACAGGAACGTGAGCCACCACGACACGCGCCCGTTCTTGTCCTTCTCGAGCAGCCACGGCTTGTCCTCCTTGCCCAGCTTCTCCGGGAGGAAGTGCGACGGCATCGGCGGGCGCGCCTTGCGCAGGTGCGCGTGGATGTCGTACCCATACGTCGGCGTCTGCGTGCCCGAGAGCCCGGTGAAGCTCGCGGACGCGGGCGGGTAGGGGTACGGGAACGACGGCGGGGACCAGAGCGACGAGCCGGGGCGCGACGCGGGCGACAGGAACGGCGCGCGCATCGTGATGTTCGGGTTCGACGCCTTGCGCGGCAGCCCGTGCTCTGCGCCGGGCGCGTCAGATACCGGGGCGTGTGCGACGGGCACAGGGAAGGACGCACCGTTGTAGCCCTGGATGGACATGGCGCCCGCGGCGCTCTCGCGGTAGAGCTGGCTCTGGCTCGGGCTGTGCGGGAGCGAGGGCGACTCCCGGCCGTCCCGCACGCTCCCGCCGCCCTCCATGAACGGCGCGTACGGGCGCCCCAGCTCCTCTATGTCGCTGCCCGCGCGCACGAGACCGTACCCCGCGGGGTACGTCGTGCCCGCCGAGGAATTGGGCGGCGAGAGTACGCCGGCGCCGGGGACGAGCGGGGTCGCCGAGGGCTGCGAGCGGAGACGCAGGCTCTCGAGCGAGCTGCGGCGGGCCATGCCGGGGACGTGCGTGCCGGGGTCGGGGTTTCCGGGGTGCGACTGGAAGGGGAAGGAGAATGCGGACGGCGGGGAACGCACGGAGACGTCTGTGAAGGGATTTGCGCCCTCCTCCGCAACGGGCGTGGGCGACATTTGCTCGTCGCCCTCCTCCGCGCTCGCGCCGGAAGCGGCGGTGTATTCGTTTGCCATGCTCGAGCGGCGGCGGTGGTTGCGGGCGCGCACTGCAGGGTGTGAGGCGGGGCCCGGGACGGGAGCTGGGACGGGGCCCGCAGCGGCGAAGGATGGCGGACGCACACCGCGAGCGCCGACGCCGGCCAGACCCGCAGAGTTGTCGGAGTCGCTGCCGGGCTCGGCGTCTGGCGCGGAGGAGCTCGCGCCCGAGGAAGCAGACCAGGAGCGACGGTTGTCGTGGAAAAGCGGACGCGGCGGGGCGAGCGGGGACGCGGAAGGCTGGAGGTTCGCAGAGCCCTCGGGACCGGGTTCGGACTCGCTATCCCGGCGGGAGCGAGTGCGCGCGCGCAGAAAGGTCTGTGCGATGGGCGTGTTTGCGGTGGTGGGCGATCTGGGGGGAGAAGTCAGATGGTCCTCCTCGCTCGAAGAGCTCGCGGGAAGGGTGCTCGAGCGGTTGGCGTGTGCATGGGTGTGCGAGGGCGTCGGGGCGGCTGGAAGAGAGCGGTATGCGTCTGCGCTGGAGTAGGCAGCCCGCGGTGCCGAGTCTCGCCTGCGAAAGGCCATTGCAGCGGACGGGGAAGTGAGAACGCTGGGTGCTGCGGCAGTGGAAGAGAGCGAGGGAGCTGCAGAACGCTTCCGTCAAAAGGGGGAGGATGGAGGGAGGAGGAGAGGAGGATAAAAAAGGCCTGGGCGTGTTCGGAGAGCGAGAGAAGAACACGAGGAGGAGGACCGGCCTGGTTTGGAGGAGGACTTCATTTTCACTGCGCGCGATAAGCCAAAACTGATCGGACACACTGAGCGGCCGTGGTTTGCCGTGGCCGTCGCGTAGATACAGCGTCCGCTATCGTCCACAGGGTCCCCCGGGTCCGCATCACTCGCATGCCTCCCCAGATCCATCGCGGCGATACCCTCCCTCGGCTTGCGCTCCGACGTCTTCCCTGCAATGGGCATTCCATGCTCGATGAAACAAGTTGCGGTGCGCGAACTGCACGTTCGGTTGTGCGCTGACGTCGCGCTCGTCAACCATACAATTGCTTTCGTAAAACTCCCACGCCGGCGTCTCCTACAGCGCAGTTATCGCACCGACAACGGCCGTTGCTGGTGGCACTAGCTTAGATTAGGACCATCTTGTATCGCAACGGAGATGGCGTAAAACCGTATCGCTGTTCGCGTTGGTCTGCACTTTCGTTGACAGGAACCGCTGGCCGGAATTGTCAATGTCGGTGCCGCATCGGGCGCTTCTCGGGCGCATCAATATTATCGATCATTCCTCTCGACCCTAATACGACGGCTATGCGATGACTTCGATGCATGACGTCAGTCTTGACCTGCAAATCCCTGCGGATCGTGCGCGTGTGAGGATGCTGAACCAGCGAGAGAGGTGCAGCAGGACTGCGAAATGGCCCGGGCAAGGATGCTGTACGGTGTGTCTTTGGTGATGGCGTGCCTTGGAAGGCTGGAGGACCAATAATAGGCGCAGGCGGACGCGATGGTGATGACGCGGAGATGACGCATCGGGTACAGCGTCTTCTGTTTAATCAGAGTCCGAGGAGGGGATTTCACACCGTAGGCAAGAGAGGAGCATGATCGATATGCATGATCAGCTGCTGGTGTGCACAACTGGCGTGGAGTGCACTCGTCGCCAGGAAACAGTGTGGCACACGCACGACTGACAGCACAGGGACGTCATGCAGCGGTGCTCGGGGGCCGTCGCGGGGAGGACGAGAGAGACGGGCGCTACGAGTAGGGTTAGCTGCGATAAGGGGCGTGGCGTGCCGCATATGGTCTTGCCTCTTTTGCATTTTACGCCCTTGCGCTCCACTTTCTAGTTCGTCGTGTCCGGATCCCTCCTTCTTTTGCCTCCTCCTCCACGCCGCTCGCCTCCTCCTCCTCCTCCTCCTCCCGCCTTTTTCTCCTGCCAGTTCAGCGCCGCAGCTGAACTCACTCCAGGAAGGCGCCCCCAATGGACTACGACCGCTACGATGCCATCCTCCACCACATATTCAAGCAGACCCAGGGCGACGCCTGGTTCCGCCCAAACGAGGACACCCTCAGCGCCGGTGTCGCCCTCCGCATTGAGAATGGCCCCGAGTACCGCGTATTTCCCTACGAGAACCTCGCCCTTGAGCCTTTCGAAGCAGCCGTCGCCGCCCTCAACCCCGCCGTCGCCGTAAAGGTTCGCAGTGCCGCAGTCCATGCAGCCCTTGCGGAAGTGTGAGTCGTCTTTGTCTGTGCTGTGCTGTCTGTCCTGCGCTTTCGTGCGCATGCACCGTGCGGTGGGCTTATCGCGCACCCGTCTCATCCATTTCCGCGCCCGCTGTGCTGACGCATGCTTGCGCTCACAGAGGCCCGGACGACCGCTCGATCTATGTCGACGCGAACACGCGCATCCAGATCCTCGAGACGATGATGGACCTCCCCACTGCCGACAAGGAGCAGAGCGCCGCCTTCATCGTGAGTCTCGCCCCCTCTCGCCTCCGTCCTTCCGGTCTCCGATCGCCCGCCGTCCTTCTGGTCATGCTTGCAAATTCTGTTCCGTGACGCTCTCGCACCCGGCTCCGTGGGCTTCTGCCTCGCTGCACCAACTCGTGCCGGCGGATTCAGACGCGCCTTCTATCAATTTTCGTGCACTTCTAATCCTTCCGCTTCCTTGCGAACCGCCGTGCTATTTCCCCTCACTTTCCTTTTCATGCATCTTCCCCAAGTGCGCCGCCATGCGCAAGTGTGATACGGTTCCCGCTGCGGGGACGTATCTCCGCTCGTGCAGGCGGGCCTCGTCCGGGTCTCTTCGCACGGTCACGCGGGGGCGGGCTGCGCTTCCCGCCGTTTTCCCTATTTTTGCTAGGGCAGTGCTTGTGCTTTTTTTGGATCGGTCTGCGGCGCGGTGTGCGCCTGGGGTCCCTCCTTCCGTGCGTCGTTGTTCGGGTCAGTCGTGCCTATCACCTCGGGCGGGTAGGCGGCAGGCAGCTTGCTTGCCGTGATTACGGACCTTGACGATTACAAGGAGCGCGGACAGTGCGCCGTGTGTCATGAACCGCGTTGGGATATGATGTGCCTGGTTGAAGGGGTTCTATCGCCGCTGATCTTGTGATGTTTGTTGGGCGGATGTGAAGTGGTCGTTTGGCTGTGTAGAGCTTCGGTGGGTTCGACGGCGAGTGCTTCAGCCGTGGGCCCCATGTAGTTTTTCCTAGCTTGGGTGGTCTGCAGACGGTATCGGAACGGCGTGTATGCGCGTCCAGGCCGCCTTGAGGAAGGATCGTAATCAGCGCGAGTGCAACGTGCGCACCTCGTCGATGTATGCGTCCGTCCAGCCGTCGAGCACTCTCCGCATCTCGAATCCCTTTTTCCCGCATACATGCACTTGTACTGACTCTTTCGCGCACAGCGCGACGAACGTGTCCTCATCATCTGGTCAGAGAACATCGACAGCATCATCCCAACATCCCAGGACTTCGAGGAGCGCCTCATAAAGCTCCTCTGGCGCTCGCGCCCCAACGCTCCCGCGACAGCGAGCCACCCCACCAGCGCGAGCTCGCACCCCGCCAGCATCAATGGTGCGCACTCCCCCGCCCTATCTTTGCATTCGCGTCGTGCAGCGCTAATAGGCGGCATTGTGATGCGCAGGCTCCGTGGAGGGCAACTCGCTGATGCACGTCAACTCGCGGCTGTCTGCGTCGCGGCGGTACAGCTCGCTCCCGCCCCCACCAGGCACACCGCGGTTCCTCCCTGGCACGCCGCGCGGCATGGACGCGCTCAGTGAGGTGGGTTGACTGGATACGCAGTGATTGAAAGACCATTGCTGATGTCTCGTGATGTTGTGCTTGTGTTTACGTTTGTGCTCTAGGATCTCTTCCAAGATGACGTCGAGAAGGGTGTTGGCGTCGAGGAGAAGGACGCCGCGAAGACGGTCACGAAGCGGTGGGTTTCGCGCTGCGAGCGATGTGCAAGTGCTGACGTGTGTGCTTGGTACTTGGCAGGACATGGTGGGGCGGCAAGAAGACCGTCGTGGTCGACACCGCCGAGAGCATGTACGGGGAGAGCGACGAGCCCACGCCGCGCCCGGTCATGTTCTACGCCCCGGTCTACAACGGATTCGCTGCGGGTCTTTCGTGCTGTGCGTTTTGCCATATTGTCGCTGTCGTCGACGGTGGGCACTGACGGGCGTGCCGCAGTCTTCATCGGCAACGGTATCGACATTTTGCTGCAGGAGATGCAGCTTGACCAGACCTATACGCGCTTCGCGCTCTGCGTGACCATTCCGCTGCTCTTCGCGGTCTCCTTGGTGCGTCCGCGATGCATTCCTGCCGCTGCCGTTGCAGGGTGTTGATGCTGTGGCTGTGCAGTTCTTTGCGCTGCAGATAGTGCAGAATCTCTCGATGGCGATCGGGCCCATCGCACAGTTCCACCAGAACTCGAAGTACTACTCTGCCATCAAGCCCCGCCCGAACAAGATTGTCGACAACAACCTGCCACATATCACGATCCAGGTGCGCGTTTCGCGTTTTCTGCGTGCTCGGCGGACGCTCACCATTTCGCGATGTTAGATGCCTGTGTACAAGGAAAGCCTGGATACGGTGTTGGCGCCCTCCATCGAGTCCCTCAAAAAGGCCATGCAGACATACGCTCGCCAGGGCGGTACGTCCACCATCTTCGTCAACGACGACGGTCTCCGTGTACGCACCGCTATACCCGTAGCCTCTATAATTGGTCACTGACCTTTTGTGCTTTCGACCGCAGTTGCTCTCCGTCGAGGACCGCGATACGCGCATTGCGTACTACGCGAACCACGGTGTTGGCTGGGTCGCACGCCCGAAGCACGACCCGTCTCCGGATGGCTTCAAGCGCGCGGGCCGCTTCAAGAAGGCGTCGAACATGAACTACGGCCTCGCGCTCTCGCTGCGCGCCGAGCGGCACCTGCTCGCGCTGCAGGAGAGGGAGAAGGAGCGACCGCCCCGCGCGACGCGCGGCAGCGTCGCCACGGCCAACAGCGACGTGCGCGAGGAACTGCGCTACGGAATGCAGTACCAGCAGCACGACGGCGAGGACCAGGCGGCGCTCAACCAGCGCATGCGCGAGTCGGGCGACCTCGAGAACGAGGACAAGGGCGACGAGTGGGACGACCTGGAGGAGCAGGCGCTGCAGCTGGCGATCGACGAGACGTATGAGAAGAGCGGGCGCCGGTTCCGGCCGTGGGCGGCCAACGGGCGTGCGTGCCGGGTCGGCGAGATCATCCTGATCGTGGACTCGGATACTATCGTGCCAGAGGTGCGTGCGAGTGCGAGAGGGGGTGGCTGCGGTGGGCGCGGTGGGTGCTGATTATATGTGTGTTGTGCACAGGACTGTCTGCGGGACGCTGCGCGAGAGATGGCCGAGTGCCCCGAGGTCGGGATCATCCAGCACGAGTCTGGTGAGCGAGCTGCCCGCGTGTGGCCGTGCGCGCTGGTGTGCTGTGTGCTGACTGATACTGGGGCGTCACAGATGTCATGCAGGTGGCGCACCACTACTTTGAGAACGGCATTGCGTACTTCACGCGGCGTGTGAACCGCTCGATCTCGTTCAGTGCGTGTCTTTCCCCGCGCCGGCGCATTGCGTTTGAGTGTGCTGATGTGTTTGGCGCGCCGCAGCTTGTGCGAATGGGGAGGTCGCGCCGTTCGTGGGGCACAATGCGTTCATGCGCTGGAAGGCCGTGCAGGACGCCGCGTTCATCGACCCGGCCGACGGCGAGGAGAAGATCTGGTCCGAGTCGAACGTGTCGGAGGATTTCGACATGGCGCTGCGGCTGCAGATGCGCGGGTACACCATCCGCTGGTCGACGTACTCCAAGGGCGGCTTCAAGGAAGGTGTCTCGCTCACCGTTGACGACGAGCTGAATCGCTGGCAGAAGTATGCGTATGGTGCGTATTTGACGGGCTTGCGCGAGGTGTGTGGAGCTGATGTGTGGGTTGTGCAGGTTGTAGCGAGCTGTTGTTCAACCCGATCGCTCAGTGGTGGCGTCGAGGCCCAATTGCCCACCAGATCCACCGCTTCATCTGGTCCAGTGCTCCGTTGCATTACAAGTTCTCGATGATGGCGTACATGTTCTCGTACTGTGAGTTTATCATGGATTCGTCTTACATGGGGTCAACGGCTAACAGGATGCGCAGATGGTATTGCCGGCTCTATTACAATTGGTATTATCAACTACGTGATGCTTGGCTTCGAGTTCCCCGTCGACGGCTTCTACATGCACTCGTTCGAAATCTGGCTGGCGACGACGGTCGTGTTCTTCGGCTCGGGTAACATCGGCTTCACGCTGCTGCAGTACCGGTTAGGCGAGGAAGGCTTCGTGAGCAGTTTCGCGTCCCCGTCGGCCGAGTGCGTGCACTGATCCAGATGCACAGTTCTGGGCCTTGTTCACGAATTTCATGTGGATTCCGTTCTTGTGAGTGCCCCTCCCGAATGTGTGCATCCGAGCACGGCCTGACTGCCTACCACTCTCCCTCAGCTTCTTCTTCTTCGGTGGTCTCTCCATTCATCTGTCCATCTCGGTACTCGCACACTTGTTCTCGTACAACATCACCTGGGGTGCGACCAAGAAGGAAGTCGAGCGGTCAAATTTCTTCAAGGAGGTTCCGAAGATCTTGAAGCGGTGAGTCGCATGATCTGATTCGAGGTGTAACGCGTTTGAGCTGAATATCTTCGCTTCAGGTTCTGGTTCGCATGGGCCGTTTGCTTTGCCATCCTCGCTGGCATGATCATCTGCGCAACAACTCTGGTCCCCGTCGCGTGGCGAGTAGACGGAGGAGGTTGGGCGGTGATCTTCCCGCTCGCCCTCATCTGTGGTTGCCACATCCTGTTCCCCGTGCGTGCGATTGCCCTCTACATGTCTGTTCCGACTGACACTCTGTTTCTATAGGTCGTGCTCAATCCATGGCTCATGATCTTCTCGTACTGACCGCGTCCTCCCGTATATAGCATCTCATCTCATCTCGGTTGTATACCACCCCGCATATACCACCACGCACGGACACAGACTCTACTACGATGGACTATCCCCACGCTCCCTTGTGTGCTTCTACCCGTTATTAGTAGTAGCGTCCGTTCCTTGCTGTGGTGTATTCTTGTGCGTCTCCCGCTGCTCTCTCTGTTGTCCCGCCGCCTGGCGGCCTACCTGTTGATTGTATCGACTGCCATGTCTAGAGCAGTGATGTCGCACCACGGACTTGTTTGCTACCTGCTTCATCCTGCACTCACGAATAGAACTCTTCATCGTATAGCACAGCGTTTACTTACCTATCCGTACTTACCTCTCCAACTCATCCAGCAACGCCGGTTGCCTTGCTCTATATTATGTTCGATCTTGGGAGTGGATCTGCGCGGTGCGATGCCCGTATGACATATGCATTTGTTATTGGATTATTGAATGGTGATGTGGGCCCAGAGGCATGTTCAGAGGAACCTGCTGTTGGCTTCCGATCTTGTCATACATTATACTAGCTGGATAGTGGGGGGATCAAACACAACAATATCCGGACAAACTGCAAACGGAAAATATACGGGTATGCGTAACACCAAGATATCCTGCCTACATCGTCACGAAATACAATGACACCGCCTTCGGCGCACCGTGCCGCTCCAGACTCAGCGCAGCCCACCTATGTCCCGCTCGTCATTGAGACTCGTCGAATACTGTCCCTGCCCATAGCCAGTCCGCCGCGGCGACGTCTCGTCGTCCGCCTTCGCGGGAGAGTTGACGTACGCAGAGATGTAGTCGTACTCCTCCCCCTCCTCCTCGGCATGTTCGCCCGACGGCCGCCCAGACGACGCCGAGGTGCGGCTGCCCCCATTCTGCGGCTGCGCAGACGCAGAGCGGTACCGCTGGTCCGGCCCCGACCCATCCACGCCCCCGGAACCCGGCGGCGGCGACGACGCCATGCGCGGCGTCGACGGCGGGTACGGCGAGGACGGCAGCGCCCGTTTCTTCACCTGCAGCGGACCGGTGTCTGCTGAAGGCGGGCTGTCCAGCGCCGGTGTGCTCGCGTTGCGCATCTGCACCCGCCGGAACGCAGCGGCGGAGATGGTGCGAGTCCCGCCCGCGGTGGGTGTGCTGACGGATGTGCCCGATCCTCTTGCGGCGGCCGGGAGGCTGTACATGGATGTCGAGATGACAGGCGAGGCGACAGAGTCGGGAGGCGTGCGGTACGGCGTGCCGTTGGATACGGCAGAAGGTGACGGTGACGGTGGCGAGCGTAGGTTGCTGCCGGCTCGCACATCTCCGCCAGCTCGCGACGCGGAGGACGAGATAGACGTCGCATGGTCACCACTGGACGTTGGCGATGTGGGGGACACCAGCGAGCGATCACGTTCTCGCATGTACAGAGAGCTGCCGCCGGGGTTCATCGGCGGAGTGGAGATCGCTACATTCGGGCGCGGAGAGACGGAGCGCTGGGAGAAAGGTGCCTGAGGAGGGGCGAGGGGCGAAGGCGATCGATCGACAGACGCAGGAGCTACTTTAGGGGAGCTGAACATTAATGCATCCAATTCGCGCGAGACCTCGCGTGCAGCTGCAGCATTGAGGGATCTGTCGTCGCTGCCAGGTGTCGGCAAGCGAGGAGGTATTGAATCGGTGGAAGGTTCTGGTTGCCGCTGCGGCTGTGGAGCAGCGATATTTGCGGGAGGTGATTGTGATACTACAGAGGCACAGTTCAGCAGGGCAAAAAATGGCACCGAGGAATGATGAACTTACCTCCAGGCGTGCCTACTTCGGTAGACTCCTGTGCGTGTCCATTACGCTCCGGCGTTTCTGTTTCAGGTGTATTGCTGGAATCCTCGAACCTGACACGCCGATCTCCGTCTTCTCCCGCACCGGGCGAAACATCCGACTCATCTGCACTGTACGCCAGCCGCACCTCATCCTGGTCCTCCGGCATCTGACTGCCACCAGCCACCCCTCCACGCTCGTCTAACATATGTCCGCTCCAGCTCCCGCCCTGCGGCGGCTGCGCAGGCGCAGCGCCCGGCGGCAGGCCAGCGAGCGGCTCGTACATCGGCGGCGGCTCATACGACCGCTGTGAGCTGATGCTGCCATGCTTCGTGTCCCCCGGCATGTCAAGCACCGATCGCAGAGCGTGCGACGCGCCGCTACCGTCCGGCGCTGTCCACTGTGTACCGAGCGCCTGCGCGACGCTCGACGAAAAATCGTCCTGCGGCTGCGCGACCTCGAGCGATGGCACACGGTCGCCCTCCACCATCGGCGGAGCGTACGCACCGTTGGGCGGGACGCCCGCGGTGGACAGCGGCCGCGCGCCGATCGGGCGGTGGGGGAAGGTTGAGAAGCGTCCGCCGTGCGCGCCCGAGAAACGCTCGCGCTCGTCCGGGGAGCGTGCGGAGGCGACGACGCGCGGAGAGTATTGGCCTGTGAGCATGCCGAACTCGCTGCCGTCGCCAGCGGTAGGCATGGAAAGCGTCGGCGACGACGGGGCGTCGGGGCCGTAGCCGGCAGTGTAGCCGGTAGTGAGGGGCGAGCTGAAGCGTGATGACGTTGAGGGTGGGCGCTCCGTGAGGGGCACCGAGGACATTGACATGGAGCCGGGGCGCGAGCGCGTTATTACTTCGCCTGGGAGAGGGTACTCGACATAGCCGAATGGCTTGTTCTGCTGCGGCGATGCTGCTGGAGGCAGCTCGAATCCTGCGAGTGGGCGGATGGGCCGCTCCAAGGGATTGTGACTGGGATCGGAGGAGAAGAAGATCTCGTTCACGGCGCGCTGGCCTGTCGCGACGAGGTATTCGGTACGGGCATGGCCCGCGTAGGCAGCACGGGGCAGGCCAGGGTCCGTATGATCCAGGGGGATTTCCTGACATACTCTCCACATCAGAAAAAGGCGAACGACGCAAGCATTAGAGGTACGCACCGCGATAACGAGCTTCCCGAGGTCGCCGACGATCTGCACGGGGGTCAATGATCACACACAGCGCACGCGCACAGGACTGCACGCACGACGCCTCGCTGCGCACACTCCAGCAGCCCGCCGAACTTGATCCCCATCCACGAGCGCGCGGTCGAGCGTTTGTAGTCGCCCAGGCTCGCCTCCTCCGCCATGATGTCCGTGTCCATGATGCGGATGTCGTCGCGCAGCCGATCGAGCTGCGACGTTTGCTCCTGCATGTTCTTGTTGTCCGGCCGCATCTTGCTCAGCTTCTTTTCGGCCGCGTCTGCCTTGGCCGCGAGCTGCCGCCGGCGCCGACGCAGCTCGTCGTAGCCCTCCTCGCGCGAGCGCAGGGACTTCATCTGCTCCCGGACGGTAATCTCGTGGTTTGCAAAGGCAGAGAGGGCGGCTGCATAGTGAAGATACAAGGCAGTCGATGCGGAAAGAGTGTCCTGCGGCAAAGCTTTGCGTCAGTCGGTCAGATTCAGGACGGTCGTGTGAGCATGCGGTTCGGTTCCGGGATGCGCATACACCGTTCTCGTTCTGGTCCGATGGAGCAATACCAGTACCATAAGACCGGAGACCGCACCTGGACCCGGAACGACAGAGCCAGCCCAGATCCAAGCGGGTATCCAGACGACATGCTAGGTGAGAAAACGCAGGCATCGGTGCCGTCAGGGAAAATGCCACTGCAAAATCCGTAAACACATCAGGACGTTGACCTGAATACGTTAGGATCCGCATAAACCACAAGACAGGCGACACGACCCCCAGAACGGCTCTTGGCACAGGGGATACACGCCCGATCCCTGACAAGACATAACCTCATACCGAAGAATCGTGCAGTGGACTTTGATCTGAATAACCGAAAACATCTGATACTCACCCCAAGATCGTCGCCCTCACCGAGTCCCCACACCTTCAACGCGTCGGACGCCTTCGTGATGTCGACGCTCAGGCGCTGCAACCTGTCGGAACTCACGTCAGTTCGTCGATGACTACACGCCCGCTGCATCGGGTTCAAGCGGTGCGAGGAATTATACGCACGAGTTGAGCACCGCCTTCTCCGCGGTGATGAGGTCCTGCAGCGGTCGCAGGTCCTTATTGCCCGCAAGCGCGGGCATCGTCGAGTTGTGCGCGATCTTTGTCGCTGCCGTTCGGAACATGGCCATGGTGGTCGGAAGTGTGCGGTATTTCGGAGAGAAACGTGATTTGGGGGTGTGTATGCAGTGCACTGCTCGTGGCTGTGTGCGGCGCAAGTGGAGTTATGGTGATGCCTTCAAACACGACAAGTATGTTGGTTGGTGCAGGGTTATAGGGTCATCGCAGTATCCAACTCAAGAGGCAGAGGGTCCTCGGCCGGGATGAGATGGACGGCACGGCACAAGTTGAGAGTGCGGCATGATTCGGACGTCACACGCCGGAATATCCTCACATCTGCCTCTACTTCCAAGATCGCATGGCACATACTTACGGATGGGCGTAAAAGCAATGCTACAACTGTATCATCTGTCTCTTTCTCCTTCCCCCTCACAAAAATTTTGGTGAGATCCAGAATAAATGCATTGTTGCGCACAACACGATCGCGATCGCCTACAGGTCTAGTCGAGATTGGAACGGGAGACCCCCGGATCAGAACAATTTACAGAAAAGCTTCGGCGATGGTCCTTGTGTCGACTGTGAGGTCATACTTCGTTACAGAGGAGCAGAGAAGGTACGGTGTCGACTTGAACCTGAGCACGCGGGAACCGAGAGATCCACATTTGAAGCGAGAGATGTAGGAAGCCAGCGTCGAAGACAAAGCAGAACACGTTCAATGCTGGCCGTCGTGAGACAAAAGCTGGGTATGTGGCACTCCCGCGTCCCGGCCTACAGTTGTACAACGACGAAGTCATAGCGTCGAGGTCATCTGATGCGCGACTTGCAGTGGTTTGAAGGAATGGAAGCAGATTTAGCATATCTCCGGAACAGAGATAGACGGGTCCGAGACGAGAAATAGGCAAAGTGGAGGTTGTTTCGCGGGCGGCGTTCGGTATTGTACAACCATAAGGATTGGGCGAGGGGCTGCACAGAAGATGGACGCGGCACATTGAAGTATTGGCGTGCTGAAATTGCGGACGAGAATAGAAGGAGGGCCCTGCTGCATGCAAATATCATTTAGGATGCCGGGTAAAGGCTCATGATGAATGCACACTGACACTCGCCAGCTCGAATTTGTGAGATGGATACTGCCGTTCAAGTCACGGTCAGGAATAGTGCTTCTCGGAAATGGTAAAGGAATTGACAGTACTGTTCGAAGGCGAGTCAGGGGAATCGATAAGGAAGAAAACACAACTTACCCCTCATATAGTGCTTTCTCAGTCCGACGAGCGGATACCATCTGAACGACATCGGCGGTCGCACATTAGGGACAGGGAGAGTAGCTGCATGCTGCGTCATCGAGCACGGCGCACGCAAGTGACTGGTCGCGTCGACGCTATCACTCCACGCCCAGCTGGCTGACCGCCATCCCCTCCTGTGGCTGATCGATCCCTCCGCCCGTCTCCCGTAGCCTGACCAGACATACCAAAATGTGGTCGACGCGCGGACCAGGGACGCCGCCTCAGTCTGCCGCTTTCCTCACGACGACTTTCCATCCTTGTACTCCATCGACAGCGACGGGTGTCTCGACGCTGTGTGCTCCGCCTGCGAGTCTGCGTGATCGGATGCTGCCAGAGACGGTGCCCGCGGCAGGTGCACCAAGCTATAGATAGGATCCGGCACAGTCAGCTCCGGCTACATTGCATACGGTGTGCATTGCACCCGCTTCCCAGAAAACGCGGCAGAAGCTAATATAGCAGGAAGCCCGTCCCAGCGCCGCAGTACAGCGCCCGCAGGCTGCTGCCCGGAACGTTGCAGTCGCGTGTCCCTCTTCCCTGCTGGTGCGATTGTCGACGACTCAACAGCATCTTGTACGCTAGAGCCTGCAATCAGGCTGTGGCACTCTCCACCTTGCCGACGCAGGAGCAACATCCTGTGCACGGACTAGTATCTCGGTATCGAACGTCTCTTTGGTATCGCCTCGAGCCTCATAGCTCCGGCGCCCATCATCGAGGGCTAACACCTGTCAATTAGATCTTACGGACAGGTGCGGGTCCTTCCATTTCGTTCTCGAGAAGCGAAGTGCGGCCGGCGAGGTCGTGTCTTATGTTGTCGCCATCTGGGGTGCAAGGAATCTAGTCGTCGCTGCATCCGAGCACACGCTCATTGACAAGTTCAGCGACGGTAAGCCATCTCCCTCCCTTCGCTGCGCGACACAACTGAGAGTCTCTGCAGTTAGTGGGTTAGCTTCGGCCGCATCATTGCCGCTGCACTGCCGATGAATAGGAAGCGGAGATTAACTGTCTTCGAGAAGACTCGAGGTGACAGACGCGGGTGTTGTAGGTTCATCGGGTACAGAGCTTCCAAGCCTCATGCTGGTGGGCATAAGAGGGTGCAGCAACGAAGACATCCAGTGGGTCATCTCCTCGCATTCGTGATGTCTCTCGGCCACAACGCTTTCCCACTTACTGTGCTCCCCAACTCAAACAATCTTATGGTTCTAGTTCTGGTTCCCGACGAGCTTGTATGTGCACATGAGCTGTTTGTGTATGAGTAGATCTGATGATTTTGATATTACAGCGATATGTGAAACATCGTCCCTTGCCTTGTAACCTCAGGCTTCCTCCCGAGACCACAGACAGGATTCTTGACTGTCTCAGGGGTGACAGAGAAACTCTATATTGCTGTGCTCTGGTCTGCCATGCATGGCATTCGAGGAGCCTATATAATCTCTTCTACAGCATGTTCATACAGGATCAAGAAGCACTGAAGTCACTTGTGGCTTTGTCCAAAAAACCACATATGATGGACTACTTCAAGAATATACATGAACTCTACATAGATAGGGTGTGTTGGTCCAAACAACGACTTTTGGTGGACTACTTCAAGAATATACATGAACTCAACATAGATAAGGTGTGTTGGCATAAAACTATGTTTTGATGTTGATTTGTAATGTTTGTTCTAAATAATTTGAACCCTACCCAGTGGACAGCACCAAAGTCCTATGCATACCTTGTCCCCTTACAGCTATCACAGTTCATGTCAAAGGTGGATAAATTGTCCCTTAATGGATTGGATTGGGAACAATTTCCTCAGCATCCAATGATTTTACAATCATTTGCTATTTTCAGAAATGTGAACTCTCTTCAACTTTGGAAATGTACCTTTCAATCCCTTAGCCAGATTGGATCCCTTCTCTGTGCATTTCCTGCATTGTCAAGTCTCAGTCTAGGTGACATTCAATGGTCAGAGGATTCAGTGGTGGATCTCACCCACAGAGTCAAAAAGAGAAAATCTCACTTGGTAGTACTGCACATTTGGTACTCAAATTTTGTAGCAGAAGTCTCTGATGACCTGCTGAACCTGCTTCTTTTGTACTATGACTTTGACTCATTGAATGACTTGGAGCTTTCAAGTATAAGTTTTGATTCAAATGTTATGGAGAAGATTTCTACCTCTTGTGGACACTCTCTAGTAACTGTGAAACTCTCAGAAATGGGAGATGAAGGTATAGAGGTCTTTATATATCATATCATAAGATATCTACTTACATACACAAGCAGATGGCTACAAGTACCTTTTTATGAATTGCAGCAGCCTTGAAGTTCTTACCTTTCAGTCATACTGTGATAAACAGCCCCCTCTCTCTACATTTGCTACCTGTTTGGAAAGATTAACCAGCAAAACACTTCATACAGTATGGCTCAAATTAGACTTTCATAACACTATAGAGGAAGAACATTTTGATGTAATCCAAAAAATTGATGATGTTCTTGGACAGGAACATTTTGCACATCTCACACTAGTTGACATTGATATGAGTGTGTCTTTTTCTACTGTTGCCCTCAAACCTTTACCTCACATCTCTGTCCTCTTTCCAAAATTGCATTTGTTGCCAATCTTCAAATTCACATACAGTGTTGGTAATTTCTTATCTACTAGTAGAGATCGTTATGTATATATACCATCTGCTGCTATAGTATAAGGTGTATTGCATTCTGTATCAAATGAACAATTTGTCTTTCTGATAGTTGTTGTGATGGTACCAGCCTAATATGATGGCATTGTACTCTGTTTTCTTTCTCTACATGTCTAGACTGTCAAAAAAACAATTTCTGTTCAATTGTTTGACTTAAATGGTCAAACTCTGGTCATTTTTATGTATGTGAAATTTCTTAGTACTATGGCCCTGCATAGCACCTCCTCACATGGCCTCCAACCAAGCTGCAACCCTTTGCAAGATATCTGTCCGCTCCGGCTCAAGAAGAAACATGATGATAGAGTCATGTGTCGCATTCTGTTGAAGTAAGATCCTAGAAGGGCGATACGCCGGCACTAGCAGAGTCACACACAGGACGTAAGTCCTCAGTCAGAGATAAAAGACTGTGATTACAACGATACCTAGCAGAGTCACACACAGGACGTAAGCTAGTACAGGTTGTAAGCAAGAATAGAGACAGATAACAACGAGTGGACTTACTCCTCAGTCAGAGATAAAAGACTGAGGAGCGACGTACAAAACCAGCCTCTATATATACTGGACAGAACAATGGAAGACCCGAATGGGGAAGACAATGGAATGTCCCAATCCAGAACAAAGACTGTGAGAGTCGAATCCCATACAGGGAAGACAAAGGAATCCCGAAAGAGGAAACAAAGGAACACCTATCTTATCTTGTGAGATAACATGTGAGATAACATGTGAGAGATAACGGTGTGAGATAACGGTCCATATCTAATCTACTAGAGACAATGGCCGTAGAAATAAGAAAGTTCAACACATTCACCACCTCCACATACGTCACCGCATCCTCGCCCATGTCCTCCACTAGCCGATCACGCAGCGTCTGCGTTGCATCCACCATCATCTCCAGCTTGCCCACCAACACAATCATCCGCGGCAGCGCATAGTCGCCCGGCTTGCGCTGAGCCCGCCGAGATCCAGATGCTGTCCAGGATCTCCGCGCTGAGGGCCCCCTGCAGCGCGCGCTGCGGGCATCCCGAGTGGTAGATGCCGCGCGCATAGTCCGCGTGCGCGTTGACGCGCACCGAGCCCCCGGCGTGTCGTGCGAGAGCGTCCAGTCGAGCGCGGGCGAGAAGAGCGCGAGCCCGCCGGGGATCAGGAAGCGCTGCTGCGCGAGGAAGTGCACGAGCGCGAGGGCGAGGCTGGCACCTGCCGAGTCGCCGCCCACGATGACGTCTGCGGGCGCGAAGCCGACGGCCTCGACGAGGTAGCGGAAGCCTGCGAGGCAGTCCAGCAGGGCTGTGGGGAAGGGGTTCTGTGCGGGGAAGGGCGCGGCGGAGGAGAGGCAGTAGTCGATCCCGAATATGCAGACGTTCTTGGGGTAGTGCGCGACTATTCCGTGGAATGCTGGAGAGAATGGGTCGGAGGGGTGGGCTGAGCCCACCTGTTGTAGGTCTGGTCAGCATATGTTATCCGCGAACATGGCTCTGATATGTACAATGAATCCGCCACCTTTCAGGGTTAGTATGACGATCACTGGCAGCATGGGCTTTCCGCGTAGAGCCAGTGCAAACACACCGTGTATCTGCATGACGACCTTGTCCCCCGGCTGTGCCTTCTGCCCAACCTCGCCATTGGGACCCTTCGGGCCCCACCAAAAGCTCCATGTGCGGACAAACTGGACGTTGTTCTTCTCCGCCAACGCCGCCAGCTCGCCTACGACGTACTCCGGTGCAGGGTCCACCCAAACAAACCCCATCTTCTCCGCATCCCGCGACGCATTCTCTACAGATATCGGCTGTGGGACGCTCGTGTCGTTGAAGCCGATCCCGACGATGGTGGAGACGCTGTTGACAAGGAGCTACCTTTCCGAGACCCCAGGCCTTGCGCGGACGCCACGACGGCAGGAGGTTGATCGCCGCCCAGAAGGGCACCCGAAATAAGACCAGTACAAAGATGCTGCCGACGAAGTAGACGGTCTTGAGCGGCTGGTGTCTGAAGGTGAACGACATTGTCGTCTGCGGCCTTGCTTGGTGTGACACGCCTGCGGGGACTCAGACAGCGATTCTACTGAATATATATCTGTACGGCTCGGGCAGCATTATACGGCCGACAGCCACTGAGGAAGATTGCGTGAACACCGCAGGTGGTCGGTCAACGGCCGCGCAATCAGATTCGCTGTGCCAGTGGTGTCTAGATGCCGGTGTCTGAGTCTTCGCCGCGCAAGACATGGTGAGCTCCCTAGAGAATGCTATGAGCGTACATCAGTACTCACCAGAACCCAGAGAAGTGGCCGCCACTTCACATTGTCGAATGAAGCAATTTGGAACACAGGGTGGTTATTCACTTCGACCTGCCTTCAATGCAGGTCGGTGTGATGGTTAAGACCGTCACACGGACAATTAGATATTAACGGACAATTTAAGTACCATGGAACAATTATTTACACAATGGAACAGTATTAAGTAATCATGGAATCTCGTAGCGTAGTTCCGAACTGTACAGTGGCTGAATCTGTGGCTACGATCTCGGTAACGTTTGTATCACGTGTTCTGGTGTGTTGATTCGCTCCGTTTGTACTTCTCTTCTCTTCGTCGAATCAACGCCAGTGTTCTGGCACTCTCTCCTCATTCCTCGTGTGATTCCTCGCCCTCGCCTTCGTCTCGTCTCTCCATCGTGACGTGCCCGTCACAGTTTGATTCGACCACCACCCACCACGCTCGTTCCCTCGCTCAACGCCCCCACTCTCGTTCTCTCACCACCCACACTCCTTCGCGATCAACGAGGTTGACCCTCGTCGATTGTACTTTCGTTCCCACTCGACGGACTTATCCGTTCCTCGTTCACTCTCGTTTTCTTGCCGCGTTTCTCTCGGTTCTCGGTTCTCGTTTCCCTTCCTCCCACTTTCCACGATCGGCGAAGTTGACCTTCGTCGTATTGTACTCGCTACCACCCCCGGATGTCGTATTACAACAACGACCCGAACATGGAGTCTTCCTGGGATGAGGTCCCCGCTCAGACCAATCCCACCCAGGCGGATCCCGCGCAGTACACCCAACCCCAGCCTGCGGCCTCCACGTCTGCACCCCCCGACGTTCCGGCAGACCAACCCCACGACCGCGACCGTACACTTTTCGAAGCGGTCTACGCCCTCGGTCAGCACGCCGGTTCGTTCGCGGAAACGCAGGCCCACCATGCGAGCGCCCTCGAAGCCATGACACGACGCATCGAGGAGATCGGCCTCCTCATCCACGCCCAGCCTTCCTCGTCCGCTCCTCCTGCCCGCTCCGCTCCCTCTCACGGATCTGTCAAGTTTCGGGAGCCTCGCGTTTTCAACGGCAAGGCTGCGGAAGTCCTGGGTTTCCTTCGGGAAATCCGCGTCGCTATCCACCTCCAACGTCATTCCCTCCTCGCCGACTACGACAAATCCCAGTACTTCTCGCTGTATCTCGCCGACGGTGGTCCGGTCCAGTGGTTCAATAAGATCACCCGCCAGGACCCGAACATTCTCCAGCAATGGGAACGTCTGCAGGCCGCCTTTCTCGAGCGTTTCCAGGACCCGGACCTTGTCAAGTCCAACCTGCGCAAGCTCGAAGGCCTCAAGCAGACTGGATCCGCCGCCGCGTACGCCGCTCAGTTCGACGAGCACTTACAATACATCGACGTCTCCGACTACATGCAAATCACGATGTTCGATCGGGGCATGAAGCCAGCGCTCGAGAAGATCCTCATCAACACCAAGCGTCCCTCGACACTGGCGGAATGGACTCCTCAAGTCATCGCTGCCGACAATCGCCTCCACGAGTACGAACTCAAGGAGCGCGAGCAGCGCAACTCCTCGAACAAGTCCTCGAAGCCTGCCGTTCCCCGTCCCGACTATCAATCCCGCGCTCCCGCCACCACTACTACCACTCCCGCTGCCTCTGGTCCTTCCGACGTCGTCCCTATGGAGATCGATGCGGTCCGACGCGGTCCCATCACTGCCGAGGAACGCGAACGCCGCCGCAAGAACGGCCTCTGCTTCTATTGCGGAGGCAAGCACGGCATCGACAACTGTCCCAACATGTCCGAGAAGGCCAAGAAGGCCCGCGCCGCTAGGGCTGCTTCCGCTCCGGCGGGAAAAGCCTAGCCGGTAGCCCTTCCGAGGTCCCTGGGCTTCCGGCAGATGATGGGACCCATCGTGCACCCGCCGCGAAGTCCGTATTCGTTCGTTCTGTGAACGGACAGTATATACCCGTACTCTCGTCTCGTCCCGCTCCTGTCTACGTTTTCTCGTCTCGTGCCTCGTACGCTAATAGTCCCGAACATTTCTTCATCAATGTTTCTCTTTGTTTTCCGGATAAAAAACCTATAAAAACCTTTGCTCTCGTTGACTCCGGCGCATCCGCGTCCTGTATTTCTGATAAGTTCGCTACGCGGCACTCAATTCCGCGCCGTCTGAAGGACGTGCCTGTGCCTATCACGGCTGTGGACGATCGCCCGATTGCCTCGGGTCTCGTTACGCACGACGTGATAACCGAACTCTATGTAGATACACATTCTGAGATCCTCAGTCTCGGTGTAGTTTCCGTCGCATACCCCGTCATTCTCGGACTTGACTGGCTCCGCCGTCACAACCCCAACATCGACTGGGAAAGTAGTGATCTGACCCTTTCGTGTTGCGGGCTCTCTCGTTCTCACCCGGTTACTGTCTCGGCGAAAGGCTTCGGTCTGCCTCGCCCCAACCCCATTACCTCGCTGAATTCTTTCGCTACCACTACGCTCGGTCTAGGCTTCGGTCTTAACGGCGCATCCCTCGTCTCCGCCCACGCTTCGCCCGCGTCACCACCTCCTGAGTGTTTGGCCAACACATCAGATCCTCCACGTTCCACGCCCTCGTTTTTCTCCTCGCTCCCCGGTTGGACTGGCTTCGGTCGCTCAACATCTCCCTCGGTTATCTGCTCCCCGCCTCGACCGCCTCTGGACATTCGCGTTTGCAATCCGCAACGTTTCGTCAAGTACGCTAAGTCCCTCTCGGTCGCCATGCTCCGTTACCACCCGGTCGACTCTCCTGGCTATGTGCTCGCGTCTACTTCGACGCTCGAGTCTGATCTGGGTCCCGACTCCTCATCCTCGTCCTCGGTGCCTTCGGATGGTGATAGTACATCTTATATCCCATCGAAGTACATGCCCTGGGCTTCCTCCGTCTTCTCTCCCTCCGCCGTCGACGACTTGCCGCCTCATCGCCCCTACGATCTCAATATTGAGCTCGAGGACGGCAAGGACCCTCCATTCGGTGCCATGTATCGTCTTTCTCAGGACGAACGTGCTGAACTCGCCGAGTACATCGACACCAATCTCAAGAAGGGTTTCATTCGTCGCTCCACTTCCTCCGCCGCCTCTCCGATCCTCTTCGTTCGCAAGAAGACTGGCGAACTCCGCCTCTGCGTCGATTACCGCGGACTCAACGCCATCACGAAGAAGAATCGCTACCCTCTTCCGCTTATCGACGACCTCCTCGATCGCGTCCAAGGCTGCACCATCTTCAGCGTCATCGACCTGAAGAACGCCTTCAATCTCATCCGCGTCAAGGATGGCGACGAGTGGAAGACGCCTTCCGTACCCCTCTCGGACTCTTTGAATACTTAGTTATGCCTTTCGGACTTACGAACGCCCCTGCTACGTTTCAAGCTTTTATTCAGGACACCCTTCGTGACTACTTAGATATCTTCTGCGTTGTTTATCTCGATGACATTCTCATTTTCTCTCGCTCCCAAGAGGAGCACGACCAACACGTTATGAAGATTCTCGACCGCTTGAAGGAAGCACGCCTATTTGCTAACGCAAAGAAGTGTGAGTTCGACAAGTCGGAAGTAGAATACTTGGGTTATCTTCTCGGTGCTGACGGCATCAAAATGAACCCCAAGAAGCTCGATACGATCTCGAGTTGGCCTGAGCCGCGCTCTATGCGCGACATCCAATCCTTTCTTGGTTTTACGAATTTCTACCGTCGTTTTGTTGATCACTACGCCTCCATCGTCCTTCCTTTGAATATGCTAACGAAAAAGGACGTTCCGTTTGACTTCACAGCTACATGCCGTGCCAGTTTTGAACGCCTCAAGCGCGCGTTCACGTCCTACCCCGTCCTCCGCCATTTCGACCCTGCTCGCCCTTGCACGCTCGCGACCGACGCTTCGGACTTTGCGATGTCCGGCGTGCTTCAACAACCCGACGAGCTCGGTCTCCTCCACCCCGTCGCCTACTATTCGCGCAAGTTCTCCCCTGCGGAAATCAACTATGAGGTCTACGACAAGGAACTCCTCGCGGTTGTCGACTCGTTCCGCGACATGCGCGCCTGGCTGCTCGGTTCTCAGCAGCCCATCTCGGTCGTCTCCGACCACAAAAATCTCGAGTATTTCATGTCCTCCCGTGTTTTGAACCGCCGCCAAGCCCGCTGGTCGATGTTCCTCTCGGAATTCGACTTCCGGCTCGACTGGGGTCCCGGTGTTCGCAACGTCGCTGACGCTCCTTCTCGACGCCCCGACTTCTTGCCTCAAAAGGGGGATGATGTCCTCGAAGCGCAGCGCAAGGTTCTACTGACGCCCACGCACACCGAGCGACTTTTTCCTTTGCAGGATTCTTCGCCCATTCCGACGCCTACCCCTATCGACATTGCTGCCATCACTACCCTCGCCATCGACAACTCCGCGCTTCTCGAACGTTTCAAGTCCGCGTTTCGAACCGATTCTGAATGGCGTGAAGCCGTGGCGCTGGGCAATCCGGACTTCTACGCGCAAGACGGTATGGTCTTCCACAAAGGCCGCCTCTTCGTTCCAGCACCCTTACGCGCCGATATACTCCATTCTCGACACGATGCCTTAGTCGCAGGCCACCCCGGACGTACTCGCACCCTCGCGTTCGTCCAACGCGACTACTCCTGGCCCGGCGTGAACACATATGTTCGCCGCTACGTTCAAGCGTGCGACATGTGTGGTCGCATCAAGACTCCGCGCCACAAACCTTACGGTCTCCTACAGCCTCTCGACATCCCTTCCCGTCCTTGGAAATCAATCTCCATGGACTTCATTGTCAAGCTCCCAATCTCGCATGGTTTCGACTCCATCTGGGTCGTTTGCGATCGGCTGACTCGCGCCGCGCACTTCATCCCTACCAACGAGACACTTGATTCTCCTGGACTCGCTTGGCTCTTCCTCGACCGCATCTTCCGTTACCACGGTCTTCCCGATTCTATCATTTCTGATCGTGGCTCGGTTTTCGTCTCTCGCTTTTGGAAAGAACTAACTAATCTTTTGAGTATTGACGTTCGGACTTCGACAGCTTATCACCCGCAGACCGACGGTCTCACCGAACGCACGAACCAGACGTTGGAGACTTACCTCCGCGCCTACTGCTCGTACCAGCAGGACGATTGGGTCGACTATCTCCCGATCGCCGAGTTCGCGTTCAACAACGCTGAAAACGCTTCGACCAAGCAAACCCCGTACTACGCCAACCTCGCCTACCATCCTTCCTTTGAACCCCAGATCACCGAGCGTTCCACCGTCCCTGCCGCACAAGATCTCGCGCAACGCCTCGATCACATCCACGCCGAACTCCGCGCCGAACTTCAGCACGCGCAAGAACTTCAATCGCACTACTACAACCAGCGCGTTCTTAAGGCGCCCGAGTACAAACCCGATCAACTCGTATGGCTACTGCGCCGGAACATCAAGACATCCCGTCCTTCCGACAAACTCGATCATCGCCGCCTCGGTCCCTTCCCCATTTCCCATCGCATCGGCACCTCTTCTTCCTATCAACTTCAACTCCCTTCCTACCTCTCTCGTCTTCATCCCGTTTTCCACTCCTCCCTTCTCGAACCTTATTCCGACCCTTCCGAATTCCATCCCCACGCCGCTCCTTCTCCCTTCGAACTCGCTTCCGAATACGCTCCCCCCTCCATCGACTCGATCCTCGACGCTCGCAAGATCGGCCACCGCTACGAATACTTCGTCCACTGGAAGTCTCTACCTGACGACGAAAATTCTTGGATTCCCCTTTCTGACATTCCCACTTCCCAGAACGAACTCCTCGAACGCTTCCACCGTCGTCACACCCGCGCTCCCCGTCCTCACCGCCTCGTCCTTGATCGCTCCGTTCCGATACCCTCCATTGTTCCTATTGACCCTTCTATTTCTAATTCACAGGTCCCCGCCGTGCCCGCCGCCTCGTCCGCTCCGTCCGCTCCGTCCGCGCCTGCTCCGCGCCGCCCTGCCGTACCCGCTGCTGCCCCGCGTCCTCGCTCTCCGTCGCCCGTACGCGAGAACCTCCGCTCGTCGTACGTCCCGCCTGCCCAGACGACCATGTCCTCAGGTCGCGTCTCGCGTCCTCCCGTGCGCTATGACCCCTAGCGCCGCTCGCGCGCCCTTAAAAGGGGGATACTGTGATGGTTAAGACCGTCACACGGACAATTAGATATTAACGGACAATTTAAGTACCATGGAACAATTATTTACACAATGGAACAGTATTAAGTAATCATGGAATCTCGTAGCGTAGTTCCGAACTGTACAGTGGCTGAATCTGTGGCTACGATCTCGGTAACGTTTGTATCACGTGTTCTGGTGTGTTGATTCGCTCCGTTTGTACTTCTCTTCTCTTCGTCGAATCAACGCCAGTGTTCTGGCACTCTCTCCTCATTCCTCGTGTGATTCCTCGCCCTCGCCTTCGTCTCGTCTCTCCATCGTGACGTGCCCGTCACAGTCGGCTCTAGGTTCGAATAAGCTAAGCAATGACGACCAACAACATACGCCTGGTATTGGAATCGGAAGTCTGCTAGAACCTGTGGGAGCCGGGCGTTGCGCAGGACATAAACGATTACTTACAGTCTTACAGGGAGTCGATATATTGAAGCAACGTTCGATAAGCAGCGGCGGGTTCGGACGGGACGGCGGCTAAACTCAGATCTAGCAGATGTTCGCCAGATGTGTTCTGCCCGATCGTTCATCCATTACTTACCAATGACCACCGCCAACTGGGACGCCACGTATATAACCACAGCCATCCGGCGCCGGTGCGCACGAGCAGCGCCAATGTGAGCTGAAGTCAGTACTCCTAGACGTTGAGCATAATTTCCCGCATGCGACTCGTAAATACGGACGGCGAGATCGACGTCGACGCGTCGCACGAGCGTGGTGGTTCGGCAGAATGGTGAACGTTTTACCGTGGGCCACCGACTCGGCCTGGCGGAAGGTCTGTGCTGAGACTGGGCACAACGACGTGCATGCGCTGGGACGTGTCGACCATGGACGCAGCTTCGGTGTGATCATGCTCGATCGGCCGCGGCGGATGCGATGTAATACTACTGGGCGTAGGGCCTGTAGCACAGAGTCGCTGCATCCAGTCGACGTCATCCGGCGTGGCGCGTTACGCACGCCGATCTGTCTAGTGCCTTGACTTCCCATTTCCGGCATCTGGATCCTAGTATATAGCCTGCATGCCCGTCGACCTCCTTATCTTCCATTCCACACTCCCCGTCGCTACAACCTGCATCGCTGCGACATGGCCTCACAGAACCCCAAGACCTACACCGCATACGCCTTCACCAGGAAGGACGGCCCGCTCGAGAAAATCACCATCGACTGGAAGGACCCCGAGCCCGGCCAGATCGTGGTCAAAGTCCTCGCCTGCGGCGTCTGCGCCAGGTGCGTCCTCGCGGCGACCGCTGTTTCCACTGTTAACATCCACCGCAGCGACGAGATCGCGAAGGGCCAGCACTTTCCGTCCGTCACCTACCCGCGCATCCCGGGACACGAGATTGTCGGCGTCGTCGCCGCCGTTCCGCCCGCCGAGAAAAAGTGGAGTGTTGGCCAGCGTGTCGGAAGCGGCTGGCATGGTGGGCATTGTCATACCTGCGAGCGCTGCCGCGAAGGTGACTTTATAACTTGCTCGTCCGAGGCCGTAAATGGTGAGTGGCACAATACGTGTCGTCCGGAGTTTCGGTTGTTGATACACCTGTTTGGTATGCGACAGGCATCAGCGTGGACGGCGGGTATGCCGAGTACGTGACGCTGCGCTCGGAAGCGGTTGCGAGTGTCCCGGAAGATCTCGACCCGGCGGAGACGGCGCCACTCTTCTGCGCCGGTATCACGACTTTCAGTACGCATATACCCATTCGGTCAAGGCCGCATACACTAATTGAAACGCACGCAGACTCGCTCCGGCACATGGATCTCCAGCCTCCCGAGGTCGTTGCCGTGCAGGGCATCGGGTGCGCCACATCCCTTTGCGCCGCACCTGCATACAGCTAACAGCCCCACAGAGGCCTTGGCCATCTCGGCCTCCAATACTCCCGCGCAATGGGGTACCAGACCGTCGCCCTCTCCTCCTCTGCCGCAAAGAAAAAGCTCGCGCTCGAACTCGGCGCGCACCAGTACGTCGACGGCTCCAAGGAGGACCAGGCCGCAGCGCTGCAGCAGCTCGGCGGCGCCAAGGTGATCCTCTGCGCCGCGCCGGACTCCGCGTCCATCGAGAAGCTTCTCCCTGCGCTCGCCGTCGACGGCACCATGCTCTTCCTCGCGATCCCGTTCACGCCGATGAGCCTCCCAATCGGTGCGTGTCTCTCCCATTCTTCGTTCGTGTTGCGCGGTGTTGTGACGGCTGACACGTGCGGCCCGCAGGAATGCTCATCGGGAAGCGGCTGTCGCTGCGCGGCTGGCCGAGCGGGACGGCGGCGGACAGCGAGGCGTGCATCCGCTTCTCGAAGGTGCACGGTATCAAGGCGCTGGTCCAGACGTTCCCGCTGGCGCAGGCGAACGAGGCGTATGACGCACGTGCCTCGGCGCGCTTCAGGGCGGTTATTGTTCCGTGAATGGAGGGAGATGGCGGACGGTGAATGTCCCCTTCTATCAATAGCTTGATGTGTGTCCGGGGCTCATGGAATATGTATACGTTAGACGGAGCCGAGGGTTGGGGCGAAGAAAGCAGGTGCTTTTTTGAGGTAATATGTAATTTACAACAGTGGAGGTCTGCGGGAAGAAGGAAATCAATTTCATGTAGGAGCAGTCTGTACTCCCAAATACCTCATGGGATCCTAATGTGAGGAATTGAGCTGAGCCGTGTACATGTGTAAAGCAACGGATGATACGCAGTGTTGCTGCACATGCTCGGAGCCTCGCAATGGTACGTCGACGATGCGCGAGCGTGACGCGTACGGGACTCAGACACGCGCCATGCCGAATTCATCGAGGTGTTCGCCCCCACCCTCGCCGTCGACAAAACCCTGTTCTTGCTCTTAATCACAGACCGAATTTACATACTGACTGGTGCTTACCTGCTCTATCCCTGACCCAGACGCAGAACGTCAAGACGTCTGACACGGCATGTGGAGGTCAATTGGTCCAGAAGCGTCAGTCGCTGCGCGGCGGGACCACAGCGGACATGGTCAGCGAGGGGTGTATGTATCAGCTTCGCAGTGAAACTGCACCGTGACGACGACGTTAATTGAGGTTTCCGTATCCGCACCTCCGCGCACCGGCAGACCTCCGAGACAGTCTATATATCACCATGGTCTTGGAAAGGATTAAAATCTGTATCGTTAGCTGGGCATACTGAATTCGAGGTGGTAGGACGCGACTCGTGGCCATGCGTTAACGGACAAAAAATTTCAAGTTGCCAGCCTTGCGAGTGTGCATGCGAGATAGGACGTGTTATATGTTGCACCTCCGTGTCCCTGTATGAGGTATATCTCAAGATATTATCCAAGCGGCAGAGAGAGGAGAAATACGGTTCTTCGGAGGGTGTGCAACTGGAATTAGCGCTCAAGCGCCGGGTTCGCGACCAATCGAGATAGACGCCCGTCCATTATGTACAGAACAAATCGCTTCTTGTGGACCTAATTACATGGTCACACAGACCTCAACTCTACTCACGGTGAACCTCGTACATCATCTACATAGCGTTCAACATCCCCTCGAGATGGTGTCCATCGGGCCACTGCAAACAGTACTGCCTCTGGTAGCCATCAAACCATCATGCTTATTCAGCAGAAATGCATGGCTGCTCCCCTTCGAGCCCTCTCCGCCGCTATACCCTCAGGCAGACCAACGAGCCGCATCCCAGACCCTTCGTAGCTCGGGAGCTTCTGGCTTAGCCCCCCTCCCCACACCAGGAAATTAACGGCGGTAAGCGGTGTGCCCAATCTCTCTCACTGGTCCGAGGCTGAGCCTTTCCCTTTAAGCTACAACCGAGGCTGCATGGCGAGCTCAGATCAACCACGAGAATATTGTCAAATACTCTGTGTTCACATCTAGTAACCCCTAAATACAGGGAGGCATCATACCCTGCTGCTGGTTGCGTTCGCAGCCCGTTGTTTCGCAACTCTAACTGCTAGTATCTCCCGAAAGCAGCCTATCTCAGCGGACCTGGTCTATCGCGCCCCGTATTTAAGGCGGGACATTCATACACACTCCGGTGTAGCTGTCTTTATTTTTGTCTCAAAAAGTCGATTTTTTGTTTGAATGTGAGTACCTTTTGCAGTATTCTCGCTGTCACTCACGCTGTCCTCCCAGAATAATTCCCTGTATCTGTGCCACCTCCCCTACAGCTTTATCATCACTCCGGAGACACCTCGCCACCGCCCCTTCGTATCCTCCGTACAAAGGAGGACATTGTTGCCGCATGCTGTCCAGACGCCCCACTCGCGGATCTGCACCCCACCGACTGCCGTACCATCGCAATGCTCGCAGGCGACGCCGGTCTTTGCATCTCCTCGCCCAACATGGATTTCGTGCCCGAAGTCCCGGTCCACCGCCCCGACGCCGACTTCACCTTTTTCGCGGACGGCATGCTCCACACGTTTGAGCTGTATAAATGCCCCCAGGGATACGACCATGAGGAGCCGCACGGAGTCGCTGCCCCTGCGAATCCGCAGATACTCGCAGATCGCTCCCTGGCTGCGCATCCGCTCCTCGACGAGCAGTCTGTGCTGCCTGCATGGAAGGACACCGCGATTCCCTGGGTTGCGATGGGCCCGCGCGACTTTGCGACCTCGCTAGACCTCCCGGACCAGGCCATTGGCTTTCTTGCACGCCCTCTGGTGGAGCGACTGCGCTCCGCTGCCCGCGATGTGATAGCCGTTGTGGACGCCGTCTGCGTGCGCAAGTACGGCGCAGTGGAGGGCCAAGACCCCGACGTCGCGCGCCAGTGCCAGGGCCGGTCGACGTTCATATGGCACCGCATAAAGTGCTTGTGGCGTGCGATCAGCAGGCTGCAGGAGCTGCTGATGTCGTCGTTCGACGTCTTGCTGTGGTTTCGCGAGGCGCAGCGGATCTTGCTGGAGGCGCGGGCTTGGGCGACGTACGAGTCTGTGGTCACGCGTCGCTTGACGGACCCGATGGGTGATCATTCGGCACGGGTGCTCCCGCTGCGAGGGGCCATCACGAGCAATGTTACTGTGGTGGAGGAGCTCTGGCGTATTGGTGTTCCTGTGTGGTATCTGCAACCGGTGCACACGCTCATCAGTAATTCGACTATCATAAAAGTAAGTGTGAGCCGTTCGAGCGGCATATGTAGAACTTACCACTAGGAGCCGTCCTGCTTGTAGGTCAACGAGGTCGTGTCGGCGAGTCGGTTCATGTCTCAAAACCCCACCATGCAACACGAGAAACACAATGCACCGGCACCGGCGTGGGGCCACTCTAGCACGGTGAATCCCTTGACGGAGAACTTGACCGCGCAGATCCGGCGGTACAGTCTGACGAGTAAGCCTCGGCTGCGTACGATCCCTGTCTGGGAGGAACAAACTGTCAAGGAAGAGCCCGCACAGTACGCATCAGGAGTGCCGTCAAACAATGGGCAAGCTTCTGCATCGGGTACGCATTCATGCCATCTTCCTCGTCTTGTCGTAGGCTGAGATTCATGTATACTCCTGTCAGGACGAGGTGCGATGGGAAAGAAGAAGGCCAAAGGTCGCTCAGGCAAGCGTGGTGCCCAGGACCCCCAAAGACAGCCGCCCCCCACATCGCCGCCTCCCCCTTTGTGGTTATCGTCGATTGCTGACTGCTGGAAAGAGGCCGTCACTTCTGTCGGCACGTTGCACCCTCACGAAAGCAAGGCATTGCTCTACCCTTGCATCTCTTCTACACGCAAGGTGCCGCTCTGGGCCTGCGGATACACAACTGGCTTCGGATCCGTACGTGGTGCATCACTTGCGCATTGGACCCTCCCGCGGATGGCAAGGTGCTCATGACGACAACTCAGTGGCGGATAGCTTTGGAGGGAGCATATCATGCCATCGCCATTACCCCTACTGGTCCTCAGCCGCTGTCGTCCCCGAAGGACATCGCCCGCCTCCCGCCTGCCCCGCAGCCCACAAAACACCTTCGTACCTCAGACGCACCCCCCTCGCAAAACGACCGCAATCGCAAGCGGCCGCGCGATCGCCTCGACATCAGCGTTCGCTTCGGCGTCCACGCAGGGATCCCTCCCTACACAGGCGACGAGACGCCGATGTGGCGCGCCCGCGAGGTCACGCGCGCCGACGCCGACACAGACCGCAGGCTGGCGGCGGAAGTCGTGTGGGAGCTGTCTGTGCTCCTCTTCCAGCTGGAGCTGCTCGACCTCGATCCCGAGCTCGCGCCCGCTTCCGGCACCGCCCGCCTCACTGCTGCTGACCGCGAATTCCTCCTGCCGGCGCTCTGGAGCGACGAGCAGACGTTCTACCCTGCTTGGATGCCGGCGGAAAGCCAGCCGTGCCTGTACAGCCCCTCGTGGCGCACCCGCAAGGTGCCCATACTGACCCTCGCGACGTTGATGGAGTCTTGGCCCGGGGGAATGCCGTCGTGGCTGGGGATCACAAGTTTGTTGTGGAGGATGTGTACCTGCCGTTCGAGCGCCGGGTATTGGTGTTCTACATGCAGAGCTTCCATCGTGTGCGCGGGCGCATGCCTACTCTTCCGCTCGTCTGTCCGGCCCCGTAGTCCGTTCATGACTTAATTATTGTGCGCAATACTTCAGAGCACCATCAATGTATACCTGTATACTGCGTATTTGCTGGTAATTAGCTGGGTGGGTTCTGCTTCAGGATTTCCCCGAGTTTACTTCTATATCATGTCAAGCTGACACCAGGCCTGGCGGCATCGTATGGCCCTCGCGATTTGGAGCAGGATCATCCGAAATTATCTGGCGTGGCCCTGCTCCGCGATGGCCAATCCGGACACCGGCAGCGCTGCACGTCACAGAAGACCTCCTGCGAAAAGACGTCGGTGTCCTCCTATACTTCCCATTGCTCCGAGACCCTCGACATCACATGGACACTATGAGAACACCACAGTGATGTTGCCACGGTCGCGGCAGTACTCACTTCCCAGATTCCAAATTTGGATGCGCGGAACGTTCTGAAGTACGCATGTCGGACGAAGAAGAGAGTACTTACTTCCGAATGCCCTTATAATTAGCACGCCCGCTGCACTTCCGGCCGCGAGGTACGCGTACTATCACTTGATCTATTGACTTGGGGTAGTAAGCGATGCTGCGCCCGCCGATTCCCAAAGGCCTCAGTAAGACCAAAAAATCCATTGAAAGCAATGATTAACTACCACTGCATGTGCATGCATGGCTCGATTTTTCGGGCGAAGAACTGTGAAAAAATGATAGAGTTAGTCTTGATATTTCTACAATATATAAGCTCAATGAAGTGTAAAAAAATTTAGAATTGCTTTAGCGGAATTTGAAGCATAATGTGGTGAAGAAACTTGAGAAATATTCAAAATATATATTTCAATATATCCATGATTGATCTCCGGGAAGTTCATGATTTTTCTGCTCACAAAAAGCAAAACATATGATAAAAATATCCTGAATAGTTCAGACCAAAGGACTGTAAAAGAACCAAAGAACAATTGTGACTAGCAGTCACAATTTTTTCAAGATCACTTCACAAAGGTTTCACAATCCTTTGTGTCAAAAAAGCGAAGAAAAATTGAAGAAGAACCGAGTGACGGTCAATGACCGTCAGCGACCGTCGGTGACCCCCAGTCAAAATCGACATGTGCCGGAGTGTCCGCAGATCGCCCCGAATGTCCGGGACATCCTGGCACATAAAATGGCACTTTTGCACATTCTGGCACATCCAGCCAGCTGCCCGGAAAGTCTTCCAGTGGGCTCAGCTGGCTCGGATGCTCTGGGGCCATTCTGGCACATTTCTGCCCGTCCCCCGCTAGTATAGCTACAATGAATGCATTGGGCTCCAATGGCCCTCATTGGCCCAGTAATATACATTGCAATTCATACCCAATTGATTCCAAATTGATCCTGATGCGACCCGCATCATCAAACTGTCCCCGCCCCCCGCGCGCTCGCCGCCGCCGCCCGCCTCACATCGCCGTCAGTGCCAGTGCTGCCACCATATGATTCATGTATCTAAGCGAGTATGTAAGCCAGAGCACGTACAATATACACGACAATGTACCTGAGATCTTTGCTGCATATCTCAAGAGCTAGAGGGCCGGCGGTGGCACTGGAGCCTGGAAGCAAACAGCGATACAGGGCTGCTGTGGGTGCTGCAGGTGGGGTGCGACAAGATGCCGGAGGCGATCAAGGCGCAGCAGCAGGCGCTGGAGAGTGAGGTTGCCGCAGAGGACGTGCCGGTGGGGATGGCGCGGGATGGTGGGGAGCAGCGTGGAGACTTGGAGCTGGCACACGGCCCAGAAAACAAAAGGCGACATAGTCAGTCTCACTGATCGCCCTGACTCGCTCACCCTTGTCCCCGCATGCGGTGCACGTCTTTCGACGCGAATGCAGCTTGACGCTGCGGAATGGTGCCACGAGCGCCGAGTACATGAGCAGTGTGGGCTGTCTATCTGCATTTTAGTCAAGACAATGTCAGCGCCCTTAATGGGAGAGTCGCGGGTGGGCACACCATGCATGCCGGTGATGAGCTTGATCGCCTTGAGTGCTTGCAGCATCCCGACGACACCAGTGACCGCGCCGAGCATGCCCAGCTCTGCGCATGAACCAACGGTCTCCGGTGCGGGTGGGCGAGGAAAGAGGCAGTGGAAGCAGGGGCCCCCAGGAGGAAGGACATATGTGGTGAGCTGGCCATCAAAGTGCTGAGCAGCACCGCTTACCAGGGGACGGCCGAGGCGAACTGCGACATCGGAGAGAGATAGCGTGTAGGGAGGTTGTTGGTGTCAAGAAGGATGTTGTACGATGCAAGGAGGGTAAGCACGGTCGTTACAGGTTCAACATGTACACGGGAGTTAATTCTGCAGGAGGGATTAGAATGGTCAGAAGTGGTGACAACGGAGCAGGCAGCAATCTAGAAGGGGTTGTGGCACGCGAATATGCTGGAGCGCCTGGGGGTGTCGTCAGTGTCGAGTGACCCGCCGTAGTTCTTTGTAAGCCCGTACCACAAAAATGGCAGTGTGGTCACGTACCTCAAGGGCCTGCCCCGCATCAAAGGTGTGGACCTGTTCACGCCCCGCACAGACAGTAGAATATATGGAGTGCATCCCGGAGCTACAGGACACCGTGGGTGCGGATCCTGCTGAGCTTTGGCAAAGGGAACTGGAAGATGGGTGAGAACTCGCAGGTCGGCAAGACGCCCCGCCTTGCGGACGTCAACGCGCGCACTGTGCTTGAGCACTTCATGTGTACACATCCTCCCCCCTCCCAGCCACTCACCGCTCACCGCTCCCCGCGCACCACAAAGTTGACGTGGTGAATACGCTCCTCGCAATGCTGCTCGCGCTCACGCATGAACAAGCGCCCCACGTTCGGTGTGATCTTCCTGCTGAACGTCTTGCACCTGTGCACATGCTCCGCCCGCCCACAGACACCGGGTGTTCGAGCTGCTCGGGGTCTCAGGGCAGTCGTAAGCAAGTCCACAGGGAAGCTAAGAGTGGATGTGAGCACTTGAGCATTCGAGCATGTTCAAAAGCAGGCTGTGAGGCGACGACTTACGACATCCGCCTTGCGAACAAACTTGTCAAACACCTCCTTGCCCTTCTGCTGCTCCAAGTCATTGGTGTCGAAAACATTTGGGTATAAAAAACTGCTCTTGACCGGCAGCGGGATTTTAAATGTGTATATAATGAGAATATGACGAAGAATGTAGGATATATGCGCACCTTGGTAGACAACAGCTATGCTTGCAGCAAGGACGGCTGCGGTCGAACAGTAGTAGTTCTATTTGAGAATAATCTTTTTGTTTCTCCTATCAAATGGAGCGAGGAGCCACCGTGCAGAACTGTTGGTGATAGAACAAGGAGATTCTACTAGTACCGACATTGCTAGCTCACGTGGTGGTGATAGATGAAATAGGGCATAGTGTGTTGGAAGCATTTCCGCAGACTCGGACTCACCTGCAGCCCAGGAAGACATACTTGACATGGTGACCACTGAGGTTGGTGACCTTAAAAACGGCCACCGTTAGCAATGTTTGGTCGCTTTGTCAGAGATGGATATCTCAAGTGCCATCCAACTAGACATGCAGGGAGGTCGACAACACAGCATACAGCGCGAGGAAGTGTGTAAGCGATGGACAATCTGGGAGCAGAGTAAGGAGGGTGCGGTGCAGAGTGCAGTGTGACGTCCATCGTTTGCAAAGGAGGACTTGCAGAAATGGACTGAGTCAACTCAGCCAGTTTATACAAGTCCAAAGGCTGTCTAGGAATTCTGGAATTCTAACTGAGAGAACTCGGAGCAACGTAGATATTCTGTACAAGAAAGTGTCTAGGTATGACAGGAGTGCTAAGGGAGAGACGGTGGAGGCCATTGTGGCCTGTCTCAGCCCAGAATGTGCCGATCGGGACAGCTCAGTCCGCTCCGAGACAGCCGGGCACATGTCGATTTTGACTGGGGATCAATCCTGGATATATCGAAATATATATTTTGAATACTTCTCAAGTTTCTTCACCATATTATACTTCAAATTCCGCTAAAGCAATTCTAAATTTTCTTACACTTTGTTGGGCTTATATATTATAGAAGTATTTAGACTAATTCTATCATTTTTTCACAGTACTTCGCCCGAAAAATCGAGCCATGCATGCAGTGTAAACATGTCCTGTCCGCGCATACGACATCACCGTGCAAGCGCAAAAATTGTCCTGTTCGTGCTCCCTATCAGGAGGTGGTCTACTGCCAGTGTGCATTGCTGTGAACAGATGTGGCCAAGAAGTTTGGAAGTGACTGCGTCCACTGACGATGACGTGGCAAGAACTTGAAGGCTGAATTGAAGCACAATGCGACTCGGATGCACGCAAGCTTAATGAGGAGCTCCCAGAGCGGCAACATCACGATGGGAGTGTGAGAGGGGATACCTACAGAAGTGCATCTACTTTGGTGGATTGCTCTGTCGTTAAGAGTGCTGAGGTCTGAGGATGTGCCCGTGAAATGCAGCAGCGAACCTTTTAGTGGAGGGTAACTGAGCCATGCTGTTAAAAGGCCCACGGCTCAACCGGTACAATGACAAAGCGAAATTGACTGGAGACGAGCTAAACCCAAAAAGGGTTTCCATCCAACAGCAGTCGACCAGCTGACTAATACATCCACCTCACAGTCTGGGTGATAACCGAAGGAGCGAGTCCTTCGGAATCTCCGCGCTACTGCGCTTCGCGTAGGAGACGTTGTGACAAGGGATCTCTCGAATGTATTTTCTTGACGTTCATATGCATCAGGAAAACCATCCCGAGCTGATTAGATCTTAATTAGGTCTATCTCGCAGCTAAGTGGGTGCTTGTCGGTTGATAACAAGTACTCCCAGACCTCAAAACAGATAATGATATTCTAATGATGACTAAAAGAGTATATTTCAAGTTCAAGTCAGAACCTCGGTTCTAGAGTACAGTGCATGAGGCTAATACAAGAGATGGAACCTCTCTGGACCCGCCCCGGCGATGGACCCCGACATGTAGTTGAACAGGCACTTCACGATACACTCCGCGAGAAGCGCCGCGTTCACCACCGCGTCCTCCCCCCCGCGCAACCGCAGACGGCAGTGCAGTGACCTGCTGCGTGGCCTGCGCGAGCGGCTCGATCGCAAGCCCTGGCACCACGGTCACGTCCGCGGACGGGTCCTGGGCTGCGGGGCCGCCCGCGAACGCCACGGGGTGCGACGGGTGCGCGTAGAATGTGTCCCGCAGGCACGATCGCGGAGGGCTTGTCGTTGGAGAGCCTGGCGTGCGCGGGGCGTGTTGAGTGTGTGCATGACGCAGGGAACGGGGAGGACATACATGCCGAGCAGCTGAAAGCCGCCTCCTGGCCAGCGGAAGTGGACTGCCGCACCTGTCCGGGAAAGGGCACTGGGCGGCGTGCGTGCGGTGTTGGGGCGCGGGCGGTGAACGCGGTATGCGAGAGGACAGTCAGGGGGTGCGCGAGCCAATGGAAGGGAGCTTAGGTGTGGGGTGAGAGGACCAAGGACTTCCGCGACGTGGCTGCCAGCGTGACAGTCACGTGCCCGTTGGACTTGTCGGCGATGCCAGCACAGTTGGCGATCGTTGGACTTCATTTCTCTCCCTCGACCACCTTGTTCACCTCGCGCAACCTCTTGTAGCCTCCCACCGACCTCTCGTGGACTCCTTTCTCTTTGTGCATCTCCTGCTGACTCCCACTGGTCTTCAACATCTTCATGCCACTGGCCGCGCATAAGCTCGTGCTGGCACGGTCGCCTCTCGCCGGCCCCGCGTGGCTCCCCGAAGATGCCCACTGGACAGTTACTAGCCAAAACAAGCATGGTCATCCAAGGGACCTCCAAGAACTCGTCTCCCCACGCCACGATGAGGTGCTGCCCCCAAGCTCGTGCACTCCGACGAGTACTGCGCGCCGGCCGACCCGACCTTCCGCAACTTGAACTGGAAAATGAATAAGTTCAAGTACTACAATGTGACTCTGCCGTTCCCGGCCCTCGTGCAGGGGCTGTATATTAATTACGCAGGATGTGCCGAAGCCCGGAGAGTGTCTTTACGGAGAGCTTGTGCAGGGCTGCGACGAGCTCAGAGCCCGGGTTCCAAGATCGTCTCGCCGCGGTGGAGACCTTTCAGACTACTGCTGGCCTCTCATTGGTATCTTGCTGGTTCCCGCTGGCCTCGTGCAAGTTCGCATGGCATGCTATAGCTCGACCCGTGATGTGTCCCCTGTCCCCTGGTGTGCAAACTGCGCACTTCTCTCCCAACCACATATTCCCCGTGGTGCGGAGCGCCCTGCGCTGCGCTCATACCACTGGTGCTGCACCCCCCCTCGTTCGCCTTGCATGCCCTGCCCTCTCGCAGTCTCACTCTCACTTTCTCATGTCGTCGTGGTCTCTCGATCTCTCGTGTGGTCCTATTCTCTTGTGATCTCGCGCTTTCTCGTGGTCTTGCACACTCGTGTGATCTCTTGTCTTCTTATCTGGCTCTTGCCCCCTTGTGCTCTCTCGTGCTGTCTGCTTCCGGATACTCGTATAGTTTATGTAGTCTAGTTGCATAGTAGCCACACCAATGATTATTGCAATGACCGTGCATAAATGTGTGATATATGAGTCCAATAGTTCAATAACCAATACTACTGCCCAAGTACTACTCGTCTACTGCTCCTAACTGCTCTAATTGGAGGCGGAACTAATTTAATTAGATGTAACGGCTCTAATGACCTGATTAGCTCTAATTATGTCACATTTAGACCTAATTCGCAAGGGATGGTTTTCCTGATGTGTCGAGCGGAGCGCGATACGAACAATTCCGGCCCCTTGTAGCCAGGTTCGAGCTCCTTCTGCTATGCCGGAATGACGGTTTAAATTTGGAGATCGCTGCCTGGCCATGTGAGTATCAGAACACCGCCCGACGGCGTCTCCGATCATCTGACCTTCCTCCGCGCATGTCCTCTCATACCACTTGTCCGCAACCATCGAACCGGTACCCAATTCGTCGCAAGAGTCGCTGCCGGTCGACGGATAAATATCTTCCGTCAGCAGATGTCCGTCGACGAGAAGGTATTCTCGCAACGTGACAGTCATGTGGAAGATTTCCTCATGGGACAGCCAGCGAGCGATGATGAGCGCGTCTTCGCAGATATGCAATGTAAAAGCGACGGAATTATGCCCCGAGGTCTCGTCAGAGGGAGTCTTTCAAACCCCCTCGCCATTCCTTGCCCAGCTCCTGTCCATCCCGTGGTTAGGGCTCGCTATAGAGATGTTGGTTGAACAAGCAGCGAGGTTGCTGGTTCTCATATACTCGACCTCGCTCGTGCTCTCAGCTCCTCCTGGATTTCCTTCTTCTGGAAATGGGCTGTGGTACACGACCCCAGGGCAGAGTGACATGTGGGCGACCGAGTGGCTCCCTATCGGCAACGGTTATCTCGCAGGTGAGGGTTCCTTGCGGACTAACATCTCGATACGGCTGATCTGTCTTGGCTTTAGCCACATTTCCCGGTGGCACTTTCCAGGAAACGGCAATCGTCAATATTGAGTCTTTGTGGTCTGGTGGACCCTTTCAGGACTCGGTGAGCCGGCTCCTTGTCTCGTTATGACTTCTATCTTTTCGAGCTCTACGGGGCTTCTTCCGCGTTGAGGGCTCGTGTTTCACAATGGACAGGCCTGGACGTGTATTGCGTTCGTTCGAGCCCACTTTTTGAATCCGCTTTTGGTCTGCTCGACCTATCGAGACTAATACTTGTATAGACATACAATGGTGGCAACCAACCAGCCTCGGCACAAACAGCCATGGCACAGGATATGCAAGGCATTCGCCAAGCCATTTTCCAGAGCCCGAACGGGACCATAGAGCGTGATTAATCGTGGTTCCTTTCGATTGCATTCATCTCATTCACCCTGGCCCAGAAATTGAGCAACTCATGACCGCTGCAGGCGCTTACGGTATATATTCTTAAAATTGTTTCATCACAAGACGTGCTTCTGAACTCTTGGCATGTAGGCTCATACGCAGCAGCTGGTTACCTCATGACGACTTTAAACACAAGCGGAGATGTCTCAAATTACTACCGTTGGCTAGATCTTGACGTTGCCGTGGCACGTACAATATGGACTCAAGGCAGCACTACTTTCCTGCGGTATTTATCCATTATTTATACTCTCTATCTCATACATCTCGCTTGTACGCATTTGGACGTACGAGTCCAGCACTGTATCTCAGATGTTGACGTTGATGTTATTTTCGCAGCGAATCGTTCTGTTCTCACCCGGCCCAGGCATGCGTCCAGTACATCAACACTTCGGATAGCAGTGTCCTTCCTGGCCTGACGTATGCCTTTGACATCGAACCGGATTTTCCGACCCCGAACATTACGTGCCTAGATAACTCGACTCTCCGTTTCAATGGGTTTGCGTCAGTACCTGGAATGGGATATGAGATCTTGGCGCATGCGAGCACGTCTCCTAATGCTACCACCTTTTGTGTACCATCTGGCGCGAATGCGACATTGGGTGTCGAAGGCGCGACGGAGGCCTGGATCACCTGGATGGGTGCGACGGAGTACGACATGAGCGCAGGCAATTCCGCGCACAATTTCTCATTCCGCGGTGTGGACCCGGACGCTGCCCTTCGCTCTCTCCTCTACTCCGTCGCGACCCCGTCCACCAGCTACGAGTCGCTTCTCGCCGAACATACAGCAGACTATGCCGCGTTGATGTCTCGGTTCTCGCTCGATCTCGGGCAGACGCCCGATCTCTCCACGCCTACAGATGCACTCAAAACAGCGTACCAGACGACTGTGGGGAACCCATACCTCGAGTGGCTGTTGTTCAACTATGGCAGGTATATGCTCGCGTCTAGCGCGCGGGGCAGCTTGCCTGCGAATCTACAAGGGAAATGGGCGAATCTGGATAGCAATCCATGGGGCGCGGGTATGTCATTGTCCGGTTTGCTAGACCATCAAAGTGCTGACTTTGGATGACTAGATTATCGTACGTGTCAGACTTTATGGTCTTGGCGACAGCCCTGAGCTTCTGTAGATTCGAACATCAATATCCAGATGAATTATTGGTTCGCGGAGATGACGAACATGGACTTGGTCACTCCACTTTTCGATTATATACAGGTCTGTCACTCCATAAGAGACGTTATCTACTTTTTAGAATACGGGAGTCCTGAATCAGTTTTGATCTCCACAGAATACATGGCAACCCCGGGGCGAGTATACAGCGCAGGTATTGTACAATATATCTCGGGGATGGGTCACGCACGATGAGGTGCGTTCATCGTTGCTGTTGATTATCGTTTCTATCTGACCGAGGACGTTCGCCATTTCCTGCAGATGAATGTACGTCTGAACTGCTGGAACCAATCACCGTTTAGTCATCGTCATGTTAGATCTTCGGTCATACTGGGATGAAATTGGAAGGCAATTCCGCTCAATGGGCTGATTATCCCGGTGCGCACACCATTCACTTGATATCCTTCCCTCAAACGCTAATTATATCCGTTCAGAATCTGCTGTCTGGATGGTCCGTAATGCGCTTCCGGACAGTTGACAGTGGCATAACTGAGGTGCTGATTTTCTTACTGACCAGATGATTGCCGTCTGGGATCATTTCGATTATACGAATGATGTGACATGGTTTAAGGCGCAAGGATGGCCGTTGCTCAAAGTACGACGTCTTTCACATTGTTTCAGTAGGATCTGACTAGTTTTCGCAGAGCGTTGCCCAGTTTCATCTCGATAAACTCGTACCTGATTTGCATTTCAACGACAACACACTCGTCGTCAATCCATGCAATTCGCCGGAGCAGCTGCCCATTACTTTTGGTTAGTATTCAATGATAGTTTTGGTTCTTGTCTGCGCAGATGCTAACGAACTATTCATATTATTCGGACTATGACTAGGTTGCGCACATGCACAACAACTGATCTGGCAATTGTTCAACGCTGTCGAGAAAGGGTTCTCCGCATCTGGCGACTCTGACACTGCATTCCTGCAAGGTGCGTATTGTCCTTCCATGAATTGCATGATGTACCGACTGCTTTTTCGAAGAGGTAACCACTGCGCGAGCGCAGATGGATAAGGGCATCCACATCGGATCATGGGGTCAACTTCAGGGTCAGTGTCCTGGTACACTTACATGTGTGTGAACCAGTCTCATCAATGTATAATCTAGAGTGGAAATTCGACATGGACAGTCCTACCGACACCCACCGTCACCTGTCGCACCTGATCGGACTATACCCAGGATATGCAGTCGCGTCCTACGACGAGTCCATCCAAAGCAGTGGCACCAACTACAGCAAAAGCGAAGTGCTGGAGGCTGCGGAAGTGAGCCTCATACATCGTGGCAATGGGACGGGCCCAGATGCGGACTCTGGGTGGGAGAAGGTGTGGCGTGCAGCGTGCTGGGCACAATTAGGAAATGCGAGCGAATTCTATTTCGAGTTGTCTGTACGTGACGTGACGCACGCTTCATTTCTTGACCGAAACTCACGCTTCACACTCACTTCTCCAGTATGCTCTCGAGCGTAATTTCGCGGCCAACCTATGGAGCATATACTCGTTTCCCCCTACAGCAACCACTTCAATCTTCCAGATAGATGCGAACTTTGGCTTCCCTTCGGCATTATTGGTAAGTCGCTCTTGTTAACATCGTGTCTGATACCGCCACTGAATATGCTCCGCTTTTAGAACGCTTTGATACAGGCACCGGATGTCGCGAACGCCTCGAGTCCTCTGGTCATCACCATCTTACCCGCCTTGCCTAGCGCTTGGCCTTCGGGTTCTATTACGGGGTCGCGTATTAGGGGCGGTTTGACCCTGGACCTCGCTTGGGCTGGCGGTAAACCAACCTCTGCGACACTCACTGTGGACCAATCTGCGAGCCCGCGACCCATCCAGGTCGTATATGCTGGCGTGGTGGTCACTTCCTTCACGAGCTCTGCAGGTTTGGCGAAGACTATTGGGTTCTAGAGTGCCGTGCTCCTTCTCGAACAATTCCCTTTTCCTGCATGCCCGTATTGGGACCTTAGAGATAGCATGGCGGGGCTTTGAATTCGAAGTCATCTTCGTACTGGATCCGAAAGAGTCAAAGCAGGATATGCAGCCATATTCAGCGCGACTTCGTACATACTTTGGCAGTTCGTCTAACTAATGAACCCTCGAGATTGCTTGTCATTTTCTACCTGTGCTTGCTAAGCATGGAGATCCTTCACTCAACAGTATCGTTATTCAAGTTAGAACACAACTCGAACAAGTATTGTAATCTCTCACTCCATTCGTGCACAGCTATATACTCATCAGGGACCGAACATATCCAGATATTTGTGTTGTACTTCGGAAGACAACCTGTTTAAACCCCTCTTGTTCAGGCTACTCACAGGCATGATTGCACACCTCATTTGGTAAGTTGGTGAGAAATGATTCCGATTTTTGCACGCAATGGACAGGTCCATGTGCAGCCTAGCGCTCCGCCGGTCACAGCCATCCAGTTTCATCGAAGTCCTTTCGGAAATGTACGAATGGAGGTGCCGGCGAAGTCTACCGTAATCAAACCTAATGGGCCGAATCAAATCGGAGAACACTGCATGCCGTACGCGTAAGTATAGACGATGCATATGGACGATGACATTGCAGCGCCAGACACACCGTTACGTGTAGTAGCTTGCCACCGTATATGTTATTGGGTAGCTTCAGTACCCTGCGCTGTCTGCGTCGTCTCCTGCACTGTTAATATTCATAGCAACTCACTTCTCACTCCAGGCCCCGGTCATACTGGATTCGGACGCGTCGCACATCGCTGTCCCTATCGCACAGCTGATCGCACTTGCTCTCCGTTGCAACATATAGAGATTCCACAGTCTACACCGATGTTCAAGGACACCCTCACCTCACCTCAAGGCGATCCAAACGAGGAATTGGTGATTAGCATCTCCTCTTCATATTCTGCAGATGCTGATAGCAGATGATACTCAGTCGCCGTATTTGTCTATCATCCTAACAGAGTTCTTAACACTCACATTTTCAGAAAACCATCTCAAGAACAGCGATGCCTCCGCACGTTGGCTACGTATATCCACGGTCGTCTCCCGATCAACCTGATCTACCTGCCCGAGATGAAATTGTACCATCGGGGGGCCATGATGGAGATGGTAGCAAATTGGATGAAGGGTCAATTTGCGAACGAATACGTTGCGCCGGAAAAGGTTATAGAGAGACTAGGCTTTGCTATCCTCTCCCACCGATGGCTGGATCTCACAAGCGAAGAGCCAACCTATGAGGAGATGCTGGCCTACGACAAGAACAAGGAACCCGATCCCAAGCGCCAGGGATTCATGAAGTTGGAGATGTTCTGCCGGATGGCGAGAGAGGCAGGATGCGACTGGGCCTGGTCAGACACGTGTTGCATCGACAAACGCAGCAGCGCCGAGCTCGACGAATCTATTCGATCCATGTATCAGTGGTACAGCGAGGCGAAAGTGTGCATCGTGCACCTCGGCATGACCTCGAACCTGGACGATATGCATGGCGACGACTGGTTCAGGCGCGGATGGACCTTACAGGAGCTGTTGGCACCATCCCGGATCAAATTCTTCAATCGCGACTGGGAGCCACTCACGGACAACGAAAACGACAAAGACGAGGACACGATCCTCATCAGCATCACCCACATCACGATGATCCCCTTTGCCTCCCTTCGCGAGTTCACTCCTGGAGTCGACAAGATCAGGGAGAAGATGATATGGGCGTCGAGGAGGGAGACGACGAGGGTCGAGGATGTCGCATACGCCCTGATTGGTCTCTTCAACGTGAGCATGAATATCGCGTACGGGGAGGGAGATAGGGCGTTCTATAGGCTGCAGGTGACCATCATGGAGAAGTCGAACAACTTGGAGCTGCTACTGTGGCTCGGCAACCCGTCCAAGGAAAACACCATGTTCTCTGCGTTCCCGTCGGGCTTCTCGCGCCTGGAGATCCCGTGGAGCTCGAGACTGACTGCGAGCATTTCGAAGCTCGTGGAATCGAGGCGAGGCGATCTGCCTCTGCCCGACAGACTGCGGCTGCACGAACGGATGATGAAGGCGATCAAGCTTGCCATCCCCCAGGGCGATATCTACTTTGCGTTGACAAACGGTGCTCTACGCATCTCGCTGATCCTCTACGAAGTTACGCACATCGCGGCAATTCCTTCGGCGGTTCCTCCGCATGTGGAACAGGCGCCGTTCCTACTGGAGGTGGACATCCTGGGGGAGTGCAGAGTTTGGGTCAGCGAGCCGGACGCGCGGGATGAGTTCAAGGTGTGGAGGATCGGAGTCCTCGACTACGAGTGGAACGATGCCAAGGGCATCCCGGTGGATATCGAGAAGGCACTTAGCGGATTCACACAATTATGCCCTGCCAATGCGAGGGGACGCTGGGAAGCGTTCATTGGCGTCGCAGTGAAAACAGTCGTGATCGAGCGCGCTGGCCGCTGGTACCACGCCATCCTCCTACAGTGGCTCGGAGGTGAGCATTATAAACGAGTGGATATCGTGAATTCGATGGCGGTGAAGCGGCCAGAAGGTGGCTGGAAGGAACCACAGACGGTTTACGTAGACTGACCGAATATAAGTTTGTGCAACGGACACTTTCGATCTGCAGCATTCTTCATACCTCAGGTTTATGTTAGAATTGCTTATCACTGTCATCAAGCATTATGCAGGGACGAACCAGCTCCGAATTCCGGCGGCAGAGCAATTTCCGGTCAGCCCGTAGAAAGTCCAAGGAATTCAGTCCGTGTAAACTCATACGAAAAGCGCATCCACTGGTGCAAAATGGCAAAAAGAATAGTCAATACATAGTATCCATGCGCTCAGATGAAGACGTACTTATTTCGCCAAGTTGCGCGAGTCTATCGCCAAATTGCAGAGACGCAACACTTGATATTGGGGGGCTCAAAAGCAATGACGAGTACATGTTGAATCAATCCTGGCGGAAATGATTCGTCCTTGTCAAACCGTTTTCTACAACATATGACTTCATCTGTTATACAGTTCGATGCAGAAAAGTACGCACAGCGGACAGATAGAAAGCCCTACTAGCAAGCCTGCACCCGCTAATGGAAAACATACAAAACGGACCGTGAGCGCTCGCGATAACTTAGTTAAATTGGGCTCATCGAAAGGACCGGAACCATCGTTATCATTTTTCATAGCGAACAGGGTTAACGTTGATGTGTTTCCTGAGTCGTTCTTGCTTGGGATTCAAAGCGTGAGGTCTGGCCTCGAGAGCATATTGATGTACTGCCAGACCACAGATGATGTTATATAAGGTGAATTCCTAGTATTTATTCAATGTAGTACAGAGACATACCTTGTAGATCTCTTGGCAACTCAGCTTGCGGAGCAATTGGTAGCAATTCCCAAGGTTAGAGTAATCCCCACCTTGGCTTCGCGCCTGCGCCATTCTAAACGATTCTCGGTGATATTGCTAGGAGGGTTCATACTGCACAGTGCGAGACTGTCGAGAAGAAATCGTCGAGAGTACATGATATAGGACTTCAGCCTGCTTAGAACAATTGCACCGAGCTGGGTATGATGTTTGCAAGTGTGTAACAGTAGAGAAACTTAAACTCGAGAATATTATATCCGGTCAGCCGCCCCGAGTCGGCGCTCGCGCAGCAGCCACCGACCGATCGCCGTAGCGTACAGACCCCATCCTCTTACAACCACCGTTGGTATCATACACGATCTGTGGTGCCTTCGCACCCACTGGCATCCTCAATTCTGGCGATAGGCTTCTTGAAGAATGTTGCCGTCTTCACCATCACCTTGGGTGTCGAACGTGTCGACCACCGAGGTCCTAATCACTCGGGCCACCAATCCTTCACTGCCGGAACCTAATTATGCCTTACACCTCGAGGTTGCGGAATACATCAATCAAAAGAAGGCCAATACGTGAGTATCTATCATTTACACTAATTCTCCATGACCTTCACTGACATGCTATGTGGAAAGCCCACGAGAAGCAGCTATGTTCATAGCCCGTATTGTGAACCACCGAAACCCCCACATTGCCATGCTCGCCCTCGCTCTGCTGGAGACGCTTGTGCAGTCTTGTGGATATCCATTTCACCTCCAAATTGCCACCAAGGAGTTCCTCAACGAACTCGTCCGTCGCTTTCCTGAACGACCCCCGCCCTTCCCAGGACCGGTCATGCAACGCATCCTAGATCTCATAAATGATTGGAAGGAGGGGATATGTACAGAGTCGAGATGGAAAGACGACCTAGGGAACATCAGAGATATGCATCGTTTACTGACGTTCAAGGGATATCGATTTCGTCCACTTCAGCGACAACAATCCACGGCAGCCTCCGCATCGGTACGTGTCAATCCATTCATAGCATGGCTCTTGTGGATACAGAAATCAAAATTGTTCTCCATCTGGTTTTCACCCATCTTATATTATTCGAGAGAAATCGGTGCCAGATGACATCTGTTCACTCGTACAGCATTCTCCACAAACAGTCACCCTGGTCCATCTTGTTCGTGTTAGGCTGAGCAACCGCTAATATCAGGAATTCTTACAGAATCTCAAAACCGCAGAGGAACTCGAAAACGAAGACCGGGAGGCCCAGTCCGCGAAGTTGCAAGAACTCATCCGCCGGGGGACGCCCCGGGACTTGGCAGCAGCGCAAGAGCTGATGAAGTCGCTTGCAGGCGCCAACCCAGATGCGAAGCCCGACTATCGTACGCAGGCGCTCACGGAACTGAACAAGCTGGAAAGCAAAGTGATACTCCTTAACGAGATCTTGGATAACGTTGATACGAGTCGGGGCGAGCGGTTTGCCACGGGCGATGTGTATGACGTGAGTGGCTGCCTGTATGACATCGGACGATTGAGGTTTCTCACTGCATTTGGGGGCGGACAGCAAGTAGCGTCGATACTGAGCAGTGCACGGCCCAAGATCCAGGGATGGATATCAAACGCTGAGACAGATGATCCGGAGTCACTAAGTAAGTCACCGCACTGGCCGGTACGATCACATGGTACTCATCGCATTGCCTTGGCGCAGATACTTTCCTCGAAATCAACGACCAGATTAACACTGTCTTGAACCGTTACGAGTCGTACAAGAAAGGCGACTATGTTGCGGCGTCGAACCCAATTCCCGCCGAATATGGTGGGGCTGCCTCGCGTGCCCAGAGCGACTCTCTCATCGACTTCGATGACTCCGCTCCCGCGTCTAACGGAGCTGCGACACAGGGATCAAGCGCTGCCCCCATGGACGATCTCGCGAGTCTGTTCGCGTCTACTCCAGCGAACCCCCCACAGACTGCACCGCCTATAGGAATGGGTATGGGTACGGGTATGGGTTTGGGAATTGGGATGAACGCCGGCATGGGCGCAATAGGCGTGAGTGCGCCGACACCGACATCCTCGAACGGATTCGGTGCTAGCATGACCTCGCCACCACATCCCGTTCACGCGACACGCCCGGGAACGACCTCACCACAAGGCACGCCCTATGGATCCATCAGGCTCGAAACTCCGCAGACGCAGTCCCCGTCCACGCCGAACTATCGCGGTGGACAGATGCAGCGTCCCCAGTCGCAGTACGGCCAACAGCCTCCTCAGTACCAGCAGCAGCAGCATCCACAGTACGCTCGGGCACCCGCGCAGACACAGCTGTTCCAGCAACAGCCCCAGATGTTCTCGCAGGGACCACAGCAGCCCCGACAGCCGCAACAGTTCCAGCAGCAGCCACAACAACCACAGCTGTTCCACCAACAAGCACCGCCAATTCAGCAGCAGCAGCAACGTCCTGCGAGTACTGTGGGTGCATCAACCCAACCACAGGGGAAGGATCCCTTTGCGGACCTCGCAGGGCTGTTCTGAGGGGCATCTTGACCGGACATTCTGTAGTTGTTTGGGTTCGGGGTGTAGGTTGAATACTAGCAGATATTAGTATGCATCTGTATGTGCTGCATGTAGCGGAACTTGCAGGAGTTTGTCTAATCTCGGTCCAAATCAAGAGCAGTGTTGGTTGTAGAACACGTGCTTTGCAGGTCGATTGCTGGAGCTCCCGAGACACAGGAGTGGTGGTTCAGAAACTGAAATTCGCCGGCGGCTATGCATTGTGTAATACGAGCGTGAATACCTCGAGGTCACCGTCACTACGAGGACTTTTGACCTGCATCAAACGCGGCGGATAAGGCACATTGTGGATGACGAATCTTCACTTTGACTGCAAGTAGATCGAACAAACAACACGTACAGCAGACTACACATATATCATGTGTAGAACTTGCGGTTGTCATTAGGACCGAAGAGGTTGTTCCGGATCTCGGGCAACATCTTGAATAGCCAGCAATGTTAGCTGAAACTGTCACTATGACCATAAAGAGGCGCGGTTCAAACGCACCCTGTCCTCGAGGAGTCGCAGACGCTCGTCTAGTGTGTTGTCGAGCGTGATACGTCGCGAACCACTAACAAGCTTCACCCCGCCCGCACTGTAGCAGTCATGTCAGAACCAGACGTACACGGTAGCGACCATGGATACGCGCAAGGGCAGACTAGGTGATACGCACATTTCGTTGCTTAGCGTTCCCTGCACGTCTGCATTGACCGTCCGCCCACTGATTTCCTTATACTGCTCCGCAGCATTGTTTGCTGCGCGCCGTACGATTTCCACGTCTATCTCGCGCGCATGCACAATCACTTCTGGTTCTAGGAGCTGGAGGAAGCCTTGGACGATAACGCCCTCGAGGAACTGTACGTATCGCGCCTCGTCTCGCGAAAGGTCAACTATCAACTCCCGTGTTGTGGAGAAAAGATCTTGCAAATGCTCTTCGCGCTGCTGGAGCAGCTTCAGGCGAGACTTGTTGGTCAGGGTCGACTGGGCGCTATATGCGCAGGGCTCAGACGGCGGTAACTGGGAGTGGTGAAAAGAATGCATACATTTTCTGCGAGACCTCTGCGCCCTTGCGCTTCTTTTCGTACTGAGCATCGATGGCTTGCTGCTCTTGTTTAACCAACTTTGCCTGATGGTGTGCAATGTCAAGTGCCGTCAACCTGCGTTGACGGTCACACTCACCTTCTCAATTGCGAACTCCTCATCTGCCTTGACTTTGATTTCCCGCGCCTTTTCCAACGCCTCCTGCTTGATGAACGCGACCTACACAGACGTCTCAGTCCTGGAAACACGAAACAGCGGAGGCGCTGCAAGCTAGAGAAGTCGCCGACCATCTTGTTCATCTCGCTGAGGACCTCATCCTCGTTCAGCGGTCGGTTGGACATGCCTGATATGTGCTGTGGTGTACGATGCAAACTTAGTGCAGGGGAGTAGGTCGTCGAGCACACTCAGATGCCGTGTCGGGTGGCGGGTGGCTGAAGGCGCTTGCCGAGAGTGGCGGCAATCGCGCCGGTCAGTGGTGGCGTGCTCACAGCGTCTTCAACAAATACTATCATGGCAACCCACTTCGAGGACGTCTTCCATATGTTGTTGTCTTCTTCACAAGTCGATGAGGCAAGAGTCATCTTATGTTCTTGATACCGACATAGCAATGCCGTGGCAGGCTCTTCAAGTTGCACTTCATGTTTCATCGTCCTGATGATGGGAACGAATGGTTGACATGGACAGGTGAGCGCCCTCCCGAATCTGCCAGGATTGTGTGACAGATTGACGGTCCTGACAGAGTGACATTGAGCCGTTGCTACTGTTCAGACACTTTAAGTCTAACCGGCGTCGCTCATCGCATGTGTTGTCTGTCATCACTGAACGGAACCACTTCGCTGGTCGCTCGAGGCCTAGAGCATTTATGTCTGCGCGCACGATTACTTTGGGGCATCTTCCCGTGCACACCTCGCTGAGTTTATGGCGACAATTCCAATCTTAAATCTTGCGCAATATTTACACGAATTTCATACGTAGCAGATAGGGTAAGCTCTCCTTTTCCGACGTCTCATGTTCACGACATTCATATCGGACGGACCTCATAGATGCCTCATACCTCATGATGCATGATGAATGAACACGTGTATATCTCTAGTTGTGGTGCGAGTTGATAGACGCTTCACACTACTAACCATTGTTAAGTTGTCACAATTACTCATTCTCCTATTTATCCAGCTGATACACACCGAATCGTCGTTATGAGCTGTCAAGGAGGACTCCCGCGCATCCAGTTCTCATAAAGCGGTCAGTGAGCATCAGATTCTGGCCACTTTAGCCTTGACTTCAGCGCTCCGACCAATCGGAGGTCCTTCCTGGCTTCCACGGAACCTACCGACAACCAGATGCCACAGTTTTCGTCGTTCCTTCGAGATAGGTATGAGCCGTTCGGGTAGACAGTGAATGGTGTGAGCTCACAGTTCGCAATAGGGATGATTACGCAAGACACAGATCAGCACAAACTCTATGGGGGCCGCTGCGCAGGCGGGTAAGTACTGCGTGTCTACAGCATGGTCGGCCTGAAGCCGCTTCGAACGATCTATCCGGTCCCTAGGCCTTAGGCCTTAGCAATCAGCCATGATGCGGTACGATGCAGGGATGTTGATTGTTGGCGGCATGGTATGTTGTCGGCACAGTGCCTTTACGATGCGCCTGATGACCAGTTGCTCGAGGCTCTGTGCTTGGTCCACGAGTGATACAACAAGTCAACAGTTCGTATGGATTTGGTGTTCCTATAAGTATCGAATGTGGATGCCAGATGAGTTACTCTTCGCATCTGTGATTGCTTATGTCGTCCGATCGATCTCGAAATGTGCATCACTGCTCGTAGCCGAGTTGTTCTCGGTCTTTTGACAAAATTCCTGAAGGGCTCAATGTGACACTCCATGAGGCATTTGTAGCTGAGCGCTGGGCTCTGAGCCTCAAGGCTGCCGCCTGCCAGAGAACGTCGTTCTCAACCGTGAACACTTTACGGTCGTTTGCACTCTGGTTGTCTAGCGTGCGGAAAGATCCCGCGGAGCGCCCCCCACTGGGGCCGCTGGGCAGGACCTAGCGGTGGGCGCGACTCTAAGTCCAGGTCGGGTCGACAGGATCTGTGATGAGGTCACCTCCTCACTCGTCGGCCCCAGCCAGTGGGGCGCCGATCGCGACAACCAGATTAATGCAAACGATTGTACACAACGGGTCCGAGTCATGCATATGTTGGTTTCATGACAGCGCCCATTGGTCCCGGTGTGAACTGTCTGGAGTCGGCCTTCCAGGCACCATGTTGTGTGCGATTACATACATGCATATGCATTTACAGCGTAATCAAAAAACCTTGACGTGCGCCATTTTTTATTTTGCGCAGATATCGCCGGGCGGCTAAGGCTGCCGACACCGTCAATGACTAAATTAGGCAACATCGAGCCTCAGGCTGCTTGTATACCGGATCCTACATGGCATGTTCAGGGGTTGTTATACAGAATTTACTATTGAAATACATAGAGAACTCATGTACTAATGTCCTATGTCTATTCTGTACTTTTTCTGGTACAACAATCAATCGCAGGCCAAGTGCAGGCCGGGAGAGTTGGAGGTGCAGCCGAGGTAGGCGCCGGGCGCACGCACCAGAAAAAAAGTGGCGCACGTCAAGGTTTCCCGATTACGCTGTAAGATTGTACATCCGCGCCGACGAAGGTGACTCGAAAATCAGAAATCCTCCGCTCTTCCAACTATTGATTCAGAGGTACGGCCGATATCCAGAGCCTGTTTACCTGCAAGCACGCATGGGGCCAGGTGAACGGTATGATCACATCTTACAGCAGACGTATGCGAAATCAGCGGCCACGAATTCATGGCATGTGTCCATGTCATGGATTCCAATTCCGAGTGGTGCATATAAATTGGATCGTAGCGAAGCGTCGACAGATTGATGGAGCTTGATGGGGCGAATGCATAGATTTGGTACTTGCGGATGCTGTGTTAGACAGCGGCAATCCCACGGTCTACAACAGAAGGCACGGTGCATGTTAACCGGAACTGCTTGTGGGCGCGTTCCTGCGCGCTACAGCCAACGATATTATAAATTCACCGCACACAGCCCGATGTCTTCGAGTCCCTCCTCCCCTTCGGTCTTCTCGTTCTCGGATTTCTTTCTTCGACCTTCTTAATCTACCTCTTTTTAATAGCCTCAGGCTCATATTTCTGCATCCGCCGGTCGGTTGCACAGTTAACGAACACTTGGAGTCGCACACATTTATACTACCTATCACGATCTTGACGCCTGACCCGATGAACGACAAGCTCACGCCCACTGAGGCACTTCTTAAGGTCGCCAGGTCGCGGCCCTTTACTCCCGCTATCCGTTCGGGGAAAACTACATGGTCCTACGCGGCGTTGTGGCAGCGAGTGCGTCAGCTCGCGACCAAAATTGACCATGTTGAGCAAGACGGCCGTGCGGTCGGTTTGTTTATGGGGTGAGCAATTTGTTCCGTTCATGAGAGCTTGGATTGACGGCAAAGTTAGTCTTGAGGTCGATTACATCGCAGGCGCCCACGCCGCATGGCTATCTGGACGCACGGTCGTCATTCTCAGCCAGAAATGGACGTCTGCTGTCCTCGAAGTCGTTCTGAAGCGCGCCGACGTCGGCCTGATTCTGTACGGGGATCTTGCACCTTCAGATATCCAAGACATTCCTTTGCTTTGCACATATGACTTTGTCGCACGCAATCCCCCAACTTCCTGCACTCCCCCGCCATCTCATGAGATAGTAGATCGCATCCCTTTGATCTGCAGTGTCACCCCTACCAGCGGCAGTACCGGTGTTCCGAAGAGCATCGTATATCCTATGCGCAAGTCTCTGGACACTCTCACGGAGGAATCGTCCACTTTACTAAAGCCCAGGGATGGCCAATGGCTCCGTGGTGGCACGGTGAGTCATCCAGATATCTGTAGCTGAAGTGTTATTGATGTCGGCGTGTTTGACAGACATTCCTGCGCCCGCTGTTCGAGATCCGGCGTTTCATGTTCAATCAGACTACGATCTATCTCGACCCCGCTACTACTGTCGCTGGTCAGTGCGACAACTTCACCGCTGAGCTGGAGAACCCCTCCAACAAGCAGCCCCTGCGCATCCACTTCACGCCCAGCGTTTTCCGGGCTTTCGTCGATTATGTGAAACACAAGTTCGGCGAGCACAAGTCGTGGACCCGCGTGTACTGGATGGTGATTGGCGGCGAGAACTTGAGTACACAGGACCTGGCTCTTGCGAAGGGAATATTCCCGGAGGCAACCCTGGCTTGCAACTATGCGGTAAGCACTTTGGTTCGAGTATCGAGTTTCATGCGGCTGATAGGTGACATGACTTCCCAGTGTTCCGAAGTTGGCTTCGCAGGTATTTCGCAGCACTTCGTGCGCCCATCAGATCCTGTCCCCGACGTCATCTCGTTTGATGCTACCCAGGGCTGCGAGGCGCTCGTTCTCCTCAACGACGCGATGGAAGTCATCCCTAGGACCGTTGGTGCGACCGGTATCATAGGCATGATCACCACCCAAAGCGCGACGCACTACCTGTGCAACCCCGATGCGACCGCTCACATGTTCCGTCCGTGGGGCGGTGACCGCATCCTGCTCTACACGGACGATATCGGTTGCGTCGCGAATGACGGCCGCGTTGTGATCAACGGCCGACGCTCGCGTAATGTCAAAATCAACGGTCTCTTCATCGACCTCGATTTCGTCGAGCGCGCGCTGTCCAAGGCCTTCGGCTCTGACGTATTCTCGCATGGCATCACCGCGTACAAGCTGGTCAAGTCCAAGGACGAGAAGATCATCATGTTCTGGTCTGGGTCGTCGACCAACCTCGACGTGCTGAAGCGGGCGCGGGAGACACTCCGCACACAGCTGGGCGACAATCTTGCTATGGTCGTCGGGAACGCGCGGGAGATCGCTGAGATGCCGTACAATGCGAGCTACAAGGTTGATCTTGCGAAGCTCCAGGCGCTCGCAGACGCTGATGTGCTTGGCGCCGTGGAGCCCGAGGATCTGCGGGACGAGAATGCCAGCGTCGACCGTGTCTCGGAAGTCGCCCTGGCTATCGCCGAGGAGGTTGGCCGTCTCAGCAACAGCATTGAGCCTGTGTCTACCGACATCCCCCTCATGCTCGCTGGCCTCAACTCTATCACGGTTGTGCAGTTGAGCTTCTGGCTGCAGTCTCAGTTTGATTGGGACGACGACATGGTCCATCTGTTCGAGGAGGACCTTTCTGCAGAAGTACTCGCGAGGGAGATCGTCGGCGAGGGCTCTGACACCGTCAGCGAGGCCGGGAGCGAGGCGCTCACGCTCGTCGAGGATGCGCCCGTGTCGAAGTTCATGGAGGTTGCGCAGGACATCGCAGAGGAGGTCATGCGCCTCAGCCGTTCGTCGGAGCCCGTGTCGACGGACGTGCCCCTAATGTTGGTGGGCCTCAATTCGATCACGGTAGTGCAGTTGCACTTCTGGCTGCAGGCGACGTACGACTACGAGGAGGACATGGTCCGTCTCTTCGAGGAGGACATCACCGCCGAGTCCATTGCACGTGACATTGTTGGCGACGTCAAGCTTGACGAGCAGGAGGACGAGGACGAGACCGCGATCACCGAAGAGTTGTTGAAGACCCCTATGCCGCTCCCGGAGATTGTGGCCGAGCAGGACGTGCCAACTGTGGTTGTGGATGCGCCTGAACAGCCGGTCGATGTTGTGCGCCTCGCGCCTGCGCCCAAACGCAGCCGTCTTACACCGAAGGCGCCTCTCAGCGTCAAGGTCGTCGATGCGCATGTTGTCGATCGTCAACCCGCCGATGTCCCCATCCCCGTTACGGCGATCCCCTACACCGCGTCCAAGGAGGTCGCTCCGTCGTCACCTTTCGACATCGGCATGGCTCCGTTCGAGTCTTGGACCGGCAAGAAGGGAGGCATAGAGAGGTACGTGGTCATGTCTGTCTCTGTTCTACGTGATCCTGATACGATCTGTCCGTCACAGCACCCTGATGTACAGCCTGCTGGCGCTCGGTATTCTCGGCTCACCGATGACGCCCTCGTTCGGCACGGGCAGCACGTTCGACGTGCGTGGCATGAGCACGCCCACTCTCGCGCGTGCGCCGGCTTCCGCACGCACGCCGGTACTGTCGCCGTGGCTCGACTCCGTGCGCCTCTCTGTCATGGAGTCCGTGCAGTCCCCATGGGCATCGGGTTGCGCGCATTCTTCGTTCCCGCAGTCTCCAGTGTGCTTCTAGTCATTCTCCGAGTCTGTACGGCGCAGCATCACTAGGGCTTTCGTGTCATGTTGTACCTCCTGTTTCGTTATTATTCTGAGCCTTTGGTGAACCCTGGACTACTGGTGAACTTTGGACCGTTATGACATGTATACGCCCGCGATGTGTAACTTAAATATGACGAGTGTAATAAAGGTGAGATAGATCTGTACAGTTCACCTGTGGGTGTCGGTCGAACTCATCGAGCGGCAGTTGTATGAACAATCTTGTGTGTATTTGTGCACGAGTTGCGGATGGTGAGTATGTTTTGGCCGTCACATCAGGTGGCGTTGGGGTAATTGTCAATGCACCGAAATTTTCACTTGTATCATATACATCCTCGGTAGCCACTTGTAAAACTCCCGACAAGAAATAACAATGCCCGTCCATGATAGGACAGTTTACAGAACAGCAATTTGAGGGATCTGGCGTCGAACGATAGACCTCCTACGCATAAATGACGGCCGTGCATACAGACAAAGAATCAGGTCAAGACGATACCGCCGTCTATCACCAGTGTCTGCCCTGTGTCATCGAGATCCTGTATCAAGATGCGGTATGAGAACATTCAAACATCACTACGCACCAGTGATGAAATATGCCTCCGGTTTCGCCAGATATGACACCGCGCTGGCTATGGAATCAGATGTGCCGTCAGGGGAGTCGGCAGGATAGCCAACTTCCTGTGCAGCGACAGTAGTCGCCATCAGCCATCAGGAACAGATGAGCCGTTCTGAGACCGACCTTCTTCAGTGCTCCCGCAACTCTCCTCTCTTCGCTTGCGAAGGTCGTATCTGCGTTGTAGCACCTTCAATGCATCGAAAGAACCAGGAAGTACATAGACTTACAAGTCGGGGCGGAGATGAATCCCGGTGCGTATGCATTCACCGTGATACTGTGCGGTGCGAATTCCTGGGCTAGCAAATTATTATCAGTAAGCGGACGGAATTGAGCTGTTTGCAGTCGCTTCGACACACCGGCACTCTGCGTCAGGCCTCTGATGGCAAACTTGGTCGCGCTGTATGCAGACCCATTTCTCAGTGCTGTGGATTCGCGAGTCAGGTCTGACTGCAATATAGTAGAGAAGAGACACCATCACCTCTCTTGCCCGCGATAGAGGATGCACCTGAAAGCGTCCCCTCTGAGATCAGACCGGCAGGCAGAAGTGTATGGAATTCCATACTGATAAGACGACCGCCTCTTCCCTGCTTGATCATCTGCAAGGCGGCGTGCTTGTAGCAGAGCATAGTGCCGCGCACGTTAACGGCCATTATACGATCCCACTCTTCGACGGAAGCTGCGAGGTGGTTGGAGTCAATCGGCGGATGTCCTCATTTATGGAGCACACACTTTCGAGAATCGGTGTTATGGCTGATACGCCTGCATTGGCGACCATCTATAAGTTACCAGGGACAAACGCATCAGCTATCTCACGAGATATGCCTAGATATTGTCCAGACTTACCACGTCCAGCCCGCCTAGCTTGTCCACGACGGTCGCGACCATCGTCTTCACCTCTTCCTCCGATGAGATGTCGGCGCAGACCGCGAGGGCACGCCGGCCCAGAGTTTGGATTGCGGATACGGTAACTTGCAATTCGTTTCCTTTCTCCTTCACGTCGTTGACTGCGACATCGAGGCCGTCCTGTGCCAGGCGCAGCGCGATGGCGAGCCCGAGGCCTTGCGCGGCGCCCGTCACGATCGCGACTCGCACTGGAGGAGACGACGTGGGGGGTGAGTACGACATTGCCGCTCTCTCCGCGGTCCTGCCGGGACAGGGGCAGTTATATGGGTCTGCGATGGCGTCTGTCGAGTCCCCACGCAGTTGACAGCTATCGTACGAGACGAGTTTCAAGGCGTCTGTCCGTGCCAGAGACTTAACGCTGGCCTGCTGGATCTAGATATCACACCGTCCGGCGACCGTGTCTTGCGCAGCGGGCGTCACTGTGTGTCTCCTCTCGTCACGCATATGCATCCGTCTTGGAGGCAGGGCAAGATGGGGAGGTCCAACCGAGTGTCCAACGCGTTTGCCCGCGCATCATACCCTCAGGGCGTCGGGCCGTCAGGTCTCAGAGGTAAAGACAGCTCGCGCGTCCTCTGAAAGGCGAATGGCACGCCGTATCATTTTGCATTGACGCGGATGAGGTCGTCTTGAATCGACACTTCAGACGCGATCTTCGGACAGCTGGGTCATAGCAGCTGCATTTGCGATGGAGATTGAGCGGATGCAAACGTGGGAACTGCTGAAAGAAGTAAAGTCCGGCCGCCTGAAGACGAGAATTATTCACGTACCCAAAATCTTACGATAGAAGGCCGGAGAACTCCCTGCAACACTTGAGCACTAGGTTAGACGTGCTAGAATCAGGGTGCGTTCGGATGGAAATAGGCTGATGATGGCAGCTCACCAGGCTAGCTATTATGACCCACGCGTATTCGACTCGGGGCTCGAACCCTGGTCAAGAGGGTGGTCACATCAATATAAGACAGTCAAGAGTGGACTTCCCCGGTCTGAACATGGACAAATGTACAGTCACGTATTGTCCCCTCCGCGTCCCAATGGTTCTTGTCGAGAAACTTGACACTGATCGTGGAAGAGCATTTTAATGAGTACACACACGAAGGCTCAATGGGGCCTGTCATCTTGTATGGCCCAAGGACTCTGACCTAAACTCTTCTCAGTCGTGGTTTTGACTCGATCGTTCCAATCACGTCCAGAAGTGAGACGTGCTCGCGATGATCAGAGCCATAAAATACTAATCCCGGACAGCGCACATCCAAGTCCAAGCGGCAGATAACTATGACGAATATCAATGAGCATGACGACACGGACGGCAATAGCGAGAGCTCACATGAATGATTCAGTCTTCACTGAAAAATAGCGAGACTAATCAGCAAATTTGGTACACGCTTGTGTGAGCCACAGAACGATGGACGGATCAAAGGCGACTTACGAGTGCCACAACACCTCCATCCACGGCAGACGTTCGGAGAGCTGTCTCGGCGTCATCGATCGTCCTGCACAAGCCATATCATCGGGTCCCATGATGCACCGGAGCTCGAGATCACTGGGGTTTGGTAGGCTCCTCGCTATCGCTAGACTCATGGTAGTCAACACATGTGGGAATTTATATCTCAGGGGCAGACTCACGTCGTATTGGCGAAGCCGACCTAGTTTGAAGCATGGGCAGCTGGTGCATCGTATAGATTTTCTGAGTCTGCAACATAAATGTGTTACGCGTCAGCTCAGAGGCCGCCGAGATTGTGAGATTTTTTTTCGCTTTGAAACTGCAGATGATGCCGCTCACCCGTTTGACGATGAGAATAGTCTAGAGACTTACCTATACCGAACACCTCCCGTCGCGCCGAGCTCGTCCTATTAGCCAAAGCACTGTTGTCGATGCCAGGATCATACATTAATGTGCTCAAGCTATGCTCAAGCCAATATTTGCGCTTGACAGGAAGGACGTCTGAAACCCAGTGAGGAAAAATGCATGTCACAGTCAGGTGAGACGCGGCAGGACGCGTGCGGTCACGATGATCAGGCGCGAGCCGCGCTTGCGATGTTCTCTCCTGTGTCGCAACACACAAATTCACTATGATGCTTTCAAATCTCTCCTCGTTCTCTGAATCCGCCTTTTGGTCTTCTTTATCTGCCTTTTCTCAATCCGCTCATGCTTAGATGTCTGCATCTCCCAGTCGGCTGGCATTTGACCAAACCTGCATTTTTATATCATGACGTTCACGTCTCACCGGATGAACGACGAGCCCACTTCCACTCAGATACCCCCCAACTCACCAATCGTGGCGCTAACCCATCTGGGAAGACTTCTTACGCGGCGCGCAGCGAGTGCGTCAGCTCGCAACCAACTCAACCATGTTGAGCACGATGGCCGTGAGCGGTCTCCAGGTCGATTGAAGTGCGGCCGTATGGCTGTCCGGATTGACAATGGTCATTCTCAGCATTGTCCTTAAAGTCATCCGCAAGTGCGCCAACGTCGGCGTAGTTCTGTACGTGTTCGGGGACCTTGCACCTTCAGATGGTGTTCCTTCGTGTTGCATATACTACTTTGTCGCACGGAATCCTCCGATTTGCTGCACTCCCCGCCCCGCCGTCTCACGAGGTGGTGGTTCGACTTTCTCTGATCTGCAGCGTCACTCCTACCAGCGGTGGCAACACTTAATTCGAACAGCACCATGTTTTCAATGCCCAAGTCTCTAGTTACTCTCAGGAATCGTCCACCTTAGCCAATTTAAGGGATGACCAATGGCTCCGTGGTGGCACAGTACGTCGTCCAAAATGCCTGCGGTTGAAGCGATGTTGACTTTAACGTATTTTACTAGTACGTAGACGTTCTGTGGCCGTTGTTCAATATCCGGCACTCCAAGTTTCATGTTCAATCAAACTACAATCCATTTCGATCCCGCTACCTCCGTCCCCGGTCAGGGCGCCAACTTCACCGTTGAGCTGGAGAACCCCTCCAGCAAGTTGCGCCTTTGCGTCCACTTCACGCCCAGCGTCTTCCGGGAATCCATAGACTATGTTCGGCGAGTGCAAGTCGTGGACTTGGGTGCACCGGGTGGTTATCAGTGGCGAGAGCCCGAGTTTACAAGACTCGGCTCTTGCCAAGGGTGTTTTTCCAGATGCGACCCTGGCCCAAAATCATACTGTGAGTATACTGATTCCAGCATCAAGTTTTATACGACTGATAGGGATCGCGACTTCTCAGTGTTACGAACATGGTTTCACCGGAACTTCACAACAACAAGTGCGCCCATCGGATCCTGTCTCCGACGTTATCTCGTTCGATGCTACAGTCTTACGAGGCCCTCGTGCTCCCGAACGACACGATATAATTCATTCCCAAGGCTGTAGGTGCCACCGGTATCGTAGAAATGATCGCCACTCAGAGCACGGCACACTACTCGTGCAATCCTGGTGTCCACATGCTCTGCCCGTGGACCAGGGAGCACATCCTGCTCTGCACGGACGATATTGGTTACGTCGCGAATGACGGCCGCATTGTGATCAATGTCTGATGCTCGCGGAAAGACAACGGTCTCTTTATCTCCCTCGACTTCGTTGAACACGCGCTCTCGAAGGCCTTGCTCTGACGCACCTGCACGGGGAGTTGCCACTTACAAACTGGTCAAGAACGAGAAGATTATCCTGTTCTGGTCTGGGTCGACCATGAATCTCGACGTGCTGAAGCGCGCGCGACCACTTTGCCATGGTTGTCGTGAGCGTTCGGGAGATATTGTGGGGATGCGAGCTACACGGTCGATCTTGCGAAGCTGCAGACACTGATGTGCTTGGCGTTGTGGAGCCCGAGACTGGTCTGCGAGACGAGGACCCCGCCGTCGACCGTGTCTCGGAGGTCGCACTGGCTATCGCCAAGGAGGTTGACCGTCTCAGCGACAGCATCGAGCCCATGTCTACCGACGTTCTTCTCATGCTCGCTGGCCTCAACTCAATCACGGCTGAGCTTCTGGCTGGAGTGTCAGAGCCTGCTGGTGCTTGGTGTTTTCGACCCACCGATGATGCCCTCGTTCCGCGCGGGCAGCATGTTCGACGTGTGGCATGAGCACGCCTTCTCTCTCGCGCGTGCACCGTCTTCCTCGGGCACGCTGGTACTGTTGCTGTGGCTCAACTTCGTGTGTCTCTCTGTCATGGAGTCCATGCAGTCCCCGGGTTGCTCACAATCTTCGTTCCCGTAGTCCCAAGTGTGCTTCTAGTCATTCTCTGTATGGCACAGCATCACAAGTGTAGTAAAGGTGAGATGGATCTGTGCAGTTCAGTGAGGGCTTACAGCGTAATCAAAAAACCTTGACGTGCGCCATTTTTTATTTTGCGCAGATATCGCCGGGCGGCTAAGGCTGCCGACACCGTCAATGACTAAATTAGGCAACATCGAGCCTCAGGCTGCTTGTATACCGGATCCTACATGGCATGTTCAGGGGTTGTTATACATAATTTACTATTGAAATACATAGAGAACTCATGTACTAATGTCCTATGTCTATTCTGTACTTTTTCTGGTACAACAATCAATCGCAGGCCAAGTGCAGGCCGGGAGAGTTGGAGGTGCAGCCGAGGTAGGCGCCGGGCGCACGCACCAGAAAAAAAGTGGCGCACGTCAAGGTTTCCCGATTACGCTGTAAGCATGCACCTTCTACTGTGGTCAACCACTGGCACCTTTTGGACATAATAATAACATGATGCTAGACACAAGCATGACCAGAAGCATTCCAAACATGCCTGGTAGACTTTGTTGGGGTTTCTTAGATTGTTGTCGGGACCATGAGAATTATAATATGTCTTCTTGTTTTTCCTGCTCAATCTCAATAAATCTGCAGTCTACTGGGTTAAGAAAAATTGACAATATCCTGTTTAGGCTTCCAGACATATCAAATACATCCACTACTACTAGTACCAAGACTGTCAGATATAGCACAGTTATACTTTCATCTTCATATGTCAAATGTGATGATCTCAAAAGCTGCATGTTTGTAAATTACTAGTTTAAATAGCACTTCTGCCAAAAAGTGCCATGAAAAAATTGAGACATGTCCAGTGTGATACCTTGTACTCCAAAAATAACATGATTGCGAGCCCATAGACCCTCCAAACGAGACTGTGGAGGAACCCAGAATAGCAATTCTCCATTTTTGCCCTTCATCCACCCTTGTTTCAATCTTGATGAATCATCAAAATGTGTACTTTGCACATCATTAGCACTAACTTGAACATGCTGTGCAGAATTGGTCAATGAGACAGCCAATAATAAGATGGAAATATTATACCTGTGTCATGACATCTGCAGTAGCTTTGATAGATTGCTGAACTGTGATAAGCCTTGAAGTAGAGGTATTGTTTCCTGCACTGCCAGTGGGAAGATTTACAGCAGATTGAGTAGAATTCACAAGGTCTGTCAATGGATCTGAGACAGCTGTGGCTGTGGTCACATTCCACACTCTGATTGTAGTGTCATTTGACCCAGAAACAATCTGCCTTCCATTGGGAGAGAATGCAACAGATGTGACCCAACCAGTGTGGTCTGTGAATGGATCTGAGACAGCTTTCCCTGTAGATGCATTCCACACTCTGACTGTCTTATCCCATGAACCAGAGACAATCTGCTTTCCATTGGGAGAGAATGCAACAGATGTTACCTGATCAGAGTGGCCTGTGAATGGATTTGAAACAGCTTCCCCTGTGGATGCATCCCACACTCTGACTGTCTTGTCATTTGATCCAGAGACAATCTGCCTTCCATTGGGAGAGACTGCAACAGATGTAACCCAATCAGTGTGGCCTGTGAATGGATCTGAGACAGCTTCCCCTGTGGATGCATCCCACACTCTGACTGTCTTGTCATTTGATCCAGAGACAATCTGCTTTCCATCAGGAGAGAAGGCAACAGATGTGACCCAATCAGTGTGGCCTGTGAATGGATCTGTGACAGCTTTTCCTGTGGATACATCCCACACTCTGACTGTCTTGTCCCCTGAACCAGAGACAATCTGTTTTCCATTGGGAGAGAATGCAACACATGTGACCCAATGAATGTGGCCTATGAAGGGATCTGTGACAGCTTTTCCTGTGGATACATCCCACACTCTGACTGTATTGTCCCTTGAACCAGAACCAGAAGAGACAATCTGTTTTCCATTGGGAGAGAATGCAACAAATACAATCCAATGAGTGTGGTCTGTAAATGAATGAGAGACAGCTTCTCCTGTAAATGCATCCCACACTCTGATTGTGTTACATTCTGCAGAGACAATCTGCTTTCCATCTGGGGAGAATGATATACCAATCACTGATCCTTTATGTCCTTCCAGTATATGAATATCATCACTGGGCCAGTTCTCTTTTCTTCCTGTTTGTATAGTCAGAGTAGACAATGTTGAGGCAAAGGTTTTTGCCATCTTTGACTGAGCTGGACACCATGGAAGGCATGATATGTATAGATGTGGTGTGCTCTCTGTAAACACTGCATGGAACATTAATACAAAGGCATGAATATCTTGAATCCATGTATTCAATTCATCATTCTATAAGTGCAAAGATCAGACTTATCTATATGAAGGATACTCAATCCATACCTGACTCCATTGTTGCATAGCCTTTATTCCTGGTGACAGATGATATTTGAGAAGGCTCATAACCTCTATCCAGAACAGAAGATATTTAGAACACAGGTCAATCATCAAGTCACATATTTCTGGGTTCCACAAAGTATTTGACAAATGGTCTGTCCAGAATTGACAGGAGTAAGAAAGTTGTGGAGATATATATGTATTGATTCTGTCTGCTAAATCCTCAATATTCTTGTTGAAGACGTATGATGTTTGTAAATTACAGATATTGAAATGCAGTTCTGTCTGCATCACACATAAGCATGCTCTGGTCATATTCTCACTGGCTTTGATAGTATCAATAAACCATGGTCTACCTCCACATCGCTTCCTGTCAATCAAATAGTCTGCAATAGATGCATGTAACAGTGTCACAGGTTCACCTGGTGCCCAGTGCAACAAGGATCTCAGCCTTTGGAAGAACAAATGAGAACATTCAGCATTCTTCAGATTTAGCATCTTATCAATTACACCATCTGTGAGTGGAGCCTTGGCTATGACTAACAGTCCAAGGACTTTGTGCCAACTGGCAAAGATCCTGGAGGGTGATTTTTTCCAGATGGTCATAGCTTGAAGAACAGTTTCATACAGAGAATCAAGAGATGACTCTGCTTCTTCTGGCTTGGATTTCAAAATAGTCTTTAGCTGTTCTCGAGGATCATTATCTGGATCAGAAACAAAGATCTTTGCTGTAGATGCCCATATAAACAATCCACCTGCTCTTTCCATAAGAGCATCCATGGCAGTCTGATCTGGCCATTCAGAGGGCAAATAGTTTCTACTTCTTTGTATTTCAGACATTGAATGTTTTAGATAGATCTGAACATCCTGTTTGTTAATGTCTGAATGAATATCAAGAGACATTTCTTTGATGTGCAGCTTATTTGAAAAGCAGTCTACAATGTCTGTCTCTGGACGGCTAGTGATGAAGAAATGATAGTTGGAAGGAAGATTGACTATACTTTCAGAAAGCAGCTGAAGAAGAAGCTTGCACTCCTCAACAGTTCCACATTCATCAAGTGCATCTATCACGACCACAATAGGCCCTGGTCTGGTATGCATTTCCTGTGCATTACATAAGGGGTCCACCCAGAGCTTGGAGAATTGATGACTGAGACCAAGTGTGTCTATATCTCCTGCTTCTTGGATGCTATGGGCAAGAGCTGACCGCATAAATGGGTCGTGAAGACCAAGCTGATAGGCAATTGTCCTAATCACATGTTTAGGCTTGCTGGCCTCTGTTCTAGATCTGTCAAAGCAAACAAAGGCTCCTCGTCTGTGCTGTTCAACAAAGTGATTGGCAATGGTAGTGGCAAGAGTACTTTTACCACTTCCAGCAGGTCCATACATCCACAAGACTCTTTGGGCTGTATCAGGCTCTATGTTGAGCAATTCACCTAGAATAGACCCAATCATCTCTTGTCTGGTGTCTGAAAGGCAATGTCTCCTGTGAGTGACATCCATCTCAGCTGGTTTGAGACTTTGAATCAGAACTATGATCTTGCTTTAGTGTCAATTGAAATCAAAAGACTCCTGAACATACATGACCTCTCCACATTCTCAAGGATCATTGATAATGTGATGGCAGTGTGAACAACTGTTCCAGAATTAAGAGAGTTCCTGAATGAGAACAGGTTGTTCTTCATATCAGTGATCATCTGATTATAGTCAGATAATGTTTGATATCTGAGCCTCTCTGATGAGAGCATTTAAGATCTCAATGAGTATGAGTGTGAGTTGGCAGTGGAGAACAAGCTCACCAACAAATCCATTAATTTGTGGCATAATCTGTGAGAGTATCTTGTGAAGATACTGCTGCTGATTATGAGGCTGGTCAATCATTTGAGCATCCTCAATGAAGCTGACAGCATCAATCATGGCTGTCACAAGATCTGTGACTTCTTGATCTCTGTCATACTGTGCTTTGACAATCTAGAGAATTAAAGGCTTAGTTGAATGTACCATAAATGTACACAAATTCATTTGCCTTGTATATTGCAGATACCACTTGCCATGCTGCATTGAGATAAGGATGAATCTGAAGCCACTATAAGTATTACAATGGAAACACTAGCAGTAGACCTACCTTAGCTATGTCATCCACAAGACTTTTTACTCTGCTCAGCTTGGAGAGTAATGCTTCTACTGCTTTTACCAAAGAAGTCTGTGATTCAACAAGATCTAAAGCATCTTGAATCATTGAAACACCATGTGCCACATGAGTACTAGAGCCTGCAATTTCAGAAAAGTGTGGATATCTTTGAATGCCCTCTATAGCTTCAAAAATGAGCTTTGTGTCTTTAACTGAATTCATGGTTAGCTGGACTCCAAGACTCCATCCAAGCTTGCTTCTTGAGTCTGATTTGTTCACAACTTCAAGATCAAGCTTGCCTACAAGTGTAATGTCAATGAGTAGAATAAAAACAAGTTGAAAGGTAAAATATATACATAGATTGTCCTTGCTTTGTAAGAGCAATTGATTCATACCAATCTTGACAGTTCCGAAGCACGGTTTTTGAAACAGTGACAGAAATGAGTCACATTTCAGGTCAAATTGAACCTCAGAAGAGGTATCTTTGACTTCCTTGCTATTCAAAACTCAGTTCATGGATTTCAGGCAGAGTAGGACAATCAAATTGCACTCACATGAAGAACACTTTGTTCCAGGCAGGATTGTAGGATTTTCTGATTACATCTGTTTTTTGAGGTTTCATATCAGAGCCTGAGACCGGGAATCGGAATTTGACATAGAGATTTGGTGCTGTCTGCCAGTGAGAGTCTTGGTTGTGATCGGTTCTGGGCTTTGCATTGATGACTGCACACCCGAATGGAGCACCAGTCAGTATCATCCCCCTAAAGCTGAACTAGAGCTTACAACGAAGTTTATACATATGGGAATTCTCAGACATGGCGAAGGTCGGCGACTGTTTCGAGAGCGAGTGCAGCGAGAGCAGTGGGACGCGGACGAAGAGGTTGAGGGAAGAGAGGCGTACGCAAGCTCGAGCTCGGGAGGCTGTCCTGCGATCAGACGCCCGGGCTCCAATCTAGGTTCAGCGGCTGCGATCGATGCCCGTGAGCAGCGCGTCCGAGTCTGACATTGACAAGTCGTTTGTGCAGGCTCTAGTACGATGATTGTTCGTTCGCCGTGCGATCCTTCCCCAATGAGTGTCTCAACGTCTACCAGGACCCGGGAATATACACTACGATCCCTGGTACCGGAGGGGGCTAAAATACCTAAGCGCCGAAGGTCGATTTCGACCGTGTTTGTCCGTGAAACACCCCGGGTTCATCGAAAATTGACCTCTTTATCCGAATCCCGGGACCAGGGTATAAAATCCGAGATTTCATCCGGGTGCGGGGACCAGGGTTCCAAAACCCGAGCTTTTGTCCGGGCAAGTAACCAGGGTTCAGAAAACCACTATTTTTTGGCAACAGCCAGCCAGAAATCAAGAAATCGGTGGAGGAGAGCAAGAATAACACAATACACGGCTAGTACCAATCAATTAATCATCGGAGTCCCCGTCTCCGTCCTTGATTTCTACTTTTCCCTTCGACCCTTTCTTCCTCAATGTCTGGAGCTTAGCCACGGCCGTAATGATGTTGTCAGATAAGGGAGTAGGCTAGAAAAATCTGCAAAGCCGGCAGCATTCAGGTCGAGGCTCGAGATGTCGGTTAAATCTCCGTGGCTTCCCGGAAGGCGTTGGAGGAAGGCGTCCGATGGTAAATGTGTGAATGTGAATGCCTGAAGTCTTGCAACGCGTCCATGTACGCCGCGGAAGTGCGCATGGTACGCGACCTCATAAACCTGCATGGCAATATACGAAACGGAGCCAGTAGGGCCTGGGGAAAGACAACCAAAAAAATCTGTAATACCTGTCGAGAGGCCTGCTATGACATTTGACAGGTTTGCGGCGGCGGGTCCGTCTCGGTACAACTGTCTGGGTGTATGATTGTAATTGCTAGTACTCCTCTGATTTACTAGTGGGTCTGCTTGCAATCATTAATAAGAACCAGACACAGAAGGCATGCAGTAACATAAGCAGGAGATGTATAACATATGTATTCGCTCAAGAAGAAGTTACTGGGCAACCCGCGCACTCATGCGCGTCGCGAGGAAACGTGACTTGCGTGATACATCGATCATTCAATGATTCATGCATCCGGATCCCCTCTCCAGGCAGCCCGTTATCCGGACAAATACCTGGGTTGTAATGATCGGACCCACCAATGTCCGCCCAAAAGGACCTGGCTAGGGGCCGATTTTCGACGACTTTATCCGGCACAAAACCAGGGTCCCGCCGATTTTTTGCCCAATCTTATCCGAACTGGTACCACGGATACAGGTGAATATTCCGAGGTCCTCGTCTACCTCGGTCGATGTGTTGGCTCGTACTGACAGATCTGCGTCAGATGCACATGTCGATCCCCAATTCTTCGTTCTCTGGCTGGAGCGGTAGTTACGCGGATTATTCTCGCTCCCGAAATTAGGGATTAGAATCGTGAAGTCTCTCAAGTCCAATGGAATCACATCTGACCACGCGCTACTCGCCGCACCCCATTTTGACCGTGCTATGTACACCGGAGTATGCGAGTGGTATGCTGATGCTCCTGTCAGGCCTCACAAGACGTGGTCTTCCTCTTGCGTCTGGAACCCTTCATACAGGAGTGACTCTTGACGTGCTCCGTCCCTTTCATGCAAGAATGCCACTGTCCACAGCTGGTACAATGGCTCTTCGCAGCGTGCGGGCCACTGAAACAAAGGGGATCACGTTCCCATATCCACGCTAAAGCCTGATTCAGATGACTATAAATCCGCGGGCGCAACACCGTTTCTCCTAACCACTTTTGTACTCCTTCCACCCACAGTCTTTTCGTTTAAGAAAAAAAGGCCTCACCTTCATACATTTCTACTGCCTTCCACAGGTATGCACCACGCGCGTCTCTACTTTCCCCCGCTAACACGAAGACTGCAGACAGGATGTCTCCACGCAAACGTCGCACCAACTCCTCTTCCAAGAATGCCTCTCCCAAAAAAACCTCGCCCGAGAAAACCTCTCCCAAGAAAGCGACAAGGAAGCCCGTGTCCCTCCGCCCTGTGGTTGTCATCCCAGCGCGCATCAACAAGCGCAAGACGCACGCCTCCAAGGTCGCGCCTTCAGCCTCTGTCTCTTCCGTACACAGTGTCGTCGAGCTTACCGGGGACGACTCCCGCCAGCCCTCCCCTGCTCCAGTGGCTCCTGCGCCTGCCCCGCTCGGCGCGGAGGAGAGCCTGTGGATTCAGGTGCGCAGAGAAATGGAGGAGGAGGAGGCGGAGGAGCGCAGGCGGGCGGCAGCGCAGGCGGAGTCACAGGCAATCTTCCGTGTGCAGGTCGCGAAGATGATGCAGTCCAAGCTGTGGGTCGACGCGCACATGAACGCCGCGGACGAGGCAGGTGCGTTCGACAGCTCGCGCTCGTGCAGCAGTGTCGATGGGAGCAGGAGCGGGAGCGTAACGGAGCGCGGCGACTCGCCTGGTGCGTTCTTCATGTTCTATTTCTTGACGGGGGCGCTTGTTGACATACTCGTGTGGTGTTGCAGCGTCAGACCACGAGCACACCCGGCAGCCCGAGTTCGTGGAGGGTTCCTCTCGTCGCCAGACTACTCCGCAGCCCCAGTTCGTGGAGGGCTCCTCGCGCGGCGTTCCCCATCCCCCTCCTGGCTTTACTCTGCGCCGCTGTGCTAGGCATTACACGCTCTGAAGAATGCTGCTCTTTGATTTGGTATACCTCTCATATCATGTGTCTCGCGCGGCAGGTGACGGGTGCGTCATGCTGCAGGTTTTAGGTATTCACTCACATGCCCAAATTATGCTGTATGTGTTGTATGCTGTCCTTGCGACATCTATGCAAGCTCAATGAGATTATCTTATCCCAAAGTCCCGCGATAAGTTCATAAAACGCGTGGTTGTACATGGGTACAATCAATACACATGCTGAGGTCACTTTACAGTCAACGCGACATACCGCCACAGGCGCAATGTGCAATATCTCAGACGGAGTCGTTAAACAGTTACAACGAGCGGCAGGGGACCAGTCCAGTTCCATAAATGAGCGACCGACTTGATACGTCTATGCGTAGCCAAAGGACTCGACATGGAGCACGACGCTGGGCCCGCCCCTGAGGACCTTCGCCGGGCCCGAGACGGGGAGGCTGAGCGCAGAGCGGCACGCGCGCGCAATAGCCTGCGATCCGCACACTGCCCGCGAAACAGCCCGCATCAGCACACCGAGACATCAGCGCAGAACAGACGACCGACGTACCCGTCACTGACATGAGACCCGTGTTCACGCTCGCCTCCTCCCGCAGCAGACGCACGAGGTCCGGGCGGCCGTGAGTCACCTCGACCATGGGGAAGTTGAGCAGGATCGGCGCGTCGCTCCGCACGGTCGGACTGCTGTACCTACTGGCGGCGGACAACACGGAGCCCGCGTCGTCCGCCAGGGCGTTCGGCGCCTTTGCTGGTCCCGCGGTAACGAAGATGCGGATCGAGATGGTGAGGTGCGGGGGTGCAGCCTCGAGTGCGCCGGCCAACGATCTGGCGGCCCATTCGATGTGGCCTGGGATCGATGATTAGACGTAAGACATATCCGCCCGGCTCCAAAAGCTTACTGGGGTCGCGGACCGTCCAGATGAACACGACCTTGCGGCACGCGCTGGTTCCCTTGCGTGCTGCCCTGCGCATAACAATGTTCGTCAGCATAGGGCGAGAAACGCGATGGAGGGAAACGCAACTGGACTATGCTGAGGAACGTCGCGAGGGTGTAAGACACCCCCGATCCACCTGTTGCGGCGCCGTCAGCGGGCTGATCGTACTACAGAAATAAACGACACCTTACCTGCCACCAGTACCGTTGTATCATCGCCCTCCAAGCCAGGCGTGAAGCCGTACGGCCCATCAATAAGCACCGCGACTCTGTCACCCTTCTCCGCGGCCCTTGCGAGGCGCTTCGTGAATCCGTCCCGGACATTGATCAAGAAGACCAGCTCCTTCCAGCCCGCCGGCACGTCCTCCAGCCCGGAGTTCTTCTCTTGTTCCTTCTCGTCACCCGTCCGCCCGCCGTCGTCGATGCTCGCAATCGTGAACGGGTGCGCCTCCCATGGGAACCTCGACACGCCCGGCATCGTGATGTAGGCCGTCTGGCCGGCGTTCCAGCGGAAGTGCGGCGGGCGCCAGACGCGCAGGCGCACGAAGTGCGGGGAGAGCTGCTCGAGGCTCCCGTCGAGATTGTGCTTGCTCGCCGAGAAGCTGAAGTAGAGATGGTTGTATGCAACCATGCGGACGCCGCGGATGAACCGGTCGAGACCCCAGACGAGGAAGCATGGCCACATGTAGTATGGCACACCCTCGAAGTCGACGTGGTAGTAGCCCCCGATCAAGAATACCCTGGGATGACCGTTAGTGCGGCGTCGGTTAGAGGTCGCAAGAGGTTTGCTCACATAACCATGAGGAAGTGGGTCACGAAGAAGAGTTCGTAGGCACGGGCTCGTATCGGGCGGAGGGAGACTACTATGAGGACGCTGAACGCCGCCATGGCGGCCAACCCGCATGGGACCAGATAACCGACCTTTTGATCAGGTTCGAGTCTGTTGTAGCAGGATGTAAGCGGCTGGTTAGGTACAAGAAGACCCGGGCACTAACGTGCTTAGCTGTGAACGATGTAACGGATTCAGCGACATAGACAATGGACATATGCAAAAATCTTACTTTCGCTCCACCGTGCACCCACAGCAGGACGAACATAACTCGCGCGGTCATTCGATGGACGTAGTTGAGCTAAAATCACTAAGCGAACGTCCACGTCGTGAGTGAAGCACATACCTTGTCAGCACTAATCCCAGTGATATCTGCGGAAAATGGGACACTCGCTCAGTAGGCTATATTGATAATATAAACGAACACCTACACGAAACAACATTGTTCTTCGTCCCGAGTGCTGTGATAAGAGGAAATTGAAGTGCGGCGATGTCGCCCGCCCTGTTACCCCAGTAGGTTATGTCCAGCTTCTGGCCCTCCAGGTCAGTTGCTAAGGGCCGTAAATCAGAAGAGCAAGTCATGATTCAGCGCGGAAAGCTCACTGAAGGCGAACTCCCAGATGAATACGGCGATGATGTATGCGCAGGTAACAAAGACCTCTGCCATGTTGAGGGTGTAAGAACTGCCGATTTGCAACGTCCAGCGGAAAGCAGCGACACGGTACACATTGGCGATGGCCGAGGGCAGGCGACGCAGTGAGTAACTCTGCTTGTAGGCGGCGACGCCAGCTTCGGTATCCAATCTTCCCGACGCAGTCGGGCTGCCGCGGCGCCTAGTAAACTTGGAGACCACCCAGGATCCATGTTGGAAGATCGCCACAAGAAAGACAAAGGAGGCGATGAAGTACCAGACTTCTATAGGATATGTGTCGTTCCTCTTGCCACGGATCGTCTTATCCGTGGCAGCAGCGCGAACGAAGTGGCCAGCATCCATCCTAGAACAAAAAGGACAGAGGATAAAAGACAAAAGAGGATGAAGCTGCCGGAACTTATACCCTCTGAGATGATGGAAGAGGGAAACCCGTGAAGTCGAGGATCATGGCCTAGCACCTTAAGTACCGTATGCGATTCCCAGCACCATGAGACTAAGTACCTGAAACATCGAGGTCGTCAATGAATCAAAGGCGAATTATGAAGAAGCCCGCGAAACGATCGGGACAGGACGGCATGGTGACTCCGTCTTGTACATGGAGAACTCGTTAGCATGCCACCAAAGGCCGGATACTGCGAGTCTGCTTGCGAAAAACAAGCTGTCGATTGCCAGCAGGAGATGGCGTGGTGGTCTTCCTCCCGTAGAAGCCAGAGCCGGAAAAGGAAAATGCAGGTCCACGGGACATTCATCACCGTCAGCTGCGCAGGGAAACCCTGGCTTGCATGGGAACACACAAATGGTTCATGTACAGTGTCAACCCATTCATAGTTAGTTGAAACCCCGCGCGGTAACCTGCAACACTGCGATGTAGCGGAGCGGTGCACAATCATGCCCCACTACAGGACTGCAATAGTCCGTATGTCGTGAGATTGAGCGCTGCAGGAGCTCCAGGCATCCATAGACCAAGTGCGGGTCCGCATATGTCAGGTCGAGATCTCATCTGGCCAAACCGAACATTAAAGGAGAGTGAAGAATCGGGGAGGCATTCGAGCGTTCAGCTTGAGACAGCAGTCCTGGCCGACTACAGATGCGAAGGCGGAGCATACCGTGTACACACATCGATACCACACCAGCATCGCATTGTCGTATGACATCCACCTACACGAGAGCGGACTCTACAATCAAACGCAGGTCGGAACTGTCATGAGAATTATCATCGTTCCAATCAGGTGGGTAAAGCAATTGAATTTCACCATGATTGTGGGACCAAAACACGCTGTGGAACGATTGCTCGACGTAAGGGAGGCTGTGCACTCTTCGCTGTCCATCCTGCCATCACGACAAGTACGCTTGGCCCTTCTCGCAAGACTGTCCAGACTGCATATTGACCTTATCGTTGCTCCGTGTCTCCATAGCAACTGCGTGCCCGGGTCAGCGTGCCCTACACGTTGCTGAAGATACGAAGGGCGGAGGCTGCGGAATGGTGACACTTGCGAAGGTATTGTCCGCCTCGACGCGTGAAAAATGTGGACGAAAACCATGACAGGTTACCTATTCCCATGCGCGCTGTCCGGATTGTAAGCATTTAATTCTGCCCATGGATAGCACTGCTAGTATCAAAGTGGCATTTCTGAGTCAAGTTGGAATGCTGTACGTGACATCGAAAGGGCTGATTTGTTCATCGCATACTTATAGTGCGTCCTTGCATTCTACAGATTCGTCAGAGAAATCAAGATCCATGACAAGATGTATGTTTACCGTCGCCTTGTACGTCCAACCTCTTCGTAGAGAATTAAATATCCCAGGAAACATATCCAGACTGCCCTGGCCCAGTGGTTTGGTGGACTGTGGACTCTTCAGTGTTCCGAGTCAACGGCTGTCTGGGTCTGAGTCGTTGTAACGCTTCGTCCTTGGAATGGTTGTTCGACCATGCTGAAACGAACCATCGCTAGGCAATTCTACTTGCAGAGTTTTAAGTCCATCCGATGAGTCTGTGTTCGCTCGTAGAATTTAAAACGACAAATGATCATGAACGATAGATGGCAGGCAAGTTTGCTTTCAGCCATCTAGACGCCGGCCTCGCTTAGTCATGGTCCATCACGCTCTGGGCCTCGAGGGCCACGATCAGTATTGCGTCTCTCGTACATTGGATGGTGTATTGACGACCATATATAACAGATTCGTTCAGACGGGGAAAAACATGGCTGGACGCATATCGCGTGGACCGCTGAAGCATGCTATGTACTGAAGTCGCACGGGTTTTGCCTTCCGCATTGATATGTTGAACATGACTCAACTCAAGGTACTTATAGCATAGGAAAGTCGCTGCTGACTCCCTTCTTCCATATGTGGTCTAGGATATCTCATGGCAGAGGATGCTCAGTCCGTAATCATCAAAACGTACCGTACATGGGGCGTCTTGGTCCACCTGGGGAATCGCTGTCCCGTTGACAGCTTGAAGGACTCTTAGGACCACAAGAACGGCGTGAGTGCTCTAATAGTCTGTTTTTTCGGTCGCTAGCTGACTGCATGACCATGTACGTTGCACTGGCCGGACTGGAATCTGATCCCCAAACCAGAGGAGCGGTGCACCTAAGCGATCTGGTCGTACTTTATCTACCGGTGCATCAGCAGCATATGCGCCTTGGCGTACACAAGGGGAAGTGAACACTCACCCTGCTATTGTGTAACTTGACAATAGGCGATCTCGGTAGTGATTATGGGCTTCTCTCCGATGTGTGTGGGAGGTGCGTTCCGATTGCTGTCATTCTCCAGGAAGTCTTCTGAGCGCGAAATTCAGACACCATTGACATATTGACTTTACGGTAGCTTCGATATTCTCCTTGGGAACGAGGCAAGAAACCAATCAAGTCCAACGTGTCGGAGTAGTGCGCCGAACACATACTATAATGCTGCCGAGGCCTACCTTTCCCTTCACGTGTGTCGATGCCCATCTTCGTTTCAGTTCAGCTCTACCGATGGCTTTTTGCGTTTGACAGAATTATCTCATGACTCGATGCGCAAGTCCCACGAAATACACAGCCGAAACAGTGACATCTAACTAGGATGTCCTTCCGAGTATACTAGGGCAAACAAGGTATGTCCAGTAGTATATGCACTGTGTCTCGAATCTCGACATATATCCTTTCAATGACAGCTGGACGTGATATATCTGACGTAGCTCTAGGATTCCTTCAACTTTGACACCTCGCCCGCATAGATCGTCGTTGGGTCTATCATTCCAGGGGACATGCAGTGTCTTCTCGCAATTAGTTCAAGGAAACTGACCTGTCATGCCCAGAATTTGCTCAAAAATTTATGGACCGTCATTGCATGCAGTGCGTACCGTTGTCCTCTTTGCCTCGATCGGGCGCGTATCATGGCTAGCAGACGGCTGCGGCGACAACAAATCGCTATGCTGGTACGACTTTGCGGACGTAGTCTCACAAGTGCACACTCAGTACACACCGAAGGTACCGGAACGGCTTCCGCTGGTGTGCGCTCGTCGCATAGATCATCGGCGTGATCTCAATGATCACGACCGTGCGCAACCCGGACGCCAACGACGCGTGGGGGCGAACGTTCTATATTACCTTCTACGTCCTCTCCTCCCCTGTCATGCGCGCCGGAAGCCTGTCTGTGCTAAATCACAGCGTTCTGATCTAAACCGTGTCACCGCCCCTGGGCGGAGGCAATAAATATTGGTTGCTGTATCGCGATGAGAGCGCGGCGAGATCCGGCGGAGTACTTGATTGCCATTTAGACGTATGCACCTTATACCGCCGAGAGATCTCGCGGAGCTCGGTGGAGTCTGGTTGTGCATCTGTCTTCGAGGCAGTTTGGGCACCGCGTCGTTCATGCGTACTATGTCTGGGGCCCCTCAGTAGCAGTGGCAGTGTAGCACGCACAGGCAGATAGACAATTTGATCGTGCGATCGAGCACGGAGATCGCGTCACAACTTTGCGATCAACTCGATCGTCGTTGGGTGTCCTGCTCAATAGACGCTCTGCCATTTCCTTCCGGCACATACACGCTTATAGCGGTCCTTGTGCAGCAACACCACCGTACAGACCATTTTGTTAACGGTTGAGAGGGTGTAGAACGCATCAAATGACTGTGGAAACTTCCAACGGGGGGCCGGCGACTTGCATGTCCGTGATGGTTCGCTGCGGGACATGGAAACGGAGTAGGCTGGTCCGTCGCCATAGACTGAGCGGTGACGACGATCGCATCGCGTGGTGCTGTGTCCAATGGGAGGCACACGGCTACGCTCAGATCCGAGTCACGATACAATCGCAGTGCGCCGGTCACCCGCGGCGATGGTGCGCTAGTGAAAGCTTGTTGTGAGACACTCGCTCACCATTTCCTCCAAGCAACGCAGCGAGAGATCAGGCAGGCGCATGGCTGTCGTGCTGCGGCCCCGCCTTGCATGTGATGCTCCTGCTTCTGTATCTCCGTAGCCTTTCGCCTCGCCAAGGATGGCGACGTACACGGCTACTGACGAGCGTACAAAATTCAGCGTACGCATTATCGGACTCTCACTTTGCTCGCAAAGTTGGTTGACTGCTCTCCTAGGCTCACCATCCATGGACGACATCGAGTCCAAGACACGTGTGGATGTTGTGGTGATGGAGAAGGACGCAAAGTCTGAAGACGTCTCTTCAGGGGACAGCTCTTCCTTTGCCACCCTCGACCTCCATTCTTACCATGAGCGCAATGCGGGAAGACTGGTAGTTGATCCCGAGTAAGCTTCTCTTTCGCACCTTCCCTCTCGACTCTGCTTGTGGCACATTCCCGACATCTGACCGAGTTCGATGCAGGGAGGCCCGATTAGAATTCGGCGACGAAGTCGCAAAGCGACTCAAGCTCTCTGCCGATGGTTCAAAAGTCCTCTGGCCACAGCCTAACGATGACCCCGAAGATCCTCAGACAGTGCGTTCGCACCGCGACCACTTCGAGTGCATTGTCGCGCTCTCGCTGATCCTGACTTGCAGTGGTCCGACGCGCGCAAAAACTTCCAGCTGTTCATCATCACGCTGGCAGCAATAGTGCCTGATTTCGACTCCGGTATTGGTGCGTCGCCGCGACTCTGCTGCGATAGTCCTCTTTGACGACGTAGGTTTGGTTCACTTGTTTCAGGCATCGCGTCGATTTTCGCGCTCGCGAAGCAGTATGATACATCGCCAGGTCATATCAATAACCTTACATCCAAGTGAGTGTCTTGTATCCTTTATCGCAGCCTGTACCCACTTCATGGTGACTTTTCTCGTCTGTCGCAGTTGGAGCCTTTTCCTACTCGGTACGAACTCATGAAACGTGTAGATGTAATCCCAGTCGAGCTGATTGCATTATCTGCAGGTGTTGGTAGTCCCTTTGGGGTGATGTTGGTGCGTCGTTATGGACGCCTTCCAGTGCTCTTTTGGTCTCAGGTGTGTGTCAATGAATCGGAATGGTGCATCAACTATATTCATACACTCGGCAGGTCCTTGCTGTCGGTTTCCTTGTAGGATGTACATTTGCCCCGAATATCAAGGTGTTTACAGGTATGCTTGTCCTGCAGACATCGATGTCGTTCGCTCTAATGCCATATTTACGCTTAGCGATGCGCTGTCTTACTGCATTTGTCGGGTATGCCTTCTCCTGTCGCTATTCCTTTACAAGACATCTGATACCCGATACTGGACAGGACTTGCCCACAAGTGATAGTACGTGGCTTGGATTCAACTGGCTGCGCATATCACGATTGAGGCTCACGTTTATTCCCATAGGGTCTCTATGTCGTTACTGATATGTTCCCCTTTCATTTGCAAATGCGCAAGGTTCGTCGATCATTTCCTGCCAAATAACACGACACCCACTCGTATTCCTGCTTTCGCAGCTGAACATTTGGACGATGGGTTTCGTCATCTCACCTTTCCTCTCACCCTTCGCCTTCGGCTTCCTCGTCGCGCGCGCTAGGTACGCATTATTTCAGCCAACAAATTCGCCCTGCTGACACTCCTCTTTGCATCCGCTCGTCGTGCCGTTAACAGCTGGCGCTGGACATACGGCATCGGCTCAATATACGGTGCCATCGTCGTCTTCTTCATCGCATTCTTCATGGAAGAGACGTGCGTCGTTCCCCCATCTCCCCCTCGCCGTGCTGACCGCGCGCAGGATGTACGATCGCACGCTGCGCGACCCGCACCCAATCCCGCGCCCCGCTTCGCGGTTGCTCTACCGTTTCCAGACACTCGTGGGCGTGACCGGCGCACGCATGGCGCGCTTCCGCACGCCGTGGCGCCCGGTGTTGCTCAGCCCGTTCGAGATCATCTGGCGCCCGCAGCTCGCGTCCATCCTACTTTTCGAGGTATGTTCTCCCCCTTCTCGTGAATCGCAATGGTGCTGACATGTGGCGCGGCACAGGCATCGGTGTTTGGATTCGGCATCGGGATCAACGTGCGCGAACTCTTACTTGTATTGCAGACACGCGCTGAGTTCGTATGCAGACGACGAATGCGGTGTTCCTCGCGCGCCCGCCGCCGAATGGGTATGGCTTCGGGCAGTACGGCATCGCGGGCACGTACGGGACCCCCATTGTGCGCGCCGTGTTTCGTCACACGTTTGTGCGCCGCTGACTCTGACTGCGGGCATGTGCAGGTGGCGGTGCTTCTCGGCGAGATTCTGGGACGCTACTTCAACGACTGGGTGCAGAACGTGTGCATCCGTCGGAACAAGGGTGTGTTCGAGGCGGAGATGCGGCTATGGTACGTCCGCCTCTCCATATGCGCGTGTGCGTGGCGCTCACGGGCACCGTGCCATCTCCATTTTCCCCTGCTGTGACTCCACGGGTTTCTAGGACGTGCTACATCGCCGTGCCGCTGTACGTGGCCGGGTTCGTCCTGATCGGCGCGGGCCTCGAGAAGCACCTGAGCATCGCCGCGCTCGTGATGGGCTGGGGCATCGCGCAGATCGCGATCATGATCAACACCACCGCCGTCTGTGAGTCCCGCCCCGCCTTCCCGCACGCTCCCCGCCGCTCACGCGCACCAGACTCGTACTGCCACGACAGCTTCCCGGGGAGATCGGTGCGTGCCCGTCTCCATCGACGTCTCTCCTCTCGTGCTGACAGAGCGCGCGTGCGCAGGGCGAGGTGTCTGCGCTGATCAACGTGACGCGGACACTCGGCGGGTTCGCCGTGGCATACTTCCAGGTGCCGTGGGCAACGCAGAACGGCGCGCTGCAGACGTTCGGCGTCGAGGCTGCGGTCGTCGCTGCGCTCTTCCTCCTGACGGTCCCCGCGCTGCAGCTCCGGGGCGCGAAGCTCAGGGTACGTGTTTCCCTCGTCTTCCTGTGCAGGCTGCGGCTGACGGGCGCGCGATAGGAGCGATTCTCGCCATGAGTGGACGTCCGTGGTGCGTCCGAGTCCGCGTTGTTATGTGTACGTTGTTTAGAGAGCTGTGTTCAAGTTAGACGTTTGGATTAGAATACGCAGTCACAACTGCTGCACGGTCGCATTCCCTACGGTGTAGCCACTTTGAGGGTTCATGACAGTCATGATGATGATGAAATCAATTAGCACTTCGAGATGGTAGTCAAACAATAGATGTAGATGTGTTGTCGAGTTCATCATGCCACTTGATCATAGGAGATGGTAAGGTGACTCGGCCGCGCTCGATGTCACTGCAAGTTCGCTTTCTTCCAGCCATATGCACATCGTACAGGGCATCTCCCGCTACCGCCGTGTGAGACCCACCCACTACGCAAGGCGGGAGGAACAAGGTGTGAGACTCGGATCTCCTCCGTCCTCTCGGTACTACTTGTCCCCACAGGCACTCGAGGAATAGGGTGTATGTGGGTGCTCCGTTCCGACGACGCCATCACAAATACCTTCGTGGGTGGAGTTTCTATGGCATCAAGCGAACACGATCTTGCGTTGAGCCTGTCGTAGGAGCTATGGGTAATCAGACCAGACAGTCAAACATACAATAGTATTCGCCCGGAGGGGAGTTCGTGTATACACTTGAAAACATATAGCTTGCACTGAAATTTGTAGTCATCACAGGGCGGTTCCATTTATAATACATCTATGAAATGTTCAAGACATACGGAAATGAGACGTAGCGCGAGCCGCTGAGTTTTGACAAGCACTCCATGTGGTGGTACTCCTAAAGTCTCCTGCCAGTGGCGTTCCAATAGGCAGTCGATACGAAAGACACCAGCCTGCAGCTGCAGAAGGGTCGACAAAGTAGATCTGAAAAGACGCGCTGGATATCCTAATTTGGTCATCGGCATGTTCTGGCGATCACAACCATATGCGGACACGAACGATCGCGACTTGTGTATTTTCTTCCATCTTCGTCGGGCCCACTCAGGCTCGCAATCTGAGTATCGCGTCGCTAACATTGCCTGCAGTTTCAAGGATCGTAATTCGGTATCCTCGTTGAAACTTGCTCAGTAGACACGCCACCGTCTAATTCCGGCACGCGCACCGTCCTCGGTCGATGCACCGCCTTACTAACCATGTCGCCGGCGGTTTAGAGGGCTGTACAATCTTGTACGATGTATCAATGACGAATGGCTGTGGCATATGGCTTCCAATTGGGGACCCGGCGACTTATATGTCCGTGATGGCTCTCCGCTGTGCGGCTGCGGGGCATGGAAAAACGGTAGGCCCGTGCGTTGCTCGAGGCGGGTACGACGATCGCATCGTGGAGCTGTGTCCAATGGGAGGCATGCGGCTGCGCTCAGATCAAGATCACACTACGCTCAATAGTCGCGGCAATGGTGCCGGTGCACCAGTGGGAGCTTGTGAGAGACTCTCGCCATTTCGTCCAAGGGATCCAGCGGACGATCAGGCGTGCGCGTGGCGGTCGTGCTACGATTCGCCTGGCATCTGATGCTCCTGCCTCGGTGTCTCCGTAGCCTTTCGCCTCGTCAAGGACAACAATGTTCGCTACTGAAAAGCGTATAAAGTTAGTGTGTGCACTGCCGGGCTTGCACTTCTCTCCCCTAAATTGATTGACCGTTCTCTTTCTGTCTTTTCAACTTTACCGTTTCTTCTCTACCAGTAATTGTGCAGAAACCACACCCGGAAGCACGTCGTTCAAGCTGACCATCCATGGCTGACATCGAGTCCAAGACACTTACGGATGTCGTGGAAAAGGAGACCGACTCGAATTCAAATGCCGAGGACGTCTCTCCCGAGGACAGTACGACCTGTCACTCCTTCGACCTAAACTCTTATCATGAGCACAATGCGGGAAGACTTGTACTTGATCCCGAGTAAGCCCGAGCATTTCTTTCTCTCCTGACCCTCTCGATTGTGGTTGTATCGCATCCCCAACATCTGACCGGGCTCTCTGTGGCAATCACAGCGAGGCCGTAATAGAATTCGGCGAGGAAGTCGCGAAGCGACTCAAGCTCTCTGCTGATGGGTCAAAAGTCCTCTGGCCACAGCCTACCGATGACCCGGAGGATCCTCAGACAGTGCGTTCGAATTGCGACCCTTTCAAATGGATTGGTGTGCTCTTTCTGATCTCGACCTGCAGTGGTCCGATGCGCGCAAGAACTTCCAGCTGTTCATCATTACGCTGGCAGCAATAGTGCCTGATTTTGACTCCGGCATTGGTACATCGCTGCGACTATGCGAAGAGAGTACTTGTTGACGATGTTCCTTTTATCCAGGCATCGCGTCGATCTTTGCGCTTGCGAAGCAGTATGATACCGAGCCAGGTCATATCAACAACCTCACTTCAAAGTGCGTACCCTGTATCCTCCGTGGCCTGTCCCCACCTGACGTCAATGGTGTTTGTTCTGGTCTATCGCAGCTGGAGCATTTTCCTAATCGGTACGATCTTATGCAGCACGTATATACAATCTCAATCGAGCTGCTTGCGTTATCTGCAGGTGTTGGCAGTCCCTTTGCGGTGATGTTGGTGCGGCGATACGGACGACTTCCAGTGCTTTTTTGGTCTCAGGTATGTGTCACGAGTCACAGTGCATCAACCATATTTATACAATACTTGGCAGGTTCTTGCCGCCGCATTCCTTGTAGGATGTACGTTTGCCCCGAATCTTAGAGTGTTTACAAGTATGTCGTTTCCGCGAACATCAATGTTCCTTTCTCTGATATCACATCACATTCAGTAATGCGCTGCCTTACTGGATTGGTCGGGTACGCTTCCCCTGTCGCTTTTCATTTTCTAGTATATCTGACGCTCGATGCCACTAATCCATGGACAGGAATTGCCCACAAGTAATAGTAAGTTGCTTGCTATTAGCTGGCCGCGCATAGTACAATTGACGTTCACGTTCACTTCCATAGGGCCTCTACATCGTTACTGATATGTTCCCCTTTCATCTGCAAACGCGCAAGGTTCGTCGACCGCCTCCTGCCCCATAACACGACACCCACTCATCGTCCTGCATTCACAGCTTGGCATTTGGACGATGGGTTTTGTCATCTCACCTTTCCTCTCACCCTTTGCCTTCAGCTTCCTCGTCGCGCGCGCCAGGTACGCACCCATTTAGCTGACACGCCCGCCGCACTCACACACTCCTCTTCGCCTTCCCCCGTCGTGTCGTTGCTAGCTGGCGCTGGGCGTACGGCATTGGCTCGCTTTACGGCGCTGTCGTCGTCTTTTTCATCATGTTCTTCATGGAAGAGACGTGTGTCCTTTCCCCCTTGCCCTCCATCGCAGTGCTGACCCGCACACAGGATGTACGACCGCACGCTGCGCGACCCGCACCCGATCCCGCGCCCTGCCTCGCGGCTGCTCTACCGTGTCCAGACACTCGTAGGCGTGACCGGCGCACGCATGGCCCGATTCCGCACGCCGTGGCGCGCCATCGTGCTCAGCCCCTTGCAGATCATCTGGCGCCCGCAGCTCGCGTCCGTCATGCTCTTCGAGGTGCGCGCACCCTCTCATGGCCCGCGGCGGTGCTGATAATATGTGGCGCGGCACCGTGACAGGCAGCGGTGTTCGGGTTCGGCATCGGTATCAACGTGCGCGTTTCCGTGCATGATATACGCACTGAGCTGAGCCCGTTTGCAGGTGACGAACGCGGTGTTCCTCGCACGCCCGCCGCCGAACGGGTACGGCTTCGGGCAGTACGCCATCGCGGGCGCGTACGCGACCCCCATTGTGCGCGCCGTGTCTCGCCGCCTGTGTGTGCGCCGCTGACTCTGACTGTGACTGGCGGCATGTGCAGGTGGCGGTGCTGCTCGGCGAGGTCCTAGGGCGCTACTTCAACGACTGGGTGCAGAACATGTGCGTCCGCCGGAACAAGGGCGTGTTCGAGGCGGAGATGCGGCTCTGGTGCGTCTGCTTCCCCGCGTGCGTGTGCGCGCGAGAGCCGCTCACGCGCGCCTCTCCCGCCTGCGGGTCTGCAGGACGTGCTACATCGCCGTGCCGCTGTACGTGTGCGGGTTCGTCCTGCTCGGCGCGGCGTTCCAGAAGAACCTGAGCGTCGCCGCGCTCGTGCTGGGCTGGGGCATCGCGCAGATCGCGATCATGATCAACACCGTCGCCATCTGTGAGTCCCGTGCCGCCCTCCGCGCCGCCTGCCCGCCGCTGACGCGCACCAGATTCGTACTGCAACGACTGCTTCCCGGGCAGTGCGGTACGTGCCCGTCTCCGTCGACGTCTCTCCTCTTGTGCTGACGCAGCGCGCGTGCGCAGGGCGAGGTGTCTGCGCTGGTCAACTTGACGCGGACGCTTGGCGGGTTCAGCGTGGCGTATTTCCAGGTGCCATGGGCGACGCGGCACGGCGCGCTGCAGACGTTCGGCGTCGAGGCCGCGATCGTCGCTGCGCTGTTCCTCCTGACGGTCCCGGTGCTGCAGCTCCGGGGCGCGAAGCTCAGGGTACGTTTCTCCTGTGTTTTCGTGCGCAGAGTGCGGCTGACGGGCACGCGACAGGAGCGATTCTCATTGTGAGTGGGGATTCGCGGTATCTATCTATTAATTGCCGAGTGCGTTCGCAATATTGTTGTGTGTTGGTTTGATATGCATGTAGTCTTCGAAGCTGCTACATGGTCACGTTCCTTGATATCTTGGCGGTGCACTTGGAGGACTGCGTATTCTTCGGAACGCGACATGTGCAAGCATCAGTTGCGTCCGATCGGAGTCGCGCCACAGACGCGGTAACGTGACCCGGGAGTGTCGTCCGCGCAACGTCCGGACATCATTGCTACGCGCAATCTCTCCAACTACACTCGTTGTACATCAACAAGCCTATCACCGCACAAGGAAACTCCCGCCGTCGTGCGAGACCCCCGCTCAAAGCCAAGGTGCGAGACTCGGGTCTCCTCCTTCTCAGCACCACATCATTAAACAGGCAAGCACTCGAGGCAACGGTGTGCCAACCAGTACTGGCAGGGCAATCTGCCGGCACTGATCATGCAAATACAACATGTCCGCTATGACAGCGAGGCAGCCCTTGGGCTTTTTCCATAGGGAGTGCAGGCGTGCCGGCCATCCAGCGCGGCTCGATGTCCCGTCGCACCGGCGACATCACCTCCGGGTCGAGCAGCTCCACATAACAACTTGCTCGGCTTACTGCCTGTAAGGCTGTACATCATGATGGCCTTTGCCATTGCCAGACGCAGCGCGGGACATGGCAGTCGCATTGGGCGTGCGCTTGTTCGTGTCCCGTCCTTCTGCACGTTGCCTGCGTGCGGAGGAGGGGGCTCGGTGGTGGCCTGGCTGCAATATGTCGGCAGGCACCAGGGAGGGATCCATGCCGATGGGGCGCTGCGCGCGGGGACGCCTGGCTCGTGCTGCGTGCCATCGCCGTCTTGCGCCTCGTCCTGGGCCCTTCGAACATGATATCTGCGAGACGCATAGCTGCCGGGCGGGGGCTATCCGCAGACGCGTCGCTGTGGCCCGTGTTGCGAGCGGATTGCGCACGGATGCGTCACCGATTGCGAGGATCTGCGGAGTCGGTGGCGACTGAACGCTCTTCCTCTGGTTCGCACAGTGTGATCTGTTTGCAAAGTCGTGGACGGCGGAGGGCGCGAACGCAATATCCTGCGTTCTGGACCTGTTGTTGGTGTATGGCATAATGAGATATCTGACAATCAGGCCTGCATCGAACGTACACTAGTATTCGCCTGCAGAGGGTATACGCTCGGAAACATGTCGATTGCACTGGAGCAGGATGGTTCCTCAATGGATACAATATTAGAAGTGAATGCCGCTGAATTATGACACCGCGTGTGGTGGTATTCCTAAAGTCTCCGGAAAGACGTGTTCGATACGCAAGACATCGCCGGACGAGGAATGGCGTGGGTGATGACGTCAGGCGTTTGTCAAGCGAAGGAGAAGCCGACGCGCTCCGACAACGCTCGTGCAATATATAACCAGGTCAAACCAGCCTTGCGCTCGCCATCGTCTCTCCCAACGCCGCCATGTCTGTCCTCGCCCTCGCACGCACCGTCGCCCGCGCACGCCCCGCGCCCCGCCTCGCCCTCGCCCTCTCCACCCAGTCCAAGTCCCTCCACACCCTCCCGGAGCTCGACTACGCCTACGATGTCCGCTAGCTCTCCCCGCCCGCTCTCCACGCACGCACTGACACACCCACAGGCACTCGAGCCCCACATCTCGGGCCAGATCATGAAGCTGCACCACACCAAGCACCACCAGACGTACGTCAACGGCCTCAACGCCGCCGAGGAGAGCTACGCCAAGGCGCCCTCCCCCAAGGCGCAAATCCTCCTCCAGCCCGCCCTCAAGTTCAACGGCGGCGGTCCGTCTTCCCCGCCCGTCCCTCCCCGCCCGCCCGCACGCTGACGCGCCCACAGGCCACATCAACCACTCCCTCTTCTGGAAGAACCTCGCCCCCCCCTCCGCAGGCGGCGGCGTGCTCTCCCCCGGCCCGCTCAAGGACGCCATCGACGCCGACTTTGGCGGCCTCGACGGTGCGCCCCGCCCGCGCACACGCGCACGCATCCCCACTGACGCACGCCCCGCACAGCGCTCAAGAAGCAGCTGAACGCCGCGACCGCCGCGATCCAGGGCTCCGGCTGGGGCTGGCTCGCCTACAACGACGCCACCAAGAAGCTCGAGGTCGTCACCACCGCGAACCAGGACCCGCTCCTCAGTGCGTAGCGCAGCGCCCTCGCAGACTGCCTGCCCTGCTCACACCGCGCGCACAGCGCACGTCCCGCTCGTCGGCATCGACATCTGGGAGCACGTACGTCGCGCGTTCTGTTTGCCCGTTGTGCGACGCTGACTGGCGCCCGGTGGGCGTGCAGGCGTTTTACCTGCAGTACTTCAACGTCAAGCCCGACGTGAGCTCTCTTCCCCTCCTTGTTACACGCATATACTGACTCGTGTCGCGCGCACAGTACCTCAACGCGATCTGGAACGTGATCAACTTCAAGGAGGCCGAGCGCCGCTATCTCGAGGCGGCCAAGTAGACTCTGCGCGCGATATGCGCAGCGGAAAAGTCTGCGCCGTATATGCGCAGGCTACTTCAAATGAAAAGTGGAGACGAGGAGCGCCGGAGGAGCTGATGTGATGGATCGGCCTGCTTTTGCAGGTAGCGTATACAATTCAATTGTGGACTATCAGTTGGTCAAATCGCAAGTGCCCTTGTCGGCAGCGCCATTTCTGTCGCAGTCGTTCAGGAATCAGTGTGTGAACACAGAATGCGACACGGCTGCCGCGCGGGCTGCTGTCATCATTGACAAATCGGATACGAGCTTCGATGGTGGACGTACGATTCAGACGTTCGCGCCTTTATCTGTGTGAAGGGTTGGGGCTCTCATTCAGGTGCTTTGCTGGCTAACGTTCCGGTGTGTGTCGGTTGCGCGAACCGGCAATGAGACTCCATGATGATTGGAATACGCATGTACTGCAGCGTGCAAGCTCCCTTCAGTCATTGCAGAGTTGGTGCAGAGAAGGCGCAGCTTGGGAAGGGGTAATGGAACATCGAGGGCTGACCGCGCGTTGTGTCGGCCAATGGTTAACTAGTACTCTGCGAGCAGCGCAGTGATTGCGTTCGCGCCGAGATCGGAGCATACAGCAACTCCTGAGCAAAACGGCGCGTAACGTGGCTGCGTGTTGGAGTAGGCTGCGCTGGGGGGTTGCGTACCGGCCTGCTTCAGAATTGCGATGGTCATGCGCAGACAGCAGGTGCCAGTGAGGTGGTGCTCGGCAGGTCGACGGGACATCTCGGTCTCGCTGGTTGGCCATGGGTCATGCGAGCGACGCTGGACAGAGCCGTCCGAGTGCGCCGCACAGCGTGGTCTTGGTGTGGGTGGTCGGCGAGACACGGGGTGATAGTTGAGCAGTATGGTGGATCTGGCGCGCCGACGTACAGCGCCGCGGGCCGCCGTTGGAGTACTGGCAGGATCTAACGGAGACGCTGTATGCCACCAGATGACCATGTGCATGCAGTGCGCACCGTTGTGGGAATCACCGCACCTGCGTCGAAGTCCGTCCGGAGATTCCGAGTGGGCAGTGTGTCTTGATTGGGCGTCCCACCCGGTGATGCGGGGAAGGCTCTGCCTCGTGAACGTGCCCGCGATGCTTTTTCCTGCTCGAATTCTCGAGGCGGTCCTGCATGGGTGTCGTAGCTTGGACGGTCCCAAAGGAAGCACCGATTGAATACTGCCGTACTCGGGCATATTGGCGGCCAATGCCTCGTCGAAGCAGTCCTGCAGATCACACATGAATGGATGAACTAAGATGCACTGCACCGTTACATGCCGCTCCCACTTACAGATGATGAGAAAAACCGCCTTCCATCCATGCCATGTGTGCGAATTGGGCATCGCGTCGGGCGCGATATATCCGGTATCTCTGGGAGGCCCTATTGAATACATATCAGCCACGGCGCATTGCACGGATTCGCGTGTCGCAATAGACGCCATCCGCGATCAATTGTGGTCTCGCGGCATGTGGCAAGGAATGGACGCAGGACGCCGGGAAGAGACGCTGCGCCGTGCGATAATTGGGCGAACGGAGATCGGCTTCCCCCATGAGATCCAGGTGCACGCAAGGAACGGTGCAGTACGGAATTAGAGCCTCCATTAATCCATTAGATGGCCCCTGCGGTGAGAACGAGGGCAGGTCGAACGCGCACCAAGAATGGAAGGCAGCCGCGAGGGCGGCCCTGCTTCGGTGTGCCGGGACTTTGTACGCGTCGGGCGAGCGCGCAGAGCGACTCGCCCAGACAAGGGGATCGCGCGCGAGGAGGCGGACACGAGAGACGATCGTGCACTGCACAGTTGTCATGGTAAGCACTCACGGGAGGTGTGCGTCTCGTACCAGGCGCGCAGTGTCTCGTCGAGCGGAGCGGGACAGCCCTCGGAATCTATAACATCGCCTTCCATGGAATGCAGGCATGAGACGCCGTGCGGGGGGATTTATTGGACGGGCCACTTCCCGCTGCGTCCGCACCGTTCTGCCCCCACCCCCCTTTGTGCGATGTCGAAGTACCTGGACATGCTCCGCGAGCGCGACAAGGTCCCGTTGACGGACGAGCTGCTGGTGCACACCTTCCGGTGGACGCTCCTTGCCGGGTTCCTCTTGCTCCCGGGGACATTCGCCGACTTGCAGCAGCAAGCGGACGGGAAGTGGACGCAGACCCTGACCGAGGTGCAGGAGTCGTTGTGAGATTTACGCGTTCGATGGCTGCGAATCCGACCGTGCTTACCACGGCATATGCGCAGGCTGATCCTGGGCTGGCTATTCTCCGGCATGTCCGTCATCGGACTGATCTGGTGCTGGAGGAAGTGGCGGCGTAACTATGTGTGGTTGTTGGACTCTATCTGGATGTAAGTCCGGCGTGTCAGTGTGGGACGGTGACTGACATGCATCGATGCCCACCGATATTTCCGGGAATGCCACCTCGTAGTCCGACGTTGTTCTATTCACTGGCAGGCATAACGTCCGCTATCAGCAGCATGTCCAACAGAGACTGGAAATTTACCGGTACGAGCCTATCAGCGCTCGCCGTCGCTTCAGCGTCGGTGCCGATGTGCGCACTCGGAACGGTCGTGTACTGGGTCTTGCTATGGAGAGTGAGACGGAAGCACGACCGGTGGTACAGGGAGCACTGCGCCAGCTTGCCTGTGGACGCGCAATACGGCGGATTGACGGAATACGAGTACATGCTCGTGCAAAACCAGGAGCTCACGATGACGGCTGTCTGGTTGCCCCGGGTCTTCACATGGATGCTCCTCGCGGGCTTCGTCATGCTGCCGGGCACGTTCAAGACCGAGCTGCAGGGTTCGACGGTGTCGAAGATTCCACTGTGGGTCTCTTGGAGTGTGCCGTCGATCCAAAATTGCGCTGACTTCTGCGAACACGCCCAGCTTTACCAGCGCATGGGTGTTTTCCGGCCTCGGTGCGCTCGGCCTCTGCTGGAGCGTCTGGAGCCAGAGGAAGAACTATGCATATCTGACCAAGCATATCTTCTTGTGCGTTCAACGTCGCGATCGTGTCAGACTAAATGATCCGACTCACCTCTGGCCTTCCTGATTTCTAGGCAAGGGTTCGAGCATGCCACGATGGGTCTTGTCACGACGCTTGCCACCCTGTACGGAATCCACCAAGGCTTGTTCACGGCGGTCAGCAAATCGACGCTTATCGTCACCAGCGCGGTGGCACTGCTGTGTTTGGTGCTAGCCATAGCATGTTGGCACCTCAAAAACAGACTTCAGAGAGAACATGCTATTACGAGGCGGGCCCAAGCAGACGAGGAGAAAGTGTCCGGGGAGGAGCCCGAATGAGCTGGCTTTGCCCAGGCGGTTGCACTACAGAGCTTGATCCATCGGCGAGGACTGGAGGACAATATTGTAATTTTCCAGATTATCTATACGTGTGCTGCATTTTCATACAGCAAAGACATATGTGCTACTCGAGTCGAAGAGATGTGGACGGTCACCGAAGAATTTGTCGAAAGTGAACAGCAACAAGCGCTCACGGCATACTCCGCGATCGGCTCTGGAGATATTGCCCCGGCCCGGGCCCACCCCACTCAGCTTTCACTTTCACTCGATGAGTTCTGCTAACAACCACGGCACCGACCACGGAGCAGGACACCATAATGAAGGCAACAAACATACCGATGATCATGCATCACAAGGGCAGCCACGGACTGAGCTGATCGGTGCGCATAACAGTCCAGTCGCAGACCGTGACATAAACGTATCTGGCCGTTATGTAGCCAACGATGCGGATGCCTCCAATTCGTCGCACTCGTCTCAAGTGCGGACCGGTGGATATCTTGGCTCGAATTACGGCGCAGGTTCGTCTGGTGGAGGAGACTTGCAAGAGGAGGAGCTTGAGTGACTGGCGTCGAGAACGGTCTCGAGGAATATCGGACATCTGCTGACACATGAGGTATGATTGAAATCCGTCACGACGTCCAAGGCACACTGAACAGTGAGATGGGGCCAAGTTGTATTCAAGTGTACGGTATTGTGCCCTAGCCTCGTCGTATGGCGACTATTGATCACTCGCACCGACAGAGCTGAAGAATTTTTAGACCTACCTACTCCGGAGTGCATCACATTCCGGCCGGTAGTTCTGGAATAGCTGCCTCATTGGAACCCTTGATTTCCAGTTAATTGTAATGGATCAAGTGAGTTCCGGACATATCGCATACGATCCGAACACAATAAAAAACAGTGAGCAGTGGAGGATGGTGGGCCGACATCGCAGGCAGCCCCGATATTATACCATAGCAATGAGAAGACTCAATGGTGTGATTGCTAGAGCGCGCCCGCGATAACGCTATGAACATCGACGAGCACATTATTAGTTCGCTTTGTCCAATTAACGATGCAAAGTCACGTACATACCCACGCTTGCACCTTGGCGGGATGCTTCCAGAGCCAACTGGGGATGGATACTAAGCCGGGGTGCAACGTCCCTCGAGGGGTCGCGTGAGGCACAGGGGAAACCTGTATGCAGAGCGCTTCACAAGGATTGTCGATGCGTGTCGTGCCGTGCTGTCCACGTAGACGGAATTTCGACAACGGAGGGCATTTCCCAATGGACAGGCGGCCTGCTCTTCTTTCCTGTTCGCGTATTCTCAGACTTTCCATGCGCCGGTGAGGACATAGAATAGTCTCCAGGCAAGTCGACTTTATCCCGCAGACCAGCAATGTGTCCTGACTCGGGATGGGACGATAAAGGCGATGATAGGCCCACGATTGACCATGTGCTCGAGGCATCAAGACTGAAGGCGGAGCACGATGTGCGATGAACGGGATGAATGGACAGCGAGAACAACAAGGCCTGTCAAAAGTGAACGAGACGGCAAACATTCCAGGCGCTGGACTCAAGCTTAACAGAGGTCTGGTGCCTGATGGGATTGGAATCAGCAAAACAAACGACAATGGATCACTTCGATGTCGGTGACCAATAGGCGAAGACGCACCTCAGGCTTCCAGGTTCGAGAAATCGTCAATATCCGCTGGGATGTTCTGTTAAATTATGGACCGCAAGTTCGGTCATGACTCACCTCAAAATATATGTTCGAGTAACGCTGGGTGTTGCCCCAAAGGTCTGTCCTCCATATGTAACCACCTGCCAGTGCCTCGCCTTCCACACCCAATGTTCTACTCTGCAGAGATTACCAAAATTTCAAGCACATCCCTTAACGCCCCTGCCACCCGCATCACGATTGCGACCGGCTCGACCCTAAAGCTCGGGCCCGGCTATTGCCCTCTACCTTGCAAACAATATATTGGTCATTGGAATCAACGACCTGAAGGACAAGGATGCCAAGACGTATTTTAAGGGCCAGTGTGACATCACGGTCGGGTGAATATGCTCTAGAGTTAGCACATATTTTTATGATGCGATCTGTAACTCACCACCTCCGGCACGCTCACCGTGCAAACGTCGACCACATGCACTTACCGGAAATGTGGTCGTCTTTTCCATTGACGGGTCAATCGACGCAGCAAGATGTTGAGTTTATTGCCAGAGATCAAGCAGGTCCCGCTCACAGTAAGCAAGCTGCATAATCGACGAGTCCGTAGCTGACGCAGAGGCATACATCAAACAGGTCAGCGAAAAGATACAGAGTTTAGATGACATGCAACCAACGCGAGAGGCAGTTTTGCATGAAGAATACCGACGCAGGAATGGCCGACCGACAGCGTAGGGATTGAGGAAGCCGTGTGAGGCCTGTCAGGAGCATCAGCATACCGCACGCACACTCCGGAATATACAGATAGCACGGTCAAACCTAGGGTGCGGCAAATAGCGCGTATGGGAGTTTGGATGTGATTCCATCGGGCTTGAGATTCTATGACTGCTCTAAGAAATGACGAGGACCGACGAGTGCATCTGAGACAGATATTTCAATGCGAACCAAAACATCGACTAAGGCAGACGTTGGGACACGCATCGAGAAAAGATCGCAAGGCGAACGAGCATTAATCATCGAGCACAACAGCCACCATGGTCGACTTGTCAGACGCGCTGCGCCATCGAAAAGAAGCAGATCAAGCAAGTCGATGGCGGGAGAACACCAGCAAGCGCCGACGGCGGCATACTCCGCTGTATTACCCGATGAGTTCAACTGGCAACCTACCGGCAACCAGCGCGACACCGACCACAGAACAGAATACCACGATGAAGACAATAAATGTGCTGAATATGAAGCATCGCGCATGCAGCCACAGGGTGCGCATTTATAACAGTATAATTGTGTATATCTGCAACCATTTGTTTTAGGAATCTATCGCGGCCCGGGGACTATGGAATAAAATAATCTCATTGGGCTGCATATTGGATGTCAAAGGACAGCATACAACACATACATACACTGATACAGCATAATTCGGGCACAAGAGCGAATACCTATAACCTCGGGCTGCAGCACGACGCACCCGTCACCTGCTGCGCAAGACACATAACATGGGGGTATACTTAATCAAAGAGCAACATCCTTCAGGCCCTGCGAAGCCTTTCAAAGCGACGCGGAGTAAATCCAGGCAGAGGATGGAGAACAATGCGCGAGGAGCCCTCCACGAACTGGGGCTGCGGAGTAATCTGGCGACGAGAGGGACCCTCCACGAACTCGGGCTGCGGAGTAATCTGGCGACGAGAGGGGCCCTCCATGAACTCGGGCTGCGGGGTACTCTCGTGGTCCGACGCTGCATCACCACACAAGCAAGTCAGCGCGCGCCCCACCAAGAGATAGAACGTGAAAAGCGCACCAGGCGAGTCGCCGCGCAGCGTCGCGCTCTCACTCCCGCTCCTATCGACGCTGCACGAGCGCGAGCTCTCGAACACGCCCTCCTCGTCCGCGGCGTTCATGTGCGCGTCGACCCACAGCTTGGACTTCATCATCTTCGCGACCTGCACGCGGAAGATCGTCTGCGACTCTGTCAGCGCTGCCACCCGCCGGCGCTCCTTCGCCTCGTCCTCCTCTAATTCCCTGCGCACCTGCGTCCACAGGCTCTCCTGGGCTGTGAGTGGGGCAGGAGCCGGAGCCCCCGGAGCAGGGGAGGGCTGGTGGGAATCGACCTCGGTGGGCACGAGACTGTGTACAGAAGAGACGGAGGCTAAAGAAGCGACCTTGGAGAGGACCGTCTTGCGCTTAATGATGCCCGCGGGGACGAGCACCACAGGGCGGCGGGGCACGGGCTTGTTTGTCGCCGCCGTGGACGAGGCTTTCTTGGGCGAGGCTTTCTTGGCAGCAGCTTTTTTGGCAGCGGCTTTCTTGGGAGAGAAGTTGGTGCGACGTTTGCGTGGAGACATCCTGTCTACAGTCTTCGTGTTAGCGGGGGAGAGTAGAGACGCGCGTGGTGCATACCTGTGAGAGGAAGTAGAGATGTGTGAAGGAGAGGCCTTGATTTTTTCTTGAACGAAAAGACAGTGGGTGGAAAGAGTAGAGAAGCAGTTTGGAAGAACCGTGTTGTGCCCATAGATTTATATTCATCTGAAGCGGACTTTGGCATGGCTACGGGAACGTGACACCCTTTGTTTCAGTGGCCCCGCAGGCTGCGGAGGGCCACCATACCAGCCGCTGTAGCCGGTGGTGCTCTTGAAAGGGACAAAGCACCGGAAATAAATGAAAGCACGCGGCATGTAATTTCAGGGTCCGAATCTTCGAAGAATAGACACTTTGTCATGGCAGGTCGTCCAAGCGCGATCCAAGGTGAGAATGCGAGCCTCGAGGTGTGCAATGTGAGTCGTGAGGCCGGAATAAGATCTCTAGCGGAGAGCACTTTTCCGGAACGAGGTCTGTGATTTGACGGTGGCTGTACAGCACGATACACCCAATGGTCATGAAGACTCGAACACGGCGGCCAGAAAGTCGAGACAACTTGCGGCCACATAGTGGCGCGACACGGACACGTGATGGACGCGGTGTGATGCGTCACGACCTGTCACGGCTGAATTGGGCGCTCGCCAGGCATCGTCCTACCGACATAATATTGAACTCGAAGCCTGAAGCTAATTGACAAGCAGCTGCAACAATGTTTACAGTCTTCGTTGACGAGGCCCAAGCAGCCCAACAACAGGAAGTTCTTCGCTCACCAGACTACTCTTCATACATCTACTACGCATATGGCAACATCCACACAGGCTTCCGGCACTGAATTGACCATCCCACAGACCCTCGATAACGGCGTATTCTAGCTGTCAAATTGCCGTGCACTGCCAGGCCTGCCGGACTGAACTTGTTGTATAGATAACACTTCCGCGATCCTCCGTGGCCTCTTAGCTCGCATTCAGAGAAACGTGTTCATGCTAGATGACCAACCTGCGCAGCACACAAAGTCCAGGTGCCAGTGCTGGGGCAGCTCTTGGGGCATATTTGACCCTGTTCAGTTGCATCGGTGCACGGTGTGCCAGCCTACTGGTGAGTAGTCTCCGTATCTGTTGGAGCCTAGCACCGTGCCAGGCCACACGTTGCGCCGCGTGTTTCACGGCGACTAAAGCTGACAATTCCGCATTGCGACTGACATTCATCGAGGCACGATGAGTTTCCGCATGGCGCCGAGTTGTTTGTGCGGACACGAGCAGTGTTGTTTCTGCTCAAAAGCAGCACCATTCCATGCCTTCGAGGGAACCCCGTCCCTTTAAGTTGTTCGCACTCTTCGATATCACGACTCTCATTTCTGCACATAACATGCCGCTTGTCCCGCAGCCAAAATTTTCAAAAATAACTTCCTTACAGGTGGCGATGGGGTTGAGGAAGAGGGGTGCATTTTTCAGGGAGCTGACGGTATGCATAGAATGTCAATGTTCCGCCAAACTAATGCAAGCTCTGGACATACTGCAGGCCTATCTGCGTTGCCTCTGCCAAGACTCGCTCGACATGGACTTAACGTGGATCAAACAGACTCCTGCGGTGCAGGCTCGTTTCATCAAAGAGGTACTCTATATTCCGAACATGTTTTAAATGAAGTTCACGGCGCTGAAACCAAGACTTTCAATTGCAGGCTGTCGAGACATATCCGTATTTCGAAAAATACGAGAACGCTTGGCCGGTGCGGTACTACGCAAGCCGCTACGTGAGACATTTTCGCCACAGTATGCAACGCCACGCGGACGACGCGGACGACTCGAACGAAGAGAATGTGGGTGCCTTACAGAAGGTGGATCCCACTGGATCATCATTCCCCTTTGCTGAATGCGAAGCCAGCGCGAGACGAAGCCTACTCTGAGGGTTAAGCAGAATCCCTTGACTTCTCGCGAGACTGTGCGTATTCCTCCCACTATGATCGCCCGAGCAGCTTACGAGGATTGATCCTTAGCCCACACCCGTGGCAATCCAACGCTCGCCAACGAACGTGTCCGGAGCCTTGTCGCTGGCAGGCACAAGCACTCCTAACAGCATGACTAGCATCATAGCCGTACAACCTTCCTTCGCAACCTATTTAGCCTCCTTCACGCCGAGCCTCGAGGGGCTCGCGCCGCTCTTCACGGCTGCAGGGATCACGGATGTGGACTGTTTTTGTATGCTGGCGGACTGGCCCGAGAGCGAGTACAACGAGCTGCTCCGGGATGACGTCGGGCTCAATCCGTACCAGTTTCGTCTGGTGCGGATGGAGCTGAAGCGCATGCAGATTGTGGACGAAGACTCGGGGCTCGATTATGAGCGTCGGATGAAGTAGGCATGGCATGGCGAACACAGAATATTGTACTGTTGTTGAAACGTTGACCGCCCGTCTGGTTTGGAGAGATTCCTGTATGTACGATCGCAATTGTACTTGTATTGTGCAGAAATACGGCCCCAACTGAGTGCACTGGTACACAAGTCACCTGCCAAGTACTATGTAACTGATACATAACTGCATGACGGCGCGCCAGTCGACTAAGTATGCGCATGCTTTCCTACCATGAGTCGACGATCATTCCGAGTCAGAGTCTCGGAGATCAACACTCCTGTGTCGGATTCAGAAATCGCTCTAGTTCGCGCTGCAACGGTACTACTATGTAGTCGCTGTAAATGCAGTCACGGTGGGTAGAACAGGCCGTCTTCGCGTCAGCGCCATCATCTTTCAAATGACGCGGCGAATCAGGCAAGCACGTCGTCAACTGCTGGTGCGCGCAATAATCCAGACTTTTTGTCAAACTCGGAACCGTCGGACCCTTAGCTCGGTGCTGCAAATACAGGCCGGGGTCACAACCCGTGAACAGTCTGAAGATCGGCATCACGATGGCACTCACGGTATATAAACTCATGTGGTCTTAATGGCACCGTTAACCTCCCGTTTCTCCAGCACCAGCTCTCTCGGTATCTCTCTGGACTGCGTTGGAGAGTTTTCAGGCTTGGCCATTGGCACATTCGCACTGTTGCCGCAAGTGACCGTGATCATTGATTCTGACTTCGCGTCGAGGCTAAAGAGCGTACAACGTATAAATACAACAGATCAGAGGAGCGAATAACTTAGTCGATCGTCCAGACACAAGTACAGCGAGTGTTCAGTATGTAGACAAACTCGCACGAAGAAAAGGAACATAAATACGGAAACGAACGTCCAGAAAACCAGCAAAGTCACATCAGCCACGACCACTATAGCCTTTCGATCCTCTCGTCGACCCTCGATTCTTCGATGGACCAGCCTTCGTGTACACGCCGCGAGTGAGAGATGACGGTGCGACGTTGGACCCGGAAGGCTGAGCTGGATGGCGCGACCCCGAAAATGGCAGCTCAATACCGGGGAATAACAGCTCAGCCTGCGAGGTCCTCAAACGCTTCAAAGGAGGAACATCTACTTCTGGCCCCGGCTCTGGGTAGTCGCGCTTCGAAGAGCCTTGGGTCCTAGCCGGGCGCGCGGGGATAACGACATGGTCGCGCCTCGTAGAGATCTCGGCCTGGGCCGCTCGGACATCGACCTTGTCGTCATTCGGTAACTTCTTACGCACAATCCTAAGCAGCTGTTTCATAAATTTGTGCGAGGACAATTTCTTAGCGAATTTGGTATGTTGGAGGTTGGCTTCGGCCGGAAGTTTCGCTTCGTTCGTCTCCGAGTCGGAATCCGTGTCGAGGACTTCAGGATCACTGTCGTACCCATCGTCAGCCTCGGCTGTCGAACTATTCTGGACAGTTGAGACATCGAAGGGATTTTCATTGCACATCCGACCCTCTTCTTCAAGTCTTCTTTCTTCGTAGTATGCGGAGAACCATAAGAGGAGCGTGCTGAAAATGTCGTTTATGGGATGGGCGAGTCGGACCCGTATCGTTTCGTGCGAAAAAGCGGTAGCATAAGCTGGGAGATCCGGAGGACTGGCGGTGTCGTTCGAACTATCCTCATCGGGCAAGTAGAACCTGAGCTGTTGTCGCGCAGCGTTGATCCTGATCACGCCATTTTCCATGGCACTCATTTTGGCCTCTCCGCAGACGTATTCTCCGGCGGTGATACCGGCTCCTTCAAAGAAGCGTTCGATGAAGTTCTCCACATCGGGGCAGTTGCTCGGCAAGTACCGTATGGCCATATAGAGCAGTACGTGGAAAAACGATTCGAGGTCATCCTGGAGGACCATTTGCTTGTACTTGTCGTTCAGCGACGCGGCTGAGAGAAAGAGCCACGTTCCCTATCAAATCTCAATGAGTAAGACTGCAAAAACCAATCATGTTGTGCATTACTTGCCGTTCGATCTGGCTGGCGTGCAGTGGAGCGAGGTCCATCTTCTGGAGGATCGACGACTGGTATTTTTTTGGAAAGCTCCCAGTCGTTAAGCAGCCCGCGATACTGGATGACGCCATCCCGCCGCTTCTCCTTGATCATCAGCAAATTACCCGCGCTGATATCCCTATGAAGGATTCCTGCTTTCTCGACGGCATCACTATGAGCTGTGATTTGGATTAGGACACAACAGGATGGTGAGTGAACGGGAAACTCACCATAGAGACAATCCACGACTATCAAGACCAGGTCACGACTTCCGCAGAAGTCCTCCAGCGCTTGGCCGACTTCCTTCTCCACAAGACGATAGTGGCGGTGCGGTTTGAATTGACCAGATCGTTGTGAGAGCCACGATTCAGAATCGTGATGGGAGAAGTCCTGAGTCACTGTGCGCTGCGCGAGAATGTCGCCGTGGCACAGGACGGTCGGGATGTTGCGGACTCCCGTATCGTTAAGCGTTTGTAGCACATCGCCCTCTCTCTCTATGTCGGGCATGTCAACACGCCATGCGTCCTTCAAGAAGACGAAGTCTCTCGTGGCACAGTCGATTGCGACGTAGCCCCGTGTACCCCGACCGACAAACCCGAAAGCGGAGAAATGAGGCTTGCAGATCAAGAACGTTCCGGTCTTCTCGTCGGCGTTCGTCGTCGGAAAGTTGCCAGCTCCGCGGCCATAGACCTTGGCATAGGTCTCCTCGTTGTCCTCGTTCAACGGCACCTCCACCTTGTAACGCTGCCAGCCATCGACGAGAGACCGTTCAAAGTATTTCCGCACGTATTCCCGGACATTCTCGTTGCCATCTTTGTCCCGAGGAAGCTCCTCCGTCGCCTTAGTATCCATCAAGTTATAGTCATCAGAGCCCTTCGTCACTGGGACCACCGAGGGATCATAGCCTTGGTCCTTTGATGACATCCTCCCGAAGTACCACAAGAACTCGCAGATCGTCTCAGGCTCCTCCTTGTAGTTAAACTTCGTCGTGACCAGAGCTCCAGACCGGTCCCACCGAATGATCCGCGCCGACGTCCCGAGAACGATCACCGAATACAGGAAGCAGCGGTGTTGTCGTAAGAAGATCTCAGAGGCAGAATGTATGATTTGGCCTCGGTTCGCCTGGCGCTTCAGGGCGGTAGCCTCGAACAAATTGAATGGGTCGTCGTTGTCGACGTTGTCCTTGTCCTTGTCCTTGTCGTCCTTGTCGTCGTCGAATGGATCGTCCTGAGTAGGTTCCTTCTTGAACTCGATGGAAAGTCTCTTCGTCGCCCAATGAGTCCGTTCGTCAGTCGGAGCCGTTGAGGTAGGATACACTCCAGCGTCCGGCTTCTGTCTCGACGCATCACTCGGGTCACTCCGATTGGGAGAAGAGACAGCCTTGTAGTCGTCTCCCAGGATGTTCTTCTTAGTGATGGCCTCCATCTGTGGGATTTCAGTTAGCATCTCTGACACCGAAATAAGGAGGGGCAAACGACGTACGAATCCGCTCTGGATGTTAGCCTCGGACATGCCTTTCTTGACGTTGTCGAACATCCCCTGCCAGTCTTCCTTGGGAGAATCGCCCGTGCAGCGAACGAACTGTCCATGAAGTCCTCTAGCTTCACCTGCACAAACTTTCCGTCCATGGCCGTTATTAGGTCCTTTCGTTTGCCGTCTACTTTTTCGCCTTTGTGTTGAGGAGGGGCCTTTCGAGGTGTGTCAGTTACAATTTGATAAGAGGCCGAGGCGTTGTGAGAGGGCATGTTTTGGGGAGATAACATGGTGTACGGAGAAGACGTGGTATTGTAAAGGGACGTGCGGAGAGAGAATATAGTGTGGAGCAAGTGTGGGTGTTGAATAGAACGCTCACCTGATTCAAACGACGCGTATTTATATGTGTATCGCACACTGGCCACACAAGTCACGGGGAACCGCTGGCCATCGCACACGGTCAGGACAAAACACAAAGAGAGTGGCTTTGACGCTTACAAACAATTGCCCAGATTGGGATGTCAAAGTGATAACGATTGGGCTGTGACAGAGCGGAAAGCCAAATCTTCTACACTCAAGCTGGCACGAGAGACCTCTGGCCACACGCAACTCGTTATAACAGCAGACAAGGCGGGCAGCTTGAGACCTACGTATGATCTCCTATGGAATGCTATCAACACAAAAACAGAGTGTGCAATGTGCGTTGAGGTAGTGCAGAGAATCAAATGGTCGTTCGGGCGTGGTGGCACGGTTCGAGTTCGAGTTGTGGCGTTGGTTGAAGCGCCCGCCACAATCGCGTCGCGGTGGCGCTTCGTTCCCAATTTGGCAGTCGACGCGGTTTGTGGCCAGCTGCATTCTGACTAAGATGTACTTACCAGCGTGTCAAAAATCTGTTGGCCGTCTCCCTTTCCCCTCTCACAGATCAGCTTGTTGGCGACCTACGGGAAACTATCAATGATTGTATCTCGACTATGCAACGTCTCATCTCCAAATAAACACGAATATATGCTGGTAGCGTCGGACAGGCATCATACTCGGAATTGTATTCAGTGATGCTGCACAATGAGGGCTGTCCCTACAGGTGATTGGTTTTCTGCAATTTTGGCTGACTCCGTCCATGACTCTGGTATAGATTGAAAATAATAAAGCCAGTATATACCATTAGAGCAGTCCGACCAGCTAGACGCAAGGGAGAAACAAGAACGCTGCCAATCGCACGCCGAAATCGAGAGAAGTTGTAAATATACATGAATTAGTCATATTATTCGATTAAACGCATTCTCGTCGTCTCGGATCTGCAGCCTGCCGGTTCTTCACTAAATTCGAAGGAGGCGCCCACGTTGCTGTACGCCAGTCAATCGGTCCACCGATGGCAGACGTAGTGCAATAGTTGGGCTGCTTGCGATGTAACAACTGTTTCCGCTGTGTGAGATCTGTCTCCAGCTCTGAACCAGGCTCGGGAGCTCCCGCGCTTCGAGTGGACGATCCATCAAAATCCAACTCGGATCGATCGTCTGTTTTGTCACTGCCGTGGTCTGGCCAGTGTCCGTGATGTCGATTTGGCTGAAAACATCCTGCATCTTATCGTGAGTACACAAGACATACGCTGACCAAAAGAAAACCGAATTTCCTAAATTGTTTCAGAAAAAAGGCAGATGGCAAGAAGGAAGCTGTCACACATTTAGAGGTGTTGGATTGCATAAATTTGGGAGTTAGATGGGTTGTTTTAGATGGCCACTGGTACTTCTGACGAACCTGCAGGCCAGGAAGGTACATAATATTGGTTCGAACTTCCGTAAGGCCGGGCGTTGTTTAGGCTCAAGTTCAGCCTTTTCCGGCGGTGTCGCACACGGGCACGTGATAGCCGCGCTGTAAACGCAATGTGACGTGTCACGCAGAGTCACATCCTCTGTCTGTTACCGCCAAGTACTCCGTCCAACGTCTGTGGCGATGGAGTCCTCGACGACGAGGAAGGAGCTCGACAGCAAGAAGCAGCAAGACATCCTCCGCCAGATTGCTGCTCTCCAAGCCCAGCTACCCAACCCACCCGCGGTGTTACTCACCTTACCCGCATCATCACCAAAGAGAAAGCAGCCTCCCCCTGGCCTCCTAGCTCCTGCTTCGCCTTCCCCCAGTGAGTGACTTACTTTCGGAGGCCATCCTAATTCTCACGTGCCGGACAACAGAGAGGAGGAAGATCACCCATGCAGCGAGCCACGACACGACCCACAGGCAGCCGTCTCACAGACCCTCATCAGCCCTTCCTCGTGGTGCGTCGAGTTATCAACGAGCACACGCAGCCCCTACACGACCTGGATCTACCCATGAGAGGGTCGCCCAAACACCGATACCCGCGACGTCGACTGTCCTCCAGAAGCTCGCGAGTGCCCACTCGCAGAAGAACAGCAGGGCCTCAAGCAGAGCCGTCGTCCGTTCCTCTGGATTTTCAGAACGCCCTGCGCCTCTCACTGCAGAGGGCGATGAAGCAGACACTCCCGAGGGAGCACAGGCGCGCGACGACCGCCTCGCCCTGATCGAGGAGCTCGTGCCTGGTCCAGTCGAACACACTGCTCCTTTCGATGACCCGCACTTCGAGAAGCTGGAGCCGAACTCTGGCATTCGTCTATTGTGCGTAGTCTTTCAGCAACGCTTTTATGTTCTTCTTTTGTTGCACACCCGGACCACCCGAGTCTTTCACAGATGTGGCACATGTCAGGTGCAGCAGGACTTCTGTGCACTGGACAATGGCTCTCGCCTGTGACCGATGTTCCGTCTGTCATTCGGACTATCGAGCTAGGTCATGCATATAGTATCGTGCGGACGTCGGAGTAGTTCGGATGTCATGTTCGGGTTAACTCGATGTTAGGGCAGGTGCACCCGTTGGGCGCTCGCCAAAATGTCCTACGTGTTGTGTCCGCTTTTTTGCTATACCTTCTAGATGTTGTCATCCAATTCCCTAGACCTGCTCAGCGGCTGGCAGCATGTCTGAAGGTTTCGACATTGCAAGCTAGCAGCAGAAGACCTGGTTCTGGCTTAGCGGACCTCAGGCAAAGAGAGATGGGTACTGATGTCAACGGATAGAATCTGATGTCTCGCAGGAGACTCAGAACGTCGATTATTATCATCTTACACATATCTGACAATTATCCAGACACCTAACATACCTCCCCCAGATCCCGTTCCATGCCGTACGAAGACTTCCAAGACTATCTCCGCGGACGGTATTACCTCTCGCCCTCCAAGCTTTACTCCGTCGTGCGACTTCTCCCACACAAGCAGGGCTATGACGTACCCGTCGTAGGCGACTGGCTCACCATCGCCGTCGTTGCGGAGCGCGGCAAGGTCAAGTACACACAGGCACCCGTCGGGCTTGGGCACGATGACAAGATCGCGGACGACGCCGACGCAGAAGGCGCCGCAGACACGCTCGACGGGCTCCTCGACGGCGCGCCACCGAAGCAGCCGTACCAGCGCCCGGGAAAGGGCAAGCAGCAGAAAGACGCCGCGAAGCCGAGCGGGAAGAAGTACGTGAACATGAAGCTCGTCGACTTCGGGTGTCGCGCACGGGCGGGCGGCGCGCAGACGGCGATCCGCGGAGACGCATTGCTGTCGCTGCTGCTGTTCGAGGCAGACGGGTTCGACGTCGTCGCGCGTGCGGACGGGCGCAAGGAGAAGGTGTTCCTCGGGGGCAGCCGCGGGGCCTTCGAGCGGATGTCGCTGCTCCGTGAGGGCGCGGTCGTCGCGTTCCTCAACCCGCGCATCCTCAAGCCGTTCCAGGTATGTGTGCCCCTTTTCTTTCTCCCCCTCGATTGCGCAGGCGCTGAGGCGGGCACGGCTGCAGCGCGCGGCGGACGCGCCGCACCCGACGGACAACGTCCTCGCGATCACGCCCGAGTCCGTGAGCTCGCTCGCGGTGCTCGGGTACGCGCAGGACCTCGGCATGTGCTCCGTCACGCGGCGCGACGGGACCGTCTGCGGCAGCTGGTGCGATAAGCGCGTCGCGGACGTGTGCGAATGGCACATCCAGCACGCCGTCTCGCGCAAGCGTGCTGGCCGCGCCGAGTTTGCCACCGGGTGAGTGCGTCATCCTGTCCCGCCTCGTCCGTCTGCTGAGGGCTGTGCCGCAGGACATCGGGCATGACGACGGGCGCGGCGAAGAAGCGCGGCGCGTACGACCCCGCGCGCAAGTGGGGCCTGAAGCCGGAGCCGGACGCGGGCGGCGCGACGTACATCGTCAGTGGGCACACCATCTCGGGCGGCGCAGACACGGGGGCGATGTTCGTCGGGGAGACGCTGGGGCGTGACGCGCAGGCGAAGGCGTCGCGCAAACTGTCGTCCAAGGATGCGGACCGCGCGCTGCAGCGTATGCTAAGACGCGATAAGTCGGGCGCGCGAGCGGTGATGTCCGCCAGGGAGTTCGGGAAGCGGCAGAAGGAGGAGGCAAATGGTGCTGTAGGGAAGGATAAGGACAAGGGGAAGGGGAAACAGAAGGATAAGGAAGCACAGTTTGGAGAGGACGGGTCTGACTCTGACGAGAGCGATGACGTGTCGAACAAGCAGGCGAGCTCGTACCCTGTCCAGCTCATCCGGCAGCTGGGTTTCGACCCGAGCGCGAAGGACGGCCGACGGTCTGCGGACGCGGAGGTGCAGAGCAAGGTGTGTAGTTTCTGCGGGATTCCGGTCTGGCTTTGTCTCATCCTTGTACAGCTCGACTTGCTCACGGCGGTACATGCGAAGCGATCGATTAAACTTGGGCCGAGACCAGGTAAGAGTAGCAGCTGCGTACGCCGTCCTGAACGCACAAAAGACACTGTCGCACACACGCGCGACAGTGCATCTTTGGAGGATTCTCTACTTCAGCTGCCCGACAGTGACGACGACGATGATCTAGAGAGGGTGGAAAGAGCGGTCTTCGGGAAGGCTGTTGCGCTGACAACCCAACACACTATGGTGAACCTGGATAGCAGCGATAGCGAGCTGGTCGTGGAACCTGACGCGTAGCCTGTTGATTAAGCTCTGTGTTGCGGAAGGAGTATCACGGGAGAACAAATGGAAACCTAGCTGTATAGATTTATGTGCACCTGTCGTAGCCCACTGGTCCTTCACTCGATATATACATTGAAGAGAACGCTCGTGGTGAACGACCCAACAATCCGCTCACGCTTCACAGCAAGGTCCCACACATGCAAAACAAACGATAAGTATAGTTAGCACGAGCGTACGACTAGCACGAACAGACACAGCATCTCTTCTAATCGATCAGAATGACATCGTCATCCATCTTCTCGTCTGCATGGTCGAGAAGCAGCAGTCCATCCTCTTCAAGCCGCTTCTTTTTGCTGGGGCTGTACGAGGGTCCGCTGGGAACCGTTCCGTTTGTCTTGATCCGCTTCGCCGAGGGCTCCAGCTCCTCATCATCGGGTGCTGAGCGCTTCAATGTGGGCGTCGCAGGCTTCACCTTCCGAGGCGGCTTCGGAAGAGGCGACGGCAAGATGAACGCAGGGCCGTCGGAGGGATGGTTCGGCCTACCAGCGGGTCGAATTAGCATGATTCAATGCGACACGAACAAAACACTCACGGCAACGCGCCAACGGCGACCTGGATCGTGCCCCACTCGCCCTCTTCGTCGACAATCGCGAGGAACTTGCCGCGCGTGACGTTGAGGCTTTCGAGCGTGCGGTCGTTGTTGTCGTCCCAATCAGGGTCGCTCAGCACGCGCTTGTCCTCGTACACGCTGACATCTCGCGCTCCTGTTCCGTCTGTGACGCCGTCACCGAGTATGGCCTCCACGAGATCTCCTAGGACGGTACGGGCGGGGTCGCAGAGAAGCTCCGCATATGTGTCCCTGCACACCCCACAATTAGGGTTCGGTGCCGACATGCTGATTGTGCTGAGCGGCATGCTCGGCTTAAATTGCACGTGAACGTTGCGCAGGGCATTGTATAATTTGCGTAGCAGGTGAAGGGCTTGCAAGACGATAAGTCCCGCGATGATCGCGTTCGTAGTCGCGATTGCGGGGATGATATTCCCAGCCATCTCTGCGGAACACAGTAACTCAGCACCCATGTTGCTGTTGACGGCGAAGAGACGAACCTTTCACCTCCCACCTGCTCTTGCCGGCGATCCCGTACGCTGCAGATCGCAGGTTGGCGGCCGCAGTGACAAAGTCGAGCGTGTCATCGTCGTCCTTGTCGAACGAGATTGTATCTTCGCCAGCGCGTAATCGGACAGCGAGCTTCTCCGTGCTGTACATACGGGGTTAGAACCAACCGACAACAAAGTACCCTGTCCACTTACCTTGCGACGAACAGGTCAAGATTGTCGTGCAATGATAGGGAGCGCTGGTCCTTCAGCCCAGTCGCCGAACTAGCGCTCGACGAAGTGCCGTTCAGAGTTTTCTCTGTGCCAGCGCTCCCGCTTCCGCTAGCGCCCGAAATTCCCTGATTACCTTTGGTCACGGGCACCTTCGCACTCTTGCGGTGACCGCGACCATTCTGGCTCTGCACTTCTGCGCGCTTCGCGTCGAGGCTGAAGGTACCGTCGGCAATTGCGTCGAACGCGAGCGGCGTTGGCGGGGCGCGAGACCGCCACATGTCTGCCATGGACAGGAGGTTGAGGATGTCCGAATGGAAGACCTAGAGGACAGAGTAAGCATGACGAGTACAGATGAGGGAGATATGGACACGCCTTCTCGAACACCATCTTCGCAGCGCTGGACACTTGCTTGTCCTTTGGCGGCGTGCGCAGGGCAGCGCGAACAGTCTTGAAGGCCAGCGCTTCCTTGCGCAGGGTGGCAATTTCTTGCGCTGCATCGCAGATGGGGGGAATATTACTGAAAGAGTCGAATCGGGAGATGGACAGGGCCGTACCATTCTCGCCCTGTTTCTCGGCATCATCCAATTCCCCTCCAGAGTCTTCGTCTTCTCCGAACAGCTGACTGTAAAGCGAGTGGTATGAGTTGTGATCCATATGAGGTCACAGAACATTTGGTGGCTCCTCAGGAAAGCGGGGTAGAGACGAACTCTGCTCTGTGCACACGTCATGGCTGACAAGGCTATCTACTTACGGAAGGAGGTAGTTCTTCGCCCACACGATGCAATGTATTGGCTGGGAAGGAGTAGAGCGGATGGTGCATACAGGGAATGTCTTCGGGGTGGGTTTGGGGATACAGTCAAAGCACTCAGTGCGATCCTGAAATATCCGCCACACAATAACCGGTGAGCATCAGAGCAGACGGATGGTTGTATGCGGCAGGTGGAATGAGCACGGAGAAACGCATGCTCACTTTGATTATAGGCTGCACCTGACCCAAGTAGCCTGCAGTGCCGGACTCTACCAGTGGAATATTCGCCGCTATGCACATTTTGTTGACATGCCGCCGGGCATCTGACATAGGCGGTACACGTTAAAGAGAGATCCCCAGCCATGGAAACATAAATAACGGGAGAAGTGCATACCAAGGTTATCAAGAGCGTTCAAGACGAGGTCGAATCCTCTAAACCATGCAATGTCGAACTGTGGTTCCTTGATGTTGCCATGGATTGGGGTAATGCGGACGTTCGGGTTGAACGTGGACGCCGTTTTCGCGGCTACCTAAACACGAAATGAGCTATAGGACACTGTACGTACAGTCATGCACTCTCCACATCCCAATATGGGTGTGCACGGAGAGCAGCAGACAGAGGGGAATGCCCAAGGTCACAGAGGACATACCAGTGCCTTGCTCTGCTTCACATCTTTCTTCTTGAACAGAAATTGACGGTTAAGGTTTGAAAGGTCGATGGTGTCCAAGTCCAGGAGCGTGATGTGTCCAAAGCCGGTCAACACAATGTTCTTCACTGGTATCCAGCCGTATTTTGTGGGGTATTTCCACACAACATTCGCAGTCGAAATTGAAGAAACCGTGTCCGTGAGCTCTGCCGATGCAATGAATAGCATAGGAACTCACGCAGCTCACAGCCAATCCCACCGGCACCTACGAGCAGCACTTTTGTCCGCGGTAAGCGAGCGTAGAGCTCCTCGCCGAGCACGGCCTTCGCGTGAACACTCCGACCAGCGTTCTTTGTTGCAGTACGAGACATGGAAGCGGTACAGAGGAGGTCCCTCGCCGACGGTGTCCGACACAACTTGCAATTGGCGCGTTCAAGCCCCAGCGTGACATGGAGTTTGGGCGGCCGTGTTGTGACGTCACGCGTCAACATTGCACTGTCACGTAAAGTCACAGGTGTATCCTTGCACGCGACCACTCGGACTCCTCTGTCGAGAGGCTGCCTTAAGCTGTTTCCAAACGATGAGTCCAACTTACAGTCGAAATACAAGTTTTGACATGGTCTTTGCAGAGTATTCGTTACACTCAGACGCCCTTTTTAACCCTACGAGATCCGAGATCGCTCATCATCTCCCAACAGTCAATAAGGAAGGTCGTCGATTGCGCACTCCAGTACTTTTCCGGCTGCGATGGGGACTTATGAGACTGCATCGTAGACGAGTGCAAAAAGGTACGTCCAGGTCTAACGTGTCACCCAGAGTATTCCACGGTCAACTTCAACGTACAAGCCGCCGCGACTTTAGTCCTGCCCTCGCCGCCTACGGTGGCGGAGCGTGATTGGCAGATCAATCTCTCCATTTCGAGCTTCCTTTGGTTCTTTGCATAAACAAGTTTGAACCTGCTGAACTTGCATGGCACAGGGGTACACCAATAACCACATCAACACACGTTTCCTTCTGGACTCCTTGTGCAAAACCTCCCTGCTCGCAAAATCACATTCCCGCGCGGTCACGCAGAATGTAACTGAGATTTTATTTTTCTATTGATTTCTACTACGGTCATGGTAGCTCTCGCGCGATCTCAGTAAGATTGTCGACTACGTCGTGGGCTCGCAGGGTTTGCCTAACATAATGAGCACGAAACAGGTATACAATCGTCTCACAACTGCTTGATGGAATATACCTACATCTGCAGATCGTGGAGTGAGCGCATACTGGACTTGCAAAACGTTGACTAGGCGATGGCCGCCTTAGACAGCCTCAACACGTTGCTCGAGGCTGCCCGTCCACGGACCCTTCTGCACGCAGTGCCCTGGCTACCACGCTCGAAGGTCTTCAAGCGCGTCGAGGCTCAAGGGTGAGCAGCGTATAGATACAGTAGATCAGAAGAGCGAACAACTTAGTATGTTGTCGAGACATAAATACAGCGAGTGGTCAGTACTTCAGTACGTAGACAAACTCGAATGCAGAAAAGGAATAAAGATATGGAAGTGAACGTCCAGAAAATCAGCGGAACCACATCAGTCACGACTATATCCTCTCGATCCTTGCGTCGACCCTCGAATCTTCGACGGACCAGCCGCTTTGTTCCCTTTGCGATTGCGCGCGGGAGCTTGCACGGCATTGGACCCGGAAGCTGGATGGCGCGACAATGGCCGCTTAATGTCGACGGCAAGGACTGACCCAATTTGCGAGGTCCTCAAACGCTTCGGAGGAGGTGCCTCTACGTCTCGTTCCGGGTCTGGGTCGTGCTTCGAAGAGCTTCCGATCCTAGCCGGCGCTGCGGGGACAACGACCTGGTCGTGATGCGTAAAGTCCCTGGCCTGGATTGCTCGCACATCGATTTTGTCGTTTTTCGGTAACTGCTCATATTTAAGCCAGAGATGCTGTAGCATAAGCGTGTGCGTGGCCAGATTTTCCGCAAATTTGGTGTCTTTGAGGTTGGCTCCGGCTACCGGTTTTGTCGCTGCGATCTTCTCGGGATCGATGGCGAGCATTACAGGATCGTCGCGGTACTCGTCTTCGGGGCTCTGTACTGTTGTGGATACGGAGGTACAACCGCGTGGCGCGAGGCTACGTCTTCTTTCTTCGTAGTAGGCGGAGAACCATGAGAGGAGCGTGTCGAAGATCTCGTTTATGGGATGTGCTATTGGTTCATGCGAGACAGTGACAGCATGATCGGGCAAGTTGGCGGGTCGATCCGTACGATAGATGGAAGGACTGGCGGTGTCGTTCGAACCATCCTCAAAAGGCAAGTAGAACCTGAGTGGTTCCCGTGCAATGCCCACGGAGGTCTCCAGTAACCCGGTATACATGGCAGTCCACTTGTCACCTCCACAAGTATATTCGTTTCCGCTGATCCTGGCCGCTTCGAAGAAGTCTTCGATGAACTTCTCCACATCGGAGCAGTTGCTCGGCAAGTATTGTATGGCCATATAGAGCAGTACGTGGAAGAATGATTCGAGGTCATCCTGGAGGACCATCTGCTTGTACTTGTCGTTTAGCGACGCGGCTGAGAGAAAGAGCCACGTTCCCTATCAGATTTCAATGAGTCCGACTGCAAAATGCAATGACGCTGTGCACTACTTGCCGTTCGATCTGGCTGGCGTGCAGAGGACTGGGGTACATCTTCTGAGGGATTGACGACAGGAATCTTTTTGGAAAGCTCCCAGTCGTTGAGCAGCCCACGATGCCGGATGCTGCCATCCGGCCGCTTCTCCTTGACCATCAGCAGATTACCCGAGCTTATATCTCTATGAAGGATGCCTGCTTTGTTGACGGCATCACTATGAGCTGTCATTTGAATCAGGACACAATTGAACCACGAGTGAAGGAGCGACTCACCGAAGAGACAGCCGAGGACTACCCAGACCAGATCTTGACTGTGGTAGAATTCCTCCAGCGATTGGCCAACTTCCTTCTCGACAAGGCGATAGTGGCAGTGCGTCTTCAACCTATTCTGAGGGGGGAATAGTTTGGTGAAGAAAGGGGAAAGGTTCTGGGTCTCTGTGTACTGTGCGAGAATGTCGCCATGACACAGGACGGTTGGGATGTTGCGGACTCCCTTGTCGTTAAGTGTCTGCAGCACGTCGCCCTCTCTCTCTATGTCGGGCAGGTCAACACGCCATGCGTCCTTCAAGAAGACGAAGTCTTTCGTGGCACAGTCGATTGCGACGTAGCCCCGCGTACCCCGACCGACAACCCCGAAAGCGGAGAAATGAGGCTGGCAGATCAAGAACGTCCCGGTCTTCTTCTCGCCTGTTTTCGTCGTCGGTCTGTGGGCGGCTCCGTGGCCATAGATCTTGGCGTAGGTGTCCTCGTTGTCCTCGTTTAGCGGCACCTCCACTTTGTAACGCTGCCAACCATCAGCGAGGGATTGTTTGAAGTATTTCCGCACGTAGTCCCGGACATTCTCGTTGTTATTTTCGTCCCGAGGAAGCTCCTCCTCCGCTTTATCATTCATCAGTACGTAGTCATCGGAGCCTTCCACCACTGGGACTGCCGAGGGATCATAGCCTTGGTCCTTCGATGACATCCTCCCGAAGTACCACAAGAACTCGCAGATCGTCTGAGGCCCCTCCTTGTAGTCAAACTTCGTCGTGACCAGAGCTCCAGACCGGTCCCACCGAATGATCCGCGCCGACGTCCCGAGAATGATCACCGAATACAGGAAGCAGCGGTGTTGTCGTAAGAAGATCTCAGAGACGGAATGTATGATTTGGCCTCGATTGGCCTGGCGCTTCAGGGCGGTGGCCTCGAACGAGCCGAGCGGATCGTCGTCGTCGAATGGATCGTCCTGAGTAGGTTCCTTCTTGAACTCGATGGAAAGTCTCTTCGTCGCCCAATGAGTCCGTTCGTCAGTCGGAGCCGTTGAGGTAGGATACACTCCAGCGTCCGGCTTCTGTCTCGACGCATCACTCGGGTCACTCCGATTGGGAGAAGAGACAGCCTTGTAGTCGTCTCCCAGGATGTTCTTCTTAGTGATGGCCTCCATCTGCGGAATTTCAGTTAGCACCTCTGAACCGAAATAAAGAGGGGCAAGCGACGTACGAATCCGTTCTGAATGTCTGCCTCGGACATGCCCTTCTTGACGTTGTCAAACATCCCCTGCCAGTCTTCCTTGGGAGAATCGCCCGTGCAGCGAACGAACTTGTCCATGAACTCCTCTAGCTTCACCTGCACAAACTTTCCGTCCATGGCCGTTATTAGGTCCTTTCGTTTGCCGTCTACTTTTTCGCCTTTGTGTCGAGGAGAGTCCTTTCGAGGTGTGTCAGTTACAATATGATAAGAGGCCGAGGCGTTGTGAGAGGGCATGTTTTGGGGAGATAACATGGTGTACGGAGAAGACGTGGTATTGTAAAGGGACGTGCGGAGAGAGGATATAGTGTGGATCAAGTGTGGGTGTTGAATAGAACGCTCACCTGATTCAAACGACGCGTATTTATATGTGTATCGCACACTGGCCACACAAGTCACGGGGAATCGCTGGCCACGGCACACGAGTCAGGACAAGAACAAAACACAAAGAGAGTGGCTTTGACGCTTACGAAATACTGCCCAGATAAGAATTTCAAAGTGATAACGATTGGGCTGTGACAGAGCGGAGAGCCAAATCTTCCACACTCAAGCTGGCGGGCACGAGAGACCTCTGGCCACACGCAACTCGTTATGACAGCAGACAATGCAGGCAGCTTGAGACCTACGTATGATCTGCTATATAATGCTATCAACGCAAAACCAGAGGGTGCAGTGTGCGTTGATGTCGTGCAGAAAATCAAATGGTCGTGCGGGCGTGGTGGCACGGTTCGAGTTGTGGCGTTGGTTGAAGCGCCCGCCACAATCGCGTTGCGGTGGCGCTTCGTTCCCAATTTGGCAGTCGACGCTGTTTGTGGCCAGCTGGATCATTCTCACAGCTGCAGCCCGATGGTGAGTTGTTCAATCTGATCATTGACAGCGAGAAAACGGCTTCAGACATCTGTTCCTTATAAAACATATTGTCATAAACTAGATTGTTGCTCTGTCGAACTTGAAGCTAACGTGCCTGCCGGATCCTCCGACCCCAGAGTAATCTTATCGGGCTGTGGTCTTCCCATCCACAGATCAGGCTTTGAAGAATTTAGAACTGCATGCTGACATCTCTCGGTCCGCGAAGGTCAGCACATCATATGGTATCTTGAAGACAGAATAAGTGTCAATTATCCTGATGCTACCTTTGCAGCAAAAAATTCCGCGCCCAAGAAACACAAGCTGGACATACTCAGCGAAGAGCATTCAGACTAACCCACTACATCTATCCATCCCCAAAGACGAGCATATTCCTCTAGGCATCGTCTAACGCCGACGATACTCAACAGCACAGCCCGCAGACGACTAAGATCCCGGTTTCATTATCGCCACCTACGTTTCTACGCCTGCTCGTATCGTAACTGCGCCCACCGCTGTCGCAATTGCAATCTCAGCATATGCATAGCGGAGAGTCGGATTCGAGTCGTCCCCCAAAACGCCAGCGCATTGACCCTCCCCGGCATCAAGCCCTGACTCGGAGCGCGTCAAGGCCAAACCCAGTTGCCACCTACAGCTCTGGAAAGTGTTCCAGATTGAAAATGCGATCTTCAAACTGCACCGGTCAGTGGCAGTCACGGCTCGCGCAGCAGCCGAGATATTTCTCTGAATTATCTTCAAAATCTCCCGTTGAGCCACACGCATGCGATATATATATCTTGGGGACGATGGATCGTTGATTGGTGTTCCATGTACAATGTCATAGTTGACGGCTTTGTTGCACTCTTGACGGAGCAGCACAGCGGGATGTGCATCCATTCCAATTGTGTTGTTAATGCTCAGATCTTACGCTCCCATGCAGCAACTTGAAGATTGCCATGAAGCCGTCCCCTTTCCTGTCCTCCTCGATCCTCCGTGGATTGGCAGCACACTCTCTGGAATTTGAGGTCATAACAGAACACACGACGTCCCGCCTCCGCAAAATGTAGCCGCGGACCTGCGCCTTTCGTCCTCGCGCACCGCCTATCCGTCCGACACTATCTAGCTCGCGCGCAGCATTGTAACGTCCTAGATGTCTTCAAGCGGTGCGCATACTACTACAAGCTCCTCCGCACGCCCGTCTTCCGGCAAGACGACGGATACGACGAGGACGCTACGCTTGGCTCACGCGACAGCCTCAGTAGTCATCAGCCTTCGTGCGTCTCATCACAACGCGCTCCTGTACGAGTGGGCCCAGGTCACCCGCTCTCCGGCGCCCACACCATCTGCCGTCCCTTGTCCGCCGGAGCACATACACCACGCTCAATTCAGAGCGAGAGCTAACAATGCTGTAATGCCGCGAGGCGCGCACTGCGAACAGCGAGCGATGCGATACGTATGTGTAGCACAGGGAAGCTTGCTGTCCGGTTACGGGTTGGCGAAGACACGATCTCGTTTGACAAAGATGACGATGACACGCTCGACTTTGTCGTTGCGGCCTCCAACCTGCAATCTGCAGCGTACAGGATCACCGGCAAGAGCAGGTGGGAGGGACATGAGAACATTGTACAAAGACGACGCGCGATGGGTGTGCACAGAGTTCTGCTCCGGTTTCTCAAAGTGCAGGTCATCGCAGGGAGTGGTGTGTTCGACCGGACCGGGAACGAGCTCCTCGGTGAGAGCGAGGCGGTCGCTGCCCGCCTCTGCTGAGTCTGCTCCCTCCGAAGTGTCTGCTTCGTCGCCCTCCGCAGTGAGAGGCGCAAGGCGTTCTGAAAATCCAGAGGAACGTACTTACGACGGTGCCGCTTGAGGCCCTGCTCTTCTTCCGCGAATGGGTACTCGCGAGCTTCTGGAGGACGGTCGAGATTGCGACTATCGGCGTTTGTGCGGCCTCTCATGGGTGGACCCAAGTCGTACCGCATGTACTCCTGTATGACTTGACGAACCACAAGGAAAGGCTGTAGAGTCTGTGAGACGGCTGCTTGCGGGTCGCGTCGTGTCTCGCTGCATGGGCGGTCTTCTTCATCTCTGTGGCCAATGCAGAGGTACAGCACGTAAGGATTGAAAAGGTGTCTGAAGGTAAATCACTCACTCGGGGAGGGCGAGGCAGGAGCTAGGCCGCCAGGGGGAGGCTGCTTTCTCTTCGGTGACGATGCGGGGAAGGTAAGTAGCACCGCAGGTGGGTTGGGTAGCTGGAGAGTACCAATCTGGCGGAGAATGTCATGCCGCTTCTTGCTGTCGAGCTCCGCAGACGACCGTTGAGTGAGCAGAGAGGATGTGACTCTCCGTGACGCGTCACATCGCGACGCACACATCACGTGTCCGTGTCCGCAAGTGTGGCCGGTAGTGATTAGAGCGTATTTGAGGAGACCTAGGTCACGAACTTTGAAGTTCAAACTTTCCGCCGCCTTAATGCAAAGTCAGTCCGTGTCTAGTGCAAAGTAGTTCCGTCCTTAATGCAAAGTGGGTTCTGCGTAAGCTATGCAACATCAGCAACATGTGACGAGTCTCAGGGGGCCTCGTAGCGACGCCCGCCCTGCGCGCCCGCCCGTGGTGTGCGTTCCCCCCGCCGTCCGGTAGCATGGACGACCTCAGTGCACTGCTCGTCATCCTCTTTCTCGCCTTCCTGCAGCCTCCACCATCTATCTCTACACTTCCCGCCCTCGTAGCATCCGCTGTGGATGCCTCTGGTTCAGACTCGGGTGGCGAGCTCGCTACTCTTGCCGCCGAATGTGAGAAGGCCCGGAAGCGGCGACGTGAAGTACTCCGTGAAGTTCCACGGCCTGAAATCGGAGGGGAGCGTATCACTGAGGAGTGGCTAGTGTCGTTGAAGGAACGCGACACCAGATGGAGGTTCAGGTTCGTCTCAGGCTACTAATATGTTATGTTTTACTGCTGCTCAAGCTTAATTTTTGAGGGTAGAATGTCCTGCTTGGAGCTCATAGAGCTCGTAGATGCTCTTGAGCTACCGCAAATTATTGTGACGCGCAGCGGCCACCGCTTTCCTTGCATCGAAGCCCTCGCCCTTACATGTGCACGCTTCCGAACAGCTGGCGACCAATACGAGCTTTCCATCATCTACGGCCGTTCGCAAGCTGCCATCTCGGAGATTGTTAATTGGGTGGTGGTCTATGTGGATGAGCACTGGAGTCACCTTCTCGATTTCGACCACCATCATTTGCTCGCTCCACACAACCTCGAGCATTATGCTCATGCGATTCACCGTAAGGGTGCGCCACTCTCGTCGATCTGGGGTTTCATTGACTGCACAATACGTGCAATCTGCCGCCCCAGTGTGCACCAGCGGCAGGCCTATAACGGACACAAGAAGTATCACGCCCTGAAGTTTCAGGCTGTCATGCTCCCAAATGGCATGATCGGTCATCTTTTTGGTCCACACGAAGGCCGGCGCAATGACAACTACCTCCTCGCGGAAAGCGGTCTCCTCGAAAAATGTTCACGCTTTGCAATCCGTGAAGATACTGATGAGAACACCCCTGGTATGTGATGAAGATTTTGGGTGTGGCTCTGTAATGTTGACCCTCAGGCTAGTGCAGCAGCGCTTTTTGCAGATATTTGGGGATCCTGCTTATGGGATCTCTCCGCAGATCATAAGTCCATTTTCGGGACCAGGCGAGCGAACCGCAGATGAGCAGGCATGGAATGCTGCGATGGTGAGTGTTAGGATCGAGGTTGAGCATGGTTTTGGGATCGTTGTTAATCTTTGGCCATTTCTCAATGCAGATTGGAAGATGCAGGTTTATTCGTCACCTGTAGGACGATACTATCGGACGGGGGTTCTTCTGACAAATGCATTGACATGTTTTCACTTGTAGCACGATACTTTAACTGCCAACCTCCCGAACTCCACGAGTACTTAAATGCATATTTCTATTGGTCTATCTCTAAGATGAAATTCAATTACGACGAGCTTGAGCCTGCTGCAGGAGCTGTGGAAGTGAGTTCAAGCACTGGGTGAAGACCTGCGCATACACCTGAGTACTCTCCTTGAGCTGCGCAATGAGCTGCTGCTCGAAATCCTCCCGACGCTCCTCACGCTTCTCCCTACGCACTTCACTCTCCTTCACAAGGTCATACAGCTGCCGAAATTCCGAACCTGAACTGTCATCTGCACTGCCACTTCTAAGCCGACGTATCTTCTTCTTCGATGGCATCACATCTTGATTCTCGTTGTTCGTATCCTCGTAGTCTGCATGCTTGCGCTTGCGCAAGGTTTCCATGGAACTCTGTCGAATCGCTTCCCCGCCAATACGGTCTGCAGTCTCCTTCTGCGAAATGATAAGTATGGCTCTCGAAGACAATTTACATTGTAACATACCGCACGTGCCTTATCCTTCTCGCCATCTGTTCGTTCCTGCGCCTTGGCCTTCTGATGCGATGCAAGGTCAAGCTTGCTGGCAAGCTTGACCTTCGCTGTCGTACTCAGCTCGCGGTCGACTGCAGCCCCCTTCTGCGAAGTTGGGTTCTTGATTGAATGTGGCCCATCAATTCACGAATACACAATAGTAATGCAATAAACTCACCGCGTGGTATACAATCATGTCATTCATTTTGTTTCGGATGGTGTCCACGGTCGAGTCCTTGAAGCGGCCCTGCGCCTGCAATTGTGACAGGACGGTAGCCCATGCCTTGCCGCGCTCCTTGTATTTTGCGCCCCATGGATTGACCGCGACGGCGGTCTCTGCCAACTGTATCAAATCGTCCGATGTGAACTTCGAGCGGGATTTCTTCTCCTTCTTGCTGCCGCTCGCCTCGTGATCGACGATCTTGCAGTCATCATCATTGTCGCTGCTTGACAGGTCGGCCGGCGAGGTGTAACGCGTGGCTGGGGACGGGCCACGAGCATGCTAGGGAAAGGGTTTGTAACACGGAAGTTAGAAGCATCAGAACACATGAGCACTCACCGTGTCCGTGTCAAGCCTGGGGTTTTCCTCCCTTTTCAACAGCAGGTCACCAGCAAAGAGATCCGGGATGGGACCTGGCAAGGCGGCGGCAAATGGGCCGGGCTCTACAGCATCAAACCTGACGAAGGGGGCGGCAGTGGCGGCACCAGAGTCCAGATGGAAGACGTCAGGGTCGAAATCACCAAACGGAGCTGGCGCGGGAGCTACGGGTGCAGTAGCAGACGGCGGTAGGTGCTCGAGACCGATGTTGTCGCCGAAACCATAGATATCGAAGTTCTCGTACCCCGCATGTGGCAGAACATCGGGGAGAAAGGCATGTAGAATGTCGATGTTGTCCGTGTCAACAGGATGGGCCATGGATGAGCGAAGAGGTTGTAGAGTGGCATACGAGACTTATGAAGGCGCGCAACCGAGTAGAGACGTTGCGCGAATATTCGTCGATTTTACTGGAATTTCCATGCTGTTCGGCGTCGCGTCGAGTACCAAATTTGGGCACATCCCGCCCCATGTCGTGGGCGCAGGGTTTCGGGGTCTCCTTGTGTCATTCAGCTTACTAACAGCCCTTAATGCAAAGTTGACGACAACGTAGTGCAAACTTTCTCTCTCCTTAGTGCAAACTTTTCGAGACCTAGGTCTCCTCAAATACGCTCTATTCAAGCCTCACACCAGAACTCCTTACTGCCTCGTTTGTGGTGTCGGTTTTGTCGCCATTTTCTTCCTCCCCCTCTGCACCCTCACGACCTGCTTGCTTTTAGCAAGCAGTCAGCTCTTGCTCCGGCTCACTTTCAGTGAGCAGAGTAACTCGTCCACCCTGCTGTCCTCCGGCTGAGTGTGTTCGTGCATTGTCTGTCTCCACCTCCCTCGATCTCCACACAAAGTGAGTAGATTTGTGTGTGGTTTGCCTTCACATCCCAACAGCTCGCTCACCATTGCACACAGCGCGTATGGCGGCGGTGTCTCCCATCTCCAGCTGGGCGGAGCTGAAAGCCCATCGCACCCCGACAGCTGCGCGGTCCAGTCTTCGGGCGACAGACTGTCTGTGTTTGTCCCCATTCGCCGCCAACAATTCGCTTTTGTGGGTATCCTCCCCGAATATGTCGTGGGTGCCCGAGATCCCGATGTTGCTGCCCCATGAACCAATCATCTACTATGGCGACGGTATGCTGGGTAAGCTGGAATTTATGAAGTGGCCCCAGGCGTACTATGACGTGGAGCCACACTGCATCGCAGCGCCCCTGCACAGAGCCCTGTGCCAAATTGGCATCAGCGATGACGATGCGCAGGGACTGGATTTCCCGCTGTCAGATGCTCGTGGAGACCTCTCTGTCTTCAATGATCCAGACATCGCCTGGGATATCTTCACGCACCATGATGTCGATCTACATGAACACCAGCACTACTTTGAGGTTGGCAGTCTTCGGGTCGCGTTTTGTCGCAGGTTGGGGCAAGCCGTTGATGAGGTCGAGCGCATGGCGGGTGAAGGCTTTGAGCAGCGAGTCAATCTCGCAGGTGAGTTCCTGACACATTTATGTTAGACCATGGATACTCATTGTACGTGCAGCTTCAGAAGCGGAGGTCACCAAAATCATGGGCGAGTTCGCGTTCCAGGGCGAGCGTGTCGAGACGTTGCGTACGATCTACGAGCAACTTCGTGCGACGCCGATGTCGACCTTTGACATCAAAATGTGGTTTCGCGAGTTCCAGCGAGTTTTGTTGGAACTCCGTGCATTTGTCATTTACCACCGTGTCGTGCGACGCCGCCTGGACGACTCGACACTCCATCAGCCTTGGCCCGTGCTGCCGCTGCGAGGGGTGATCACGCAGGACGTCTTCACCGTGAAGGCCCTGTTTTGGATAGGTGTCCCCGTGTGGTACATTCGGCCGCGCTTCACCCTCACTTCCCATACCATCATCATTCGCATCCGCACGCAGATACCTGCCGCCGGCCTCTTCTCGACGAAAAAATTTATGTCACACCATGGTCACGTTGAGGAGACAAAGCAGTGGCTCGACGCCCCGCAAACGCAGGCCCTCCGAGGCAATGCGCAGGACAAGCTGCGTCGCTTCACGCAGATGAGCCGCGTTGTCTTGCAGCCCTTGAAAGTGTATTCGCTGGAGAGGGTTTCGCAATACATGGACAATTTCCGCGCCGCGCGCAAGAGTGGCGTCTCGCAGAGTCACGTCCTTGACGTGCGCGAGGCAAATGGTCCCGAGCAGCCCGAGGATGTTAATGAAGATGCGGGGTTGTTTGACTCGCAGGAGCCGCTCGTGCCTTCGCCTGCAGACACGCTTGTCATGCAGCAATATGGTGAGTTTGCTATACCTCTTATTGATGATTTAAGCTGACCCCTCTGCAGGAAGCGGATTGGCGCAAGATCACCCGGGGTCTCGCAATGAGCCTGTTGTGGGTGCACTGCAACCATTGCACGTTCCAGACATGTCGCCGCCACCGCCTCTGTCATCTCCTGGCTCAATCTTGCCCGAGCGTCCCAATTGGGTACGCAGCGATGGCAATGTGCCAGCACATGCAGGTCGCAAGGGGAAAAAAGCGCCAGGTGATGCGGAGACGCCTCTGGACCCGTCGCAGCTTGATCCTGCGCTGCGCAGTCTGCCCGCATGGGCACCTCAGATCGCACCAGGTTGGCGGGATCTCACATTGTCGTTGAGCGCGCTTGCGAGACATCCGAACAGCGCCATTTTGTATGCACTCCCGCCGCTCCACATATTCTACATGACTCCAAGGACCATGGCTGGCGAGCGCATCCACAACTGGCTGCGTATTCGCACCATCTGTTTCGGCGCAGTGCTCAGTCCTCCCGGGCATCGTAGTGTCCTCATGACAGCTGCACAATGGAAAGTCGCCTTGCAGGGCCAGTACATGCACCTCGACGATGACATGGACGGGGTGCTGCCGCACTCCCACCCCGCGGACATCGAGGCCCTTCCGCAGGCGACTCATGCGAGCAAGCGACGCCGAGTGGACGCAGACAGACCCTCCGCTCAGGGAGACAACCGCAGACAGTTTGCACAGCGACGACTCGCAGACCGCGTCGACATCAATGTCCGTTTTGGTGTCTACGAGGGCCTTGCCCCATATGCCTCGACCATGATCGAGCAGTGGGGTGAGATGTCTGTCTCGCGGGAAGATGCAGACACGCGCGACGACCTTGCAGGGGCGGTCATGTGGGAACTCTCCGTCTTCCACTTCCGCCTGCAGTTGCTGGCTCTCGATCGAGAGCTAGCAGTGCGCAGCTATCTGAGCAGCACCGCCGTCCATGCCCGTCCTCGCGAACGGGTTGTCATGGATGTGTGGGGAGGCTACAGAGTGCGGCCGATGTGGGAGGACGTTGACGACTGCGATCCATTGGGCGCGGCGGATTGGCGCATGAGGAAACCGTGGGTGATGGCACTTGGACATTTGATGCAGCAGTGGCCGTCGTCGAACAGTCTCCCTCGGGCATGTGAGGCGGGTGAGAACGAAGATGCATATTTGAAGTATGAACGCAACATATTTCAATTTTATGCTGTCTCCTTCCACCGCGTGCGTGGCCACCTGCCGGTGGTGCCACTGTCTCTCCCGTCGTCTGTGGAGACATTCCGCGCAGGGGCCATTCAGCTCGCATAATCTTGTATACACATAATCTACAATATCACAATGAGCATCATGTATTCTGTTGGCACATCCATTTGTGGCTGCAAGACAAGTTACGGCAGAAAAAGCAGACCAATGCCAACTGTCTCACATACCCGAGGAGAGCACACATGCGAAGAACATCTGGCAAGCTAAGTGTTGCGTAGCATTTCATCACATAACATTCATGCTGATCACTCAAAGCTAGATAGCCAATCATTATGAATTTGTCGTCTCCAGAAGCTGAGTACCAAGTGCCCTACACATCATGGATATTCGGGACTGATACTACGACAGATGTAGCTAGGCATGCTGACGTGTTTACCTGAATTCGCATTTGTGACCTGAAAAGACGGTCCTCGTCATGTACAGATCACATTCCATGCAGCGCACAAATATGAAACACATGTCCGAAGCATGCAATCCGGCCTTATAAGGAGTATGCAAACGTTTGAAATACCTCTCCAGGCACACCGGCTTCGGGAGAGGTTTGGTCTTCAGGAATTTGCCGGTTATGACTTCAGCGGGATCTGGTAAGTGGGTATAGTGAGCTATCATGTGTCTTTTACTGATGCACTGTCCTCACCGATGACTCTCCACTCGCGTCTGGCTTTTTGGGCAACTAATGAAGCATTATGATTTTATCCTAGACAGATGATCTGAGCAACGTACCACTGTGCTGCAATGCACAGATAACCTCCCAGCTATGGCGGTGTCACTCAGCTCGGAAAAGTGGTAGACGGGCGAGGGACTGACGTCTCCGTCCTCTTGGACAATGTGAGTGCCATTGACACCAGAGTACACGATGGTGACTCACGGCGTTCGAGATACTGATGTAAGTGTTGGCCTGGGGAATTGTATACCGCATTCAAGTCGACTACGTGTTCTGTGAGTATTTGCAGCATATGAATATTGCATATGACTAACCTTCATAACCGCAGCGACCGGCAGCACACAACACCCTGAACACTCCGTCCTGGCAGCAAATGGCGGCTTCGACATGCGCATGCCGCATGTTGAGGTCGTCGTACGGACAAAGGCAGCAGGGAGTTCGGAAGTGGTGCGTCCTGCGGAGTGCAAGTAGGTAGCGTGGCATAACCTTTTTAAAGAATCCTTCGCCGATGGGAACTATGGGCCTGCATATGTAAGTTTTGAATTACGGTGAAGGCGAACCAGTCTGACACTTACCACTACCAGTGAATGAGGCCGTCGGAGGGGGTATCCCACTGAAGCACGTCCGTCTCGGACTCTCGGATCGCCTCTTGGAAGGCAGTTATCAAAATCGTTCTGGGCACTTGTGTAATGTAGACACTGGAGGAGGATGGGGGTAGAGGCATGACTGACACTGGCCAATGCTACCGCCATTCAGGTGAGATTTATAAAGGTTTTCTCCTACCCGGCGTTGTCCCTAACATTTAACGACAAAGTCTTGGGTGCCACATTTGTGACTGCTCCCACTCCCACATAGTGAGATCATGACTCACGCCTGCAGCGCGTGGAGAGGGTTGTTACCTTGTCAGTCGGCAAGGTAAGTGGTGCCCCAATAGCAAGGGGGGCGCAGTCAGGCGAGGCCGACTTCGCCGGGTTGGGTCCAACATTCTTAATTCAGTGGTGGGTGTGCCCACTTCCGGTGACATGAAACTTGTTGACCAACATATGTTCAAGGTTTTAGGCTTGCGCGCACATGGGTGCATACCAACCATGGGAAAGCACCCACGCAGGACGGACACCACACTCATGGCGCGGATGTAGCGGATACACCGGCTCATCGAGGTAACCATCATATTTTCGGTTATTTCTGCGCGCCCACGCTGCAAGTGCGTAGTGAGGGGGAAGCAGCTCTATAAAGGAATAGGTTTTTCGAGGTTGTACTTCATTCTCATCCCTGTAACGGTACATCATGTCTGGACCCAGCGAGTCACTCGATACTACACCCAAGCGACGCCAGAGTGCTTTGGCTTTGGCCCCTCGCAAGCGACCGTGAGTTCATCTTTCCTTCTACATAGTTTTCTAAATGTATGACATATTCCAGACGGCACTCGGATCGATTCTCGCATGTGGGACGACACTTCGGGAGGACGATACACGCCATGCTCAGTGTCACTGCTCTTGTGGAAAATGGATTGGTAAGGGAGGTTGAGCTGGCGGAGGGTGGGGAGGATGACTTGACACGATACAGCGCGGAGTGAGTTTGTTACATGGTGCACAGCCTTGTCTACTAACTCTGTGGGCAGAGAACGGCGGGAACATATCATCTTTAGAAAGCTTGTTGCGCTTGTGCCTGAGCTCACATCAGCCACTGCGACAGGGGACTACCTCGACACTGTGGCATCAGTAAGTGTGTTTGTATTTTGAGTTGAATCGGCCTGACAGCTGGTGAACGGTGCAGATACAACACGGCATGGATGGAGCCCGTGCCGATGACACCAAGGGGCTGAAAGAGCCCATGATCGACTGGATCACCCCAATGGGTGGTCAGCTCAACCCCGCCATCAAGAGGAATAAGAAGGCGGAACGTGGGTTTCAGCATGATGTGACTGGTGCACTGTTGTGTCCGGTGGAGCTGAACTGGGACAACGACGAGTTGAGTGCTACAATTGGTATCACGTCTTAGAACACCTTAATGACTCAATGACAGGGTGAAAGTTGGCTTGCGTATCGGAGAACTAACTGTCGCAGCAGACAGCTGGCCGAGGTTCATGTATCGCGACAATGCTTATGATCCCGAAAATCCGTGGAAGGGCCTCTTGCGAGGCAAACTATTGGTAACGGTGAGTCACTCTAACCGTTCTTTGGTTCATATGCTGATTAGTACCCAGGCATTCAAACACATCTTCACCTCCCCGACCTCTGTGGATGATGGCTCCAGAGCAACTAGAGCAGGTAATGCGCGCATCCACGGCATGACATCCGTGACGCCGGGCTCCATTGCCTATGTTGCCACTCAGGTAAGTGGCCATAGAACTAACTCCGGTTCAATGCTGACACATTTGCAGGTCCGCTTCGCATTGAGCTCTGCCGAAGTGTTCTCGAGGTCGGACACGGCCATGAACTCTGCAGGGTTCTATGATGTCCTGCTAGAGCTGCTCACTGACGAAGAGGACAAGGAGGAAATTGATGCGCTGTTCGCATGGTGGAATCGGTGCGTTCTATCTTGTTGACTTTTCTAATATGTTTAATCTGATCATGTTTTCCGCAGCCAAGTATTTCCCAATTCCTCTGCTGTACAGGCCCGAGTGCCTACAGCAACGAGTGCACTTGCCAGGATCAGGGCAGCGCGGGCAGTGCGGCGTGCCACCCAGTAGTATACCCGTGTCCGCAGTAAATACCGTAATTGCGAATTGTCATCAAGCCTTCCAATGCTATCCTTTATTGCACGTCTTATGTGAAGTATCATCAGTGATGCCTCAGGTACATATGGTCAACCATGCCACGGTGATACACATGTTTAGTCTCTGTCTGTAAGATGTGCATGGGTTAGTCTATCTTTATGATAATACATGATCTTCTATGTCTAGGTTATACTTCATGACAATCATTGGTAGTGTTTGTACATAAGGTCACATCTGTCTTCAAGGTAGACATGGTAAATATTACAAGACATATCTCCCCAGGCACCCATCTCCATGTACATCAAGCAGGCAGTGGATGATCAATCCTATAATATACATCCCATCCATATAATACTAGGTACACATGTTGGACCTGACCATGTACATCAAGCAGGCAGTGGATGATCAATCCCATAATGTACATCTCATCTATATAATACTAGGTACACATGCTGCACTTGACCAGATAGAAAGACATGGTCAATTCTAACATGACAACCATAATGGCAGCTCATTCTCTTATGGACCAGTCTGCTTCATGTTGGTCAACCATGCAAAGTGTGTCCCATGCATATAATGCTGTATCTTATGGTATATAATCATGATACATATTGTACCTCTTCTACCCAAGATAAGGCCTGAAAAGGCCAGATCTTTTCTAGGTGAATTCCCTGATGAGATGCGGCCATGGCTCTTGCGAATGCGGTGGGGACAGCTCTGGGCTGCGCGTCAGCTGTCTTGATTTCCTGCGCGGAGCCAGATAAATCAACACTCGTCTCATGCGCAGATACATGAGACGGGGGTCTGGGAGACTGTGAGGGCCTGAGGACATTAGGTTGATTTGTCAGCTCTTCTCGTCTGTGCGCGCCTCATGCCGACTCTGGCGCCCAATGTCCTCCCAGTCGACGGTGCTGCCATGCGGTTTGCACAGTACTTGTCGATGGAGAGTGGTGCCGGACTGTGATCGAATCATGGGGAGGAAGAGGTATTTATTCAACTCTCAATATATCTGTTGTATTTCCTGGCACGACACCGCCAAACATATTATCTTCCAGTCTGCGATCAGACCGCCAGGCATCCTTGCAGCAGCATATGCCCAATTGAGCAGTAGCAGGATGCCCGTGACCCAACAATTGCAGTTCCATCAAGTGTCTTGTGGAGGCCGTAGCCATTCACAGGTGTGCAGAAGACTGGGTTGTTGTCGCGTCAAGGTTGTGACACTTTCTGACCTGCAGTTTCAGCAGCAAAGGTGTACAACGGCCGGATATGATCAAGATAGGGGCATGGCTGCTGGGTAAGCTCAACAGCTATGATATACAGACCAAGTCTGTCAACCTGGGCATGCACAGCCAAGTCCGGGACGAGCACTGGAAGCAACCACTACCTACTGTGGTCATCAGTTGGCGTGCCCAACATCTGCTCCCCCAAGGTCCGCGTCTGGCATGCGTTACATGCGTCGCTCAGGCATGTAGCTTGCGGACCTCCCGACCCCCGTCTACACCGTCTCGGAGTGCACTACAATGTTCCTGTGCCTGTTCAAGACACAGGCCCTGCACCTAGACGAGCTCATCCTGATGAACTGCCTCGCATGGGGGCGGGCTCTACTTCAGGTTTATCGGGGACCCTGCACGCGCAGCAAATGAGGAGCACGTCCACCGTGCGGCGCACCTCGACGGCACAGAGGTGTTCATCGAGCGCCTCCCCAACGGTTTTGCAACGTACCTCGACCTCCCCTGCATGTGCGACTACGCGGGCATCCCGGAGGGGACACAGACACTCTTCAAACACAATGTCGACTAGTCGGCCATACGCGGCCGGGCGGGCCTATCAGGCACAAGCGGTACGGCGTTGAGCGACGGGCAGATGCAGCGGCTGGCGGTGTGCGTGCTCTCACAGATTCAGGTGTGGTTACAAGGGCTTATGCGGGTATCTGTACCTGACCTGAATTCCACAGACGGCCCGACACTCGCTGAAGGCGGGCGAAATAGACAAGGTGTATTTGCCCGGCAAGTTGGAGGTGGATGGGCTTGACTCGGATGACAATTGTCGATGGCAGACACGTAGACATTAAAACTGTAGCTATACCCAACATTGAATATCAACATTTGTACGAGATGACAATCTAATCATCCATGATCTCGTAAACAGTGTGTCCATCCTCCACATGAGTAATGCAGCCGGGCAACGACCCCGATCCTTCTGCTACATCCAGGGTGAGATCAATAGGTTCGTCCTTGACGTGAACGGAAGCCGGTTCGTGCTCCTTGACCCAGCTATTGAAGTCTAACTGGGTAGTTGCCTGTTCGTACACATCGAGAAGCATGCAATTCTTGGTCATGACTGTCGTCGCCTTGTCTATGACACGCTGGACGTCTGCATCTGTTTCATCACCTGGATATAGAAAGTTACCGTATTTGCAGCTCTCTCGGAGTGTTTGCATTGCATCATCCCATCCTTGAAGGAGATCTTCTTGAATCAGGTGGACAGTGGTTTCCGGCACTAGTACCTCCGTAAGCACAGCTTGGTAGTGAAGTGGTTTCCATGGCGCGAGGTCGAACGACAGGTCTGGAAAGAGATGTAACATCATGAAGAATATGATATGATATCCCTTTCTGCCATAGCTGTACCAATTCATTGTCAATGACGCATGCAAATTAATTTGAACACGGAGACGTACTATCCGGCTGTCTCCCTGTCAAACAACGTGTACTGGCGCTGTATACTTGCATTACCACCCGCCTCCGAGTCTTTATACTTGTCCTGTGATGCGATGAAGAACTCGTTCTTGCCCGGATTGCTTAAGAGGCCATGCAACGCCTTTCACAGACGCAATATCCGGCTCCAAAAACGGGCAAAATCCACGTTATCGGGCCAACCCGCAAGACTAGCGGTAGGCAAAATGTTGCGTTCAAACCGATGCTGCTCACAGTATTGCCAAGACATCAGCCAATCCTTCGTCGCCTGATGAGCAGGATTGAAATTTGGGGCCGGCCAAGATACAGCATTCAGATCTTCACGCATTTTCGCAAGTGCCCGTGAAGGAAAGAAATCCATGGGTTCATCGCAGAACGCACATTGCGGCACATTAGGTTGCAGATCTGTACGTAGAGCACTCAAATGTGAGATTTGATCAGAAGGTAGTAACCATACAAACTCACCGAGATACAGGTCGTCATCGTCATCATCGAGTGATGGAAGTGCTGGAATGGGCGCTGCATCAGGATTGTCGGCAGCTAGGGTAGGTGACATGCCATTCATTGGCCATGACTCCAATGCTAATGTGAAACCTGGTATAGTGGGACTGGAAGTCGGTGGCAGGGAAGAGCTGAAATTGGGTGGCGAAGAACTGATGGGCACATTCTGAGGTGTCTTGACTTGGTCATCACTTGATGGTCCCTCGCTGTCTGTGTCGCTCAGTGAAATAGTGTCGTCCAGATCACCCTTAGTAGCAGCCATGAAACGGCTCCAAAGTCCTTTACTAGACTTCCCGTTGTTACGCTAGCGAACCAGACAACCACTGGTGCAGTGGTGATGCTCAACCCGGAGGGCTAACACACTAACACACAGTAATCCTGTATCCTACCAGACGTGAAGGTGCGAGTGGGGGCCGCAAGGTCTTGACGCGGCGAACAGGGAAGGAGATGGGTGAACAAGCTCCGAAGTGCGCGAAGACTGGGGACTACAGTCGCACTTCGAGGAGAGACTGTAGATATATAATAGTCAGTAGCACTGGGCGCGAAGCAGCGCAGGTCAGCAGACTGGTGTTAATTCGGATAGCGGATATACGAGACAAGAGACGACGGCGATGATGCGAAGGCGATTGGTACTTAACAATATTTCGAGACACGGCTCGCGAAGTTTGACGACGAAGACTAATACGTTGTTCGGAGCTATTGGCGACGTGTGACGTTCGGGCAGACTGTGATCTGAGCAGTGGGGTGTGAATTGCTGATCGCCAGTAGAATACATGAAGGTATTTAAGTCGTAGGTAAAGCCGAAACTGCGATGAAGTCCAAATCATGCGCACACTGTACCTAGCTGTCCGACATATGAAGCGAAGGGTGAACATACGGTGCGAACAGGGGATCATAGCCAAGCCGATGGTGAAACATGAGCGAAACAATCGAATGGCCAATGATACGGAGCGAACGAGTCCGACGAGCCCGAGAGCGTCCTGATTGGGGGCGGGATAACCATTAAGAAGACAGCCGGAAGGGGCAGTACACCGGGAGTGAGATCGCTATCTCGGCGAAGCTGAGGAACCGTGCCGAAAGGCGCATCAAAAGGCGGTCGGCGCATTCAGGTCATGCGGCCCGCACAGCCTTCGTGATGCGTGGCGCTTGATTCGTTCGGGCGTGTCCCGGGATCATGTGTTGTGGGCAAAGGGCAGTGGCGCCCGGCATCTTGGCATCGGAGGAGATCGGAGGCGCGGAGCACGTCGGAGCATGCGCCGACTAAATGCGAAGTGTGAACGTGCGTTCGGCATGTCCGTTTGGAGTGAGCACGCAGCAAAGGGTCGGAGGATCCTGTGAACAGTCGCGGGGACTTGTAGCGGAAGTCGAGCGAATGCGAAGAGCGTCGATGGTGCCGTAGAGGACAGGCGTGGAGCTCTGGCGGCGGAGCGGTGGAAATAATGACGTCGAACAGTGCCGCGGCGAACACGAGTGCGAACGGCGAGCCGCGGGATCATGGACAATGGCGAACGGAGGTTCGAAACATGTGTTCGGTGCGTTTCCGCAGCCGAAAAGAGTGGGGTGCGTATCACCGTACCCATAGAACTGGTTCTTGAGCTTCTCTGGTGCATCATTCCAGAGGTTCCGGTGAGCGTTGTATGTCGTCCTGACCTGCCGAACTCCAAATACATCACGAAATGCCTGCTTTGTGGTGAGCTTACCCTTGCGATCACTCTTCAGTCTGCACTTCATATCCGTGAAGCCATCCACGATTTCCGAGACATAGAAAGCCGCCGGCCACTTGCGATGAGAGCTGTGGCTTCCAGCATCAAGATCCGGTGTTCGCTTGGATTTAGCCTTTGCATCGCAATGTCCGTGGGTGACACTGGGAAGGTTCTTCTCTATCACAGAACTAGGTTGGGAGGTGCGTGGTTTCTCTGGTATCGGAGATGCGGGACGGCGGGTGTGAGTGTCAGCATCATCGACGCGCGGAGCCTTCTTCAGAGGTGAGACTAGATCAGTCCCTCCTCGCTTTGCCTGTCGACTCTGTCGTTGCAGTTCTTCAGGAAGGCCTGGGCAGTCTGTCCATGTTGTGAGCAGGTCCTGCGGTAGGCGCAAAAGTAAACGGTTGCTTGAATCCACCGTTATGACGGTATCGAGGGCGCCGGTAAGCCACTGTCTCTCAGCGGGATCCCATCACTGAATTGGTGATGCAGATGTTAGCTTGTAGGTGGCGACCAATTGCTGTGCTGATTGGAGCTGAATCTTCGGGAAGGTGTCGAGGTATTCTTGGAAGCGAAGGGGTTCTCGCCCGTCCTGCACTTGATATTTCAGTAAGAGAAATTACGGCACTGATGCAGCATGTACCTCATGCCAAACAACCATTGTTATTGTACGCTTGCTCCGTTGGTCGAGCTCCTGTGCCTTCACCTTCATACTCTTGGCAGAGCTCTCGTTTGCCTGTGCAGTTTTGAGTGCGGTGTTCCATAACGGCCCAATTGGTTGTGCAAGTTTTTGGGCACGCGGGGGAGATCCGGACGGAGCAGGAGGTCCTGGCGGTGGTGGTACAGCCTGAGGTGGCTCAGAGCAAAGACCGGGAGGCAAATTCTGGCTAGACGGGACTATCGCAGGCGGAGCAGGGGCTCAGACAGGGTGCGGGATCTCTGGAGGAAGTGGACCATGAGCCGGATGACTTGGAAGTGGAACCGAAGGGATCTGAGCATTGTGTAATGCTGCCGGGACTTGAGGAGCAGGTCCACCTGAATGTAGTTGACCTTCGTAGCCTTCTGTCTTGTGTACCTTACAATATTGACGTGGTGTCCGGTTCCGTTTCGCACGATCAGATGCGGACACGCAGCATGGCTTACATGTCAGACCGACACATTCTCGGTTCCCTTGAGTACGCTTTCTCGATTGAGTATAACATGTAGTCGTTGCACACTCAATGCGACCCGGAGGAGGGCGTGCAGGAACAGCAGGTGCAAGGCGGAGGACAGCACCGGTAGGCTGGAGCTGATCAGGGTAAGCGAGATAGTTGATACGTCGAGCAAGAAGACAGCCGAGGAGGTTTTGCGCATCCTTGAACATGTATGCAGGGGTGTGGTATATTGTGTGTGAACATGCATGGTTTTCGCACTGAACACCGGATGTGAATTATCAGTATATTTCAAGTATCAACTGAAAACATTGCGCACCGTCTGAACGATCTTGCCGCGATGTTGTATGTTGTCACCCGACCCTTCATGGACCCATAACGTGTTGAACTTTCTTATTTCTACGGCCATTGTCTCTGGTAGATTAGATATGGACCGTTATCTCACACCGTTATCTCTCACATGTTATCTCACAAGATAAGATAGGTGTTCCTTTGTTTCCTCTTTCAGGATTCCTTTGTCTTCCCTATATGGGATTCGACTCTCACAGTCTTTGTTCTGGATTGGGACATTCCATTGTCTTCCCCTTTTGGGTCTTCCATTGTTCTGTCCAGTATATATAGAGGCTGGTTTTGTACGTCGCTCCTCAGTCTTTTATCTCTGACTGAGGAGTAAGTCCACTCGTTGTTATCTGTTTCTATTCTTGCTTACAACCTGTACTAGCTTATGTCCTGTGTGTAACCCTGCTAGGTATCGTTGTAATCAATAGTCTTTTATCTCTGACTGAGGACTTACGTCCTGTGTGTAACCCTGCTAGTGCCGGCGTATTGTCCTTCTAGGATCATACTTCAACAGGTTATGAGCCCCGCGCTCTAGCCGCTTACCTCCCTGTTGCTCTGGTCGTCATCTTGCGCGCGCATACTCTCGTCGACCGCTACTCTGTGTCTCCTCTTCCGTATCACTCTGTGGGTTTAGCGCTGTTGAACAGCGTTTAATTCAGGCAACATCTATCGGATCCCCCGGTGTTACATCGGCTGACTGGGGGTGAAGTTCGCTCTGACTCTTGAAGCGAGTGCTCCCCACCTCGATCACGGACTTGACACACATCGCGCTTTCATTTTGATCCTACGCTCTTGGCACTGTGGATTATTCGTGTTCTACCCGTGCACATATATACAATTCTGAAGACTTCCTCGATCGAGCAGAAGACATTGACAACATCGAATATCCCTATTCCGAGTGTCAACATCAGCCTTGTCCAAACCGTTACAACGGTATTGGCTACGTCACTGCTCCCTCATTTGACTTCGAGGAAATCGATTCTGCACAGGAATCTATAATATGCGATCATCTTCTATCCACACAAACACATCCTCAGTCATCCCGCTCCGCTACTTGTCCACCATCACCTACTCCCTCACTTCCTTCGCTTGTCTTCGACTACGATATCATCATGTCGGAGCTCAAGCTTTCCAATATCCCAAAGCTCACGTCGAGCTCGCAATACCGCTCCTGGTCTGGCTCCATGATGGGAGCCCTCATCTATTCTGAGTCCTGGGGAGTCGTCAGCGGCACTGAGTCCGCTCCTGACGCTGCGACGGATGCTGCCGGCTACAAGGCCTGGCAGACTAAGGACGCTCGCGCCCAGGGTCTCCTCTATATGTATGTAGACCAACAACTCCATCACGTCTTTGAATCCGCAAACGGCTTGTCTCGAGCCATGTGGACTGCTCTCAAGGAGAAGGTCGGAACGCCAGAAGGCATGACGATCTTCCAGAAATATCAATCCTTGTTCCACACGCAGTTCGTCGACACTCGCCCCATGTCCGATCAAATCAACACTCTCCTCTCCACCATCAAAGTCGTCATTGATGGAGGCATCGCTCTCGACGACATGCAGAAGGCCCTCCTCATCCTGACGCATCTCCCAGCCGGATACGCGGCTACTACGTCCACTATCCTCGCCACGACGGAGCTCAAGGCTCTCAAGCCTGAGTTTGTCAAGTTGAAGGTTCTTGCTGAGGAGTCTAGCAAGAAAGGTCAGGGTACTTCCTCTGCGTCGCGTGCCTCCACCACCAAGGCGGCCCAATCTGGCCCTTGCCCGCACTGCGGCAAGACCGGTCATCCCGGTTCCAGGTGCTGGAAGAAGTGGGGACGGCATGGCGAGAAGCGAGAGAAAAAGGACGGTTCTGGCGATGGGAAAGGCAAGGCGAAGAATACTGCTTTGGCTACTGTAGAAGTTGTAGCCAGTGGGAGCAATGATATTCACGCTTCCTTCTATACCGGTGGGACTGAGAAACTTACCGCCTGGATCATGGATTCTGGTGCTACGTCGCACATCACCCCAGACAAATCTGACCTCACTGACTATGTTGCCTACGATGAGCCTAAAATATTTGGCACTGCTAAGAAAGACGTCGACGACGATTCTACAATTAAGGCACTCAGTGAAGGCATTGTTCATTGTAACGTCTGGATTGGTGATGAAGTAGCAAGTCTTATCATTTCGAAAGTCTGCTATGTTCCCGACACATCTTCCCGTCTGTTTTCAACCACCATGGATGAGCGTAATCAGATGTGCATGATCCAAGGCCGCGGAGAGATGATTTTCCTCGACAAGTACCCTGTAGGCACTATCGCTGAAGGTAATTCTTTGGAGATAACCGGTCAACCCCTCTTTGTTGCACATTGGGATGACTGGCTTCAATCCTACATTGGCAAATTCACTATTACTGGGAGATTGGCACAATACCGCCTATCCTCACACGAACTCTGGCATCAACGTTGTGGACATGCGTCCAGGGATGTTGTTCGAAAAGTCCCCTCCAACGTTTCCGGTGTTGATGAAATCTCTGCGCACCCTGGCACTCCATGTGAAGGATGTGCGTTAGGGAAGCAGCACCGGGCTCCTTTCCCTGAATCCAAGAAGCGAGCATCGAGGCCACTCGAACTAATTCATACCGATCTGGATGGACCTATGTCTGTTCAATCTGTCGATGGTTACTCATACTTCGCTACCTTCCTGGACGATTACTCTGGCTTTGGCTATATCTGTTTCCTCAAGTATAAATCACAAGCGATCAATGCATTCCGTATGTACAAGGCCTGGGCTGAAAAGCAATCTGGCCATACTATCAAGACGGTACGCTCCGATCGTGGGGGGGAATATATGTCAGACGCTTTCGGGAAGCTTCTTTCGGAATCTGGAATCGAGCACGATAAGATGATGCCTTATAGCCCGCAGCAAAATGGTCGCGCTGAACGCTAGAACCACACGGTTGTTGAGAAAGCAATGTCTATGCTCTATCACGCCGGCATGTCTAAAGGTTTCTGGAAATTCGCTATTGACGCTGCGGCGCACATTCATAATCGTGTTCCCATGAAACACCTCAAATGGTCTTGTCCGATTACTGTCTGGGATGGGACTATCCTAGACGTATCGTATTTTCGAGTGTTTGGCTGCAAAGCCTATGTCCACACTCCAAAGGAACAACGTAGGAAACTTGACAAGAAGGCTGTCGAACTTACGTTTGTTGGGTATGAGTCCGGAAGCAAAGGTTATCGCTTCTGGAATCGGGATACCCATTCTGTTGTCTTGTCTTGCGATGTGACATTCAACGAAGAATCCTTCCCCACTAAGTCCAAGCAACAACCCATCGTCGCCCCTTTAGATGCTCCGGCAGGCGATGATGATGAACTCGAATATCTCGAACTGCCTCTTTTCCCAGTACCCTCTCATAGCGAAGTACTACCGGGAGAACCTGCAGTGGAACCGGGTGATATGCACCCCACTCTTTTCGGCTGCGGAAACACACCGAACACACATTTCGAACCTCCGTTCGCCATTGTCCATGATCCCGCGGCTCGCCGTTCGCACTCGCGTTCGCCGCGGCACTGTTCGACGTCATTATTTCCACCGCTCCGCCGCCAGAGCTCCACGCCTGTCCTCTACGGCACCATTGACGCTCTTCGCATTCGCTCGACTTCCGCTACAAGTCCCCGCGACTGTTCACAGGATCCTCCGACCCTTTGCTGCGTGCTCGCTCCAAACGGACATGCCGAACGCACGTTCGCACTTCGCATTTAGTCGGTGCATGCTCCGACATGCTCCGCGCCTCCGATCTCCTCCGATGCCAAGATGCCGGGCGCCACTGCCCTTTGCCCACAACACATGATCCTGGGACACGCCCGAACGAATCAAGCGCCACACATCACGAAGGCTGTGCGGGCCGCATGACCTGAATGCGCCGTCCGCCCTTTGATGCGCCTTTCGGCACGGCTCCTCAGCTTCGCCGAGATAGCGATCTCATCCCGGTGTACTGCCCCTTCTGGCTGTCTTCTTAATGGTTATCCCGCCCCCGATCAGGACGCTCTCGGGCTCGTCGGACTCGTTCGCTCCGTATCATTGGCCATTCGATTGTTTCGCTCATGTTTCACCATCGGCTTGGCTATGATCCCCTGTTCGCACCGTATGTTCACCCTTCGCTTCATATGTCGGACAGCTAGGTACCGTGTGCGCATGATTCGGACTTCATCGCAGTTTTGGCTTTACCTACGACTTAAATACCTTCATGTATTCTACTGGCGATCAGCAATTCACACCCCACTGCTCAGATCACAGTCTGCCCGAACGTCACACGTCGCCAATAGCTCCGAACAACGTATTAGTCTTCGTCGTCGAACTTCGCAAGCCGTGTCTCGAAATATTGTTAAGTACCAATCGCCTTCGCATCATCGCCATCGTCTCTTGTCTCTTATATCCGCTATCCGAATTAACACCAGTCTGCTGACCTGCGCTGCTTCGCACCCAGGGCTACTGACTATTATATATCTACAGCCTCTCCTCGAAGTGCGACTGTAGTCCCCAGTCTTCACGCACTTCGGAGCTTGTTTGCCCATCTCCTTCCCTGTTCGCCGTGTTGAGACCTTGCGGCCCCCACTCGCACCTTCACGTCTGGTAGGATACAGGATTACTGTGTGTTAGTGTGTTAGCCCTCCGGGTTGAGCATCACCACTGCACCAGTGGTTGTCTGGTTCGCTAGCGTAACACCGGTACCCTCTCATGATGAAGTACTACCGGAAGAAGCTGACCCTTTGGCACGACCTCCTGCTGACGAACCTGCTCCACTCCATCCATTGCCTCCTCCACCTCGTCCACAGCACAAGAAGAAGAACCCTGTTCCTTCTGGACTTCCTGTCCCTAGTGATCATCCTAAGCGTACCAACGCTGGGAAGAATCCTGCACGTGCACAGGACAATGTCTATGGTGATGAACCTGGCTCATCGGTTGATCGGCGCACAGACAGCTCAGGCGGACAATCTATCTGTCATCTCTTAGAGCTTGCGTCTACCTACAAGCCGACTATTCCCCAATCTCATTGGGAAGCCATGCAAGCATTGGACGCTGCACAGTGGAAACTGGCTGAGAAGTCAGAAATTGATTCACTTATGGAGAACAAGACTTGGAAACTCGTCCCTTGTCCCAAGAATCATCAGGTAGTGGGAGCGCGCTGGGTATATGCGATCACACCTGATGGTCGCTATAAAGCCCGCCTAGTAGCCAAAGGATATTCACAGGTATATGGTCAGGATTACCATGAAACTTTCTCTCCCGTCGCTCGTTTTGAATCTATCCGCTATCTCCTGGCGCATGCTGTGCTTGAGAACTGGGAGATTCACTCCATGGATGTTACCACAGCATTCCTTAACGGAGATTTAGACGAGGAGATTTTCATGGAACAGCCTGAAGGCTGGGATATTCCTGGAAAGGAAGGTTGGGTCTGTTCCCTCTTAAAGGTGCTTTATGGGCTGAAACAAGCCTCTCGCCAATGGAACGAAAAGATCAATGCAACCTTGCTGGAGACTGGCTTCATCCGCACCTATGCGGACTCTGGAGTCTACATTTATCAACGGGAACAAGACGGAGTCATCACAATCATCATTCTATACGTAGATGATCTGTTGTTGATGGGTAACTGGCTTTCGCACATCAAGGAAGTCAAGGCACATCTTGCCAAGACTTACAAAATGACAGACCTTGGTGAAGTCGACCGCTTCTTAGGCCTTCGGATAGTTCGTAACAGAACGACTCAAACGATTGACATCGACCAGGAGTCCTATATCCAGGAAGTGCTTGAACGGTTTGACATGGCGGATTGCAAATCGGCGAAAACTCCTCTCCCTGCTGGTGCTGTGTTGGTCCAGAATGATCAACAAACTTCGGACACTTTTCGGACCCGTTATCAGAGCCTAATTGGCAGTCTCCTATACGCCATGCTCGGTACTCGTCCTGATATTGCCTGTGCGGTCACACGGCTTTCCAAGTACAACTCGAACCCTCGGAGCAACACTACGAGTTTGCCAAGTACATCTGTCGGTATCTTCGTGGTACTACAGCTCTGAAGCTTCGCTACTCCGGGAATTCTGGGTCTGGCCTCGTTGGCTACTCTGACTCAGACTGGGCGGAAGACCGTGATGATAGACACTCGACCACTGGATTTTGTTTCCTTTTGGCCGAAGGCGCTGTATCGTGGGTGTCACGGCGACAACCTACGGTATCTTTATCGTCCACAGAAGCCGAATATCAGGCAGCTTCTGACTCGTGCAGACAACTTGCCTGGCTGTGTACGCTCGGAGAAGAGTTAGGAGACGACATGTCGAAACCCACTCAGCTCCTCATGGATAATCAGGGTGCTATCTTCCTCGCCATCAATCCTGCTCATGACCGTCGTACAAAGCATGTCAATATCTGCTATCACTTCATTCGTGAATACGTTGATGATGAAAATGTGGAGATCTTCTACATTCCAACTGCGGAGATGGTTGCCGACTGTCTTACGAAGAGCCTGCCTTACTCCAAGGTCGTTCAGTTTCGTGAGGCCATGGGACTTGTCTCTGTGACTGCTTAGTCGAGTGGGAGTGTTGAACTTTCTTATTTCTACGGCCATTGTCTCTAGTAGATTAGATATGGACCGTTATCTCACACCGTTATCTTTCACATGTTATCTCACATGTTATCTCACAAGATAAGATAGGTGTTCCTTTGTTTCCTCTTTCGGGATTCCTTTGTCTTCCCTATATGGGATTCGACTCTCACAGTCTTTGTTCTGGATTGGGACATTCCATTGTCTTCCCATTCGGGTCTTCCATTGTTCTGTCCAGTATATATAGAGGCTGGTTTTGTACGTCGCTCCTCAGTCTTTTATCTCTGACTGAGGAGTAAGTCCACTCGTTGTTATCTGTCTCTATTCTTGCTTACAACCTGTACTAGCTTACGTCCTGTGTGTGACCCTGCTAGTGCCGGCGTATCACCCTTCTAGGATTTACTTCAACAGCTAAGCAGTGCACTGATGTGACATACAGACTGCCTACCAGTAATGAGGTGATACTATGGTATATCTCTTTGTAAAGCACAATACTACACTATGGAGCATTAGAACAACAGCTGTAGACACTACAGCACAAAATGAAACTTTGCTGCGAGCCTCATTGTCACCTGAAGTACAAGAATGTCTAAACCCTCATGCTCTGTGAAATTGAATTCTGTGTTGAGTCTGTGCATAGATGATGGTGGCGCAGTAGTTGAAGCCTGTCACTTGTGTGGGTGGCAATCTTGCAGAATTTATTGTGAGCTCAGTTCTCATCTGAATTGCTTGAGAAGACCATCATTCTCTTTGAAATTTAATTCTGCATTTGGTGGGCACATAGACGGCAGCACTTGACAGCTGGACGGAACTTCGGCAGCCTGCCACATTTTTTGGGTGCACAATCTTGCGGGATTTGTTGTAGGCTCAGTTCTTATCTGAATTGCTTGAGGAGACCCTCATTCTCTTCAGTACTCAATTCCGCATCTGGTGGGAACAAAGACGGCAGCACTCGGAAGCTGGACGGAACTTCGGCAGTTTGCCACACCTTTCGAGTGCACAATCTTGCTGGATTTATTGTGAGCTCAATTCTCATTCAAATCACCTGAGTAGACCCTCATTCTCTTCCGAATTCAAGTTTACATCAGTCCTAAAAATGGTCGGCAGTGATACAGCAGTTGGACGGAAGACAGAAGTTAGACAGAAGATGGAAGTTAGATGGAAGACGGAAGTTGTCGGCAGGCGGAAGTTTGTCGGCAGGTGGCAGTTCATCGGCGGGCGGCAGTTCAACGGCAGGTGACAGTTCATCTGCAGGCGGCAGTTCATCGGCAGTAGGTAGTTTGATGATAGTTAGGTTCACAGTAGAGTAGAACAGTCTAGCTGTACAGCTGCATGATGGATGGTCAACCTATACAGAGCAGAATCTCTCACTGTCGGCCGACCCGTAGCCAATGGAGAATCCCCCATCAGCCGACCCATAATCAATGGAAATCCCACTGTCGGCCCACCCATAGCCAACGGGAATTTCCACCATTGGCCCATCCATACCCAATGGGAGATTCTAGCATTGGTCCATCTGTAGCTAACAGAAATTCCTGCTGTCGGCCCATCCGTAGCCAACGGAAAATCCCACCATTGGCCGACCCGTAGCCAACGGAAATTCCTGCTGTCGGTCCATCCATAGCCAATGGAAATCCCACCATCAGCCGACCTGTAGCCAACGGGAATTCCTTCTGTCGTCCATCCGTAGCCAATAGAGATTCTTCCATCGGTCCATCCGTAGCTAACGGGAATTCCTTCCATCGGTCCATCCGTAGCCAATGGAAAATCCCACCATCGGCCGACCCATAGCCAACGGGAATTCCTTCCGTCGGTCCATCC